>JAPMOQ010045993.1:1751365-1835943 GCA_026543055.1 Argiope trifasciata
GTGTGTGTGTGTGTGTGTGTGTGTGTGTGTGTGTGTGTGTGTGTGTGCATAGGCGCATTGAAAATTTACCTGTATTCTGAAAGAGAGCGTAATCAACTATAATACCAATACGTTATTGTGTGAACTGTAAAATTTAGGAAAAAAAGGGATATAAGAAATTTGCTTTTTGTGGTATCTGCTTTTCAAATGAATTATTATTCTTTATATTTAAACTTTCATTTTGGATCAAATCACTACAATCCCTAATAAAACTTTAACTTTAAAAAATTAATAAATCTGGAAATCGATCTGTATTTTTTTTTTTTTTCAAATTCATGAGGTTGCCTTTAAAATTAAGTCATTTAGACCATTCAGATGCGTGTACAATTTTGTTTAGAAATTCGAAATCTATTTTGTATTTCATAAGAAATTATAAAATAAAATTACTAAATGAATAAAATCCACAGTTTTAAATATTAAAGCACTAAATTTGAGATATCCTTAAAATCAATTTAGATAAAATGCTAAAAATATAAAATATTCGCGTAAAAATTGTGCATACAATTGCTAATATGTTTATGTTAGGAATACTGTACATCTCTTCTAATTCAAAATCATTCATGAAATAAAGTTTTTAAAATAAATTAAAATAATGATAATTTATATATAGAAACTGTGCATGTGTATGAATGACAGTTTTTACTCCTCTGGCACTTACAAAGTTACTTTAATGACTAATCAAATACATCTTAATGACTTTGAATCTATTCTAATCTTAGAAACTGCTGATTCAACGCATTATATTAAAGCTTAATATGTATTTGCTTATTTTATTATTAGAAGAATAAAGTTATAGAATTTATTATTAAGAATGAGTGGATGGATTTTAAATAATTTTTAGGGTTTGACGGTTTAAAAAAAAAACTTTTTTTAAGAAAATTTGTTACATTTGGAAAACCGGTTTTCCGCAATGCCTCAATATTCCATTTCTTCAAAAAACTGAAAAAAAAGAAAGAAGAGAGGAAAAGAAGAAAGAAACGAAAGAAAAAAGAATTTTATCTATTGGGACCGATTTGTCTAAACAGCTGATGGTTTAAGGTAATGAAATGCGAATTTATTATTAAGTGAAGGTATATTTGAATTTCTGTTAAATAAACCAAAAAATTTGAGCATTGATATAAGTTCGAAATCATTATATGCTTTGGAAGAACGAATTCCAAAAAGAAGACAAGTATATTTAGCAGCTCTTTTGCTGTATTTGCAAAATTTACAAAACATTTCTAGTTTAGTGAAAAAATGTAGTCTACTTACTTTAGCTTCAAAAATCGAAACTATTAAGTCATCTGGAAAAATATTGTTTAGAATATTTCCAAATTCTTATGTGGAAACCAATTCTGATGAGGAGCAAATCGAAGAAACTAATTATTAGAATAATGCTTTTTTAAAAGAAACCTGGGAAAAATCACAAGTTTCTTGAAGATCTGAAGAAAAACTTACAAATACAAAGACACTGAAAGCTGGATTTTCTTTATTTGAGCCAACGATTGAAAGAACGAAAATCTTGAATTTGTTATGTGATGCCATGAAAACTATAAAACTTATCTCAGTAGCTAGTGAACGTGCTAGTGTAATTTTAATTTCAGGTGATATTGTGTTCAAAATAAGAATAAGACTTAGCCGCCGTTCAGTCGATATTTTATGTTCTTTTTTAAATCCTATTTTCTTAGGAGAAATCAAAATTGGTGAAAACAATATAAATATTCAAAATTTTTGTTTAAAATTTTCGTTATTTTAAGTAATATGTACATGTAATCCTTAATTTTTTTACATACATTTTTTGATTTAGATATTGATTTCCTTTTTTTGTTATTTTATATAACTTAAAGAAAATATTTTTTTCCTATTCTGTTTTTTTTTTTTTTTTTTTTTTTTTTTTTTACTAAAATTCGAAAACCGACTAAAATTGGTTTTTCAGAAATATGGAATTCGAAAACCGGTATTTCAAAAAGTCAGTTTTTGTATAAACCCTAATAATCTTGTTGATCTTCTAATCAATTATTTTATTCTAATCCCTCTCAATATATTAATGACACAAACCATGCCAGAATTTGTGAAGTGAGATGCATATTATTAAAATGAGCTTACGTCAGCTCTCTTCAAACTCTTGAATGAAGGAAATGACATTATAAAAAAAAAAGGTTTTTTTTAAATGTTTTTTTTTAAATTATCAGATATGGTGAACATTTTGTACAAAATTTTTTTGGCAAATAAATTCAACTGTGAGAAAAAATTTTAAACGTTGGTCTGTGAATAATTGTTATTAAGATTAGTTTTAATAGTCACGAAATTGATAATTTTCTTCAGACTAAAAAAATTAAATAAAAAAAGAAATCATGGTAGAATTTTATATGAAATCTATTTAATACATATTAAAGAAAGCAAAAAGTAAAATACAAGGATATGGAAAAAAAATCAATTTAGAAATTATTATTCCGTTAAAAAATAGCAATCAATAAACAGAAATGTTAATCGATAAAAAAAATTTAACTTCTTTAAATTATTATTATTAATCTTAACAGCATATTAGCGGGTTTATTGAAATTTGTGGAAAATAATTAGAAAAAATATATATTTACTTTCAACTTGATTCAGTAGTTCCTTTTCGTCAATTACACTTCTGACATCTCTGTCAGAAATATCATCAGGAACGTAGAATACTATTTCCTTTTGAAGCTTATTCCTCAAATCAAACAGCTCTAAAAGAAACTTTGACAGATGATCTAAGTAATCAGTCTTAATACCTTAAAGAATTAAGGGCATTTCTGAAATATCTTTTTTTTAAACAGCCATTATTTAACATCTATGAAAATTGAGAAATGCATTAAAATATACATTATAAAATGTGTGTAATGTATTAAACACTTCTAAAAAATGTTTTTAAAAATTTTAATCTATGTATTCGATCACGAGATTAATAAATAGGAGCAAAATGGAATCTATTCCTGAGACGGAGCAACTACATGTACTTAATATATAAACTGTGTTCAGGTTGCTTTATGATTATTAATCCCCACAAAACGTCATCCATCACTTCCCACCTTAAAATTAAGGTCGAAATAATTGAAAGAATATTATTAAAGTATTAAATTCCATTGTTTATTATATTTAGCTGAAAATTCTCTGCAATTTTTGTAATTTAAAAAGATAAGATGTTTTTGGACAATTCTCTATTCAAAAGAGGAGAAAATGTTTATCAATTTAAATCTATAAAAATACAACAAATGTGCTCACAATGCAATTGCATCATGACTGTTTACCATATTCTCATTGAATGTCCAAATTTTAGTAATCAACGTTTATACCATTTCAACAACTTCATATTTTCTCGTTTGCTTGATAAAACACCACATGCTACTCTTTTTGCTTTTTGGAAATCAATAGGTTTTTATACTCATATTTAAGTATTCTTCGTGTTTTTAAAATGTTTTTACATTGCATTTTATTGCTGAAATTATATATTTTAATCCTAAAACAAATACAGTTTGGCGCAGCATAGTCAACACCATGGCCGTTGTGTCAATAAAATCCAAAAACTCCCAACTCTAACTCTTGTCAAATATGATTAGTCTTCCTTTTTTCATACCCTCACTTTGTTATAAACAGAGCTTTAGATTAGTTAAAATTGAGTATTAATCTGAATTCCTCGCAATCATAAGTCAATATAAATAAATAACGGCATTTACATTTTCACCAAATCACAAAAATAAAATATGAGCTTAAAATATATTATTTTCAAGTGTGTTACGTTAAAAACGAAATAACGTGTGAAACTAAATTGTACTGTTTATTCAAGTATAAGATATCTCTCTGTGCGCTCTGCCCTATGCCACAAAGTGCCTAAATCCGCCACTGAAGAATGTTGTGTGGTAATTTAAGACAATAATTTTCAATTCCAAATATTTCATAGTTACAAACATTCCTTGTGTTCAAAAATTTTCAAATGAATATACATTTAACAGAATTTGGAAATGCATAAATTATGTTTCGTATTTCTTTTTCCATTTTCAAAAATGATTGAGCAATGACGTATGATATTTTCCAACTTGTTACTTTAACTCGTTCACTGCCACTACCCACGCCTGATATCAGGACCATCTATCTAATTAGATTACTCCTTCTTTGCTATCTTTTAACTGTAGGAGAGAAGGTGATATCTAATAACATAGATGGTTTGGTACAATTACATACTATTTGTAACGCACAGGCGTATTTGCGGCATTCAATGTGATAATATCCTTTTCTTACCGACAGTGGAATTCAAAACTGTAAAATAAAGTCAAAATGCCTGTAAGACTAACTTTGTTGATTCAATTTCTAATTTTCAATATAATTTAATATATTTAACAATCAAAAGCAGTACGTACAAAGAAGGTTTTATTGACAACAAGTCAAAATGTACATTGATATACTCATAGTTTAAGTTTGGAAAGAAAAAGGCTTGGACCAAGTTTTACGATTTCTCACACTTTTCAAATTTTATATTTTTTCCTTAATATAAATGATTTCTTCTTTAATTTGAAAATATATGTGGGGCAATATAAAATTTTCTCGCATTAAAAGACATTAGAAATATTCAAAAATATCATGTTTCTCTTTTAAGATAATAATTTTAATGTTGTTGGTACCATGAGTTTGTTTTTCCTTTTTAATGCAAAGATTCTAAAGTTTTGGCTAACGTTGTCCATAAAATAAGTGACTTATATCCCATGAAATAAATAAAACCTCATGCAAAGTATTTTTTTAAAAAATTATTATAATTAAATAACAAAGTATGAAATAGGATCAACCATATATTACAACTTTATATTTAAAAATGCGTATGCTAATAAAGAAAAAGGAGAATCAAGTAGAATTTACAAATATATTTAGTTTTTGTAGGAATTTTCTGCACCGTCGAAAAGAATGCGAATTCTTAATTAAGTTTATCACTAAATAAATCATTCATAAAATACATCGTAATTAAAATTATGTCATTGAAATTGAGTAAAATCTAGTATAAGGATACATTTTGACCATTGCCCACTCCGAGAAAACATAGGAAAATAGACAATAGAAAGAGTCTGGTAAAAACTTTCAAAAAACGGAGCTTTAGATGTTCCATATAACAGTTTGTGGAAATAATCAGATGAAATGAGTTTGTCAGGTACAGTTTTAATGAAGTAGAATAATTCGGAAATTTCCTCTTTTGGAATATCACGTTCAACAATCAATGAATCCCCTGAAAAATAAACTGTCAATACATTTGATTCAGGATCTATGACAAACTGCCATAATATCTGCTCATGATCTTCAGCCCAGAATTCTTCGATATCTCTCTCTAGTGTGATGACTGTTTTTAAGTTTTCCACCTATGAACACACACAAAAAAGAAAGTTGACTACCTTCATATAAATTGTATTTATCAGTATTTTAAATATCTTTACGCTTTTAATAGGAATTAAATTAATCTGAAAATCAAAATTAATGAAAAATACATAATTATAAAAACCGCAATCAAGTGTAAACTATAACTAGTGTATACTTAACAAGTGTATACTATAATATAGCATTATATCAAGTACATCTGAAGAAAATGAAAAGTTCGAAAGTTCAATAATTTTAAAAATTTTCATAATTCCTGTAATTGCATATTTTTATTTAGTGACGAACACTACTTATATATCTTTGCAACCATTAAGAAAGGCCAATAAAAAGAGTATTTTTATAAACAATATAACAATTTAATAGCAGTATAATAATTAAGATAGCTTTGATTGAAGTGCAAATATAACTCATAAACCAACAAGAAATTTTAAAACTAATTTTTAAAAATTAAAAACATGCAGTATCTGAATAATGGAAACTATCTGTAAATTGAAACTATTGATCTTTAATAGCCAAGTGTAATAACGAAAAGAAATTTCCTTGCGACTTAGTTATAAAACATTTGTTGTTAAAATCCAACCACACCTTCGCTTTTTCGTATAGATACTTAAACATAGCAAAAGATGGAAATTCTCATTAGACTAAAAATTAGAAATGAAAAATTAAATTGATGAACTATTGCCTTAAAAGAAAGAGAAAACTATTCCTACAACTAATAAAAATAAATGTTTATGTGTCAATTGATGTTATGTGTGCCAGAGCATTTACCAAATTTGGCACATATATTCCTTGGAGTATGGAAATATGCATGTCAGAGAGATTTGAAATTTTAGTTAAAATTTTAACTAATCAAAAATGAAACAATATTTTGAATTTTTCAGTGGTATTTTTCTGAAAATATTACACGGAACTGTTTTTTATATTGTTTTAATATCTAAAATACAATGACTTATTGGGTCACTTTAATAGTCTTGCAAAACTTTCCTAATTTTTTGCTATTTTCAAAAATATTTTTCTGAAAAAATAATATAAATTATCCAATCTGTTGTTGGAATTTAAACAACGCTATTTTTCACTGTTTCATCAAATATTTAACAGAAGAATTTTCTTCCACTGATAAAAAAAAGCAAAAGAAGAAAGATTCTGGTTATTATCTATATAATTTACTGAAGAAATGAAAAAATGGAGAAGTTGCACTACCGCTAAATTTAGAAGAGAGGCGGATAGGACGTTCATGCTTTTAATAATGCTATGATATCCTGGTCTCTGTTTGAAAGATTCATCACAAAAGCATATGTAAGACTGTAACATTAAACTTACTACGATAGCAAAGTCATCAGAAGTTGAAAAGTCAATTTCTTCCAATTCAGCTAATGAATATTTTCGTACAAGAGCTAAAAAAATTGGACATTTAAACATTTCAGAAGAGAGTCGTAATATTTCTGTATATATACATATATATTGATAAACAATCATATAACGTCCCTATCTTCTGAAAACAGCATGCTTAAACACTAGTAAATACAGTTATCAGATTATAACTGAAAGAATAAAAGTATAATTTTGCTCATTGAAATTTCAAAATACATATACAAGATATCAACATACCAAAGCATACAGAAACTCACCTAGAAATAATCAGAATAATTACAGTCAAGAAACACAAGTATGTAAGTCCCATTGTTATGCACACACACAAATCATTCAGGTATGCTCAAAATTTATTTACTTCAAAAACATTGATAAAGAAACAAAGAACATAAATCTAGACCATAACAGCAATATCTGATTTTTAAGCTCACGTCGATGATATTTAATCTAAAGATCATCAAATTACCGCGACTTTTAAGAAAATATATAGTGTAAGTAATAATATATTAGTATAATACATATAGTAAGCAAAGCAAAATAATACACACAATATTACGATTAATTATGGTAAGTGAAAGAATTTAGCCAACGTTGTCTCTTTTTTCCCCCCCAATTCAAAACGATAGAATAAAATGAAGAAAAGGTTTGTTTCCCCTTCTCTGTCTGCCAATATATATATGTGTATGTGCGTGTTGCTATTGACGATAGCGTGGATCGAAATCGCGTTCTCAGGATTCGTAGCCAGATAACATGACAACAAAACTAAAAGTGGTCACCCAATCTTAAGGTTGTTATCTGGCTTATAAAGCTTCCACTACAATACAGAGAGAGGTGAGACGAAAGATATTTCTGTTGCTGTTTAGTGGTGATCTTATTGGCTGTTGATTTTTTTTGGCTGATTATTTAACAGCTTGATTTATTTTTTACTAGCCGCCTTTGGCGACCAGCTGGTTCACCATGAGTAAAGCGTTCTAAAATTTTCAATTAAATCACATATTCATTACCCTTGAAGTAATTCTGGGCATTGATTGACCTGAAATTAATATTTTCTTTAAGATGATGGACGGAAAGTTCTAAAAGTACACCTTTTCCTAATAATATTCTTTAATTTTATAAATCACTCAGTTTTAATTATCGGTTATGCTTCCAAAATATCAAAAATGTTTTTTTCGGTGATGTTGCCAAAATATTAAATATGTTTTTTTTTAAAAAGCGAGAAAGGGAAAAAAGTATTGAACTAATATATTGCAAACGATTACATAAATATGCCATTAAGTCGGGATTTTAATGCGTATCCTGTCTAAATTCAATCAGGTTTACCGTAAATAAAGAAGATTTATTGAGTTAATGATTTAGATATTGCAAACGAATGTAGAAACCTTTGTTTTGCATTTATTTTTTAAAGAAAATATCACATTTTATATTTTTTTTATTTTATCCAGTCACGTGCTGAAAGCTGCATTTCTGTAGATTTATTTTGCGATAATTTTTTTTATTCGAACTTCCGGCATTCTTTTATTTTATCCAGTCACGTGCTAAAAAAACATGGTTAAAATATTTCTTTAAAAATTCGTTAAAAATAGAAGCTTAAGTTATACATTAAAACACTGATACCATTAGAAAGCTAATTTTTTAATCTTTAAATTGATGTAAAAATCCTGTTTATGCGAACATATTTTTGGAAGTCATAGCGGAAAAACGTCGAAATTTCGCTTAAATTTTAATTAATCCAAATTCTAATTAAAAATTCGAAAAAAGGGCTCCGAGGTGCACATTCTAGACCTTCAAGGTATACATGTACCAAATTTGGTAGCTGTAGGTCCAACGGTCTGGCCTGTAGAGCGCCAACACACACACACACACATTGAGCTTTATTATAAGTATAGATTAGCAGATTATTTGTCGCCATTTTTTTATTATTTTTTATGCGGTTAGAGGGCGCCCAACAGCTGCGTGAAGGTTGCGATTTGTTAGTTAGTCGCTCAGGGTCACCAATTTCGTTTCACTAAATTCAAACTATTACATAGCATTTTAAAGATAATTTTTATGCGAATTTCAATACAAAAAGTAAAATTCAAATATTTGCAAAACAAAAAAAAAAAATTATAGGTACTTTCATCTGAAAAGCAAACACAATGATAAAAGGGATTGTAATTTCTAACTTTCTTGACAAATCACTGTTCTTGTTCTGGTAACCAAACACATGTTAATAACTGCCAACAAAAGCTTACATTATGTTTAAAGTTGGAAAAAGTCATTATTGTGCTTTTCTTTGTAGAAAGAAGTCTGTTTTTATGAATTCAAATTGAAAGTTAGAAATTTTGTTTAACTTTTTAATATATAGTTGGAATTTTCGTAAATATTTCTAATATGTAGTCAAGAAGCAATGAAATCAATCAAAAGAATAGATTGGACACCTAGAAAGAGAATTAAGATTATTGTGTTACACGAATGTGGCATTTTTTATGCTGAAAATCTCAAGACAAGTTGTTGGGTCAGTAACTATATTCGAATATAGTTACTATATGAGTTCAAAAGCTTTGTTTATGATATCAAAAGACAAATTCAATAAAAAAACAAGGCAGGAAATAGCTGAAAAGGTGCGCCACAACTATTGATGACAGAAGAATAAAAATACTGTCCCCAAGATAGAAGAAAACCATCAGCGGCCCTCAGAAATCAGTTGAATGATGTTGGCATTCATGTCAGCGTAAGAACAATCAGCAGAAAGCTATTAGATGATGTTGTATTAAGAGGAGAATTCAACGAAAAAAACTTTATCTCAATTTATAAAAAGATTGCAATGGGCAAAGTAATGCATTAAATGGACAGATGATCAGAGATCACGTTATACAGAGGGAGACAACAAAGATATTGCTATTTGCTAGAGATGGCTGAAATATGTAAGACACAGAATAGACGAAGAGTTACATCCTGATTGCATTCAGGCAACTACACAGTTACTGTTATGATTTGATCATGCATATCAGCAGACGATATTGATACCCTTCTTGGTTTCGATGGAACATTAAATGCAATAAAATACATTGACACTATTCTAGAGGCAAAACATACACCTTCCATCGGTGATCTCTTTCCCAACAACGCATCATTTGTTTTTCAGCGGGAATCATCTCTTTGTCACATAGCAAAAATATCGAAATAGTGGTTAAACACAAAGAGCATTGAATTGTTATCATGACCACGAAACAACTCCAACCTCAAAAAACTATTAGGAGCTTATGGCACCTTTTGAAAACTCTCGTACATATGAAGCGATCATTAAATAAAAAAGAATCACTGAGGCTATAATAGTTTCCTGGCACCATGCTGTAACGAAGAAAGAGCTTAAAATTCTCGTCAACTCAGGGAAACATCAGTGTGAAGCTGTAATAAAAAATAAAGACTACCCTAACATGCGGATTTGACGATTTGGGGGAGGGGGTCATAAATTGCTGGTAATGAAAAAGGAGTTTAGCGCCTTCACTTGCAAAGATATTAAAACTTTAAGAAAAATAAGAAAAATGTAAGTAATTTTATAGTCTACAGTTTGACACAAGAGTGTAGTGTGAGAACTGGGGAGTTTTAAAGATATTCAAGAAAAAATAAAATGAAAATCAGAAAACATCGCTGTAACATTAGTACCAAAGTTCGCTTAGAGCATTATCGAATTCGAAAGACAAGTTCAGAGAGAGAGACCGGCATTAAGTAGATGAAAAACTAATACAAAACATCGGGTCGTAGGCAACGTTTTTCAATGAAAATCACAAACCGAATACAGTGAGAACGCAGGATATTTGATGCCACTTAGGAGGATGCACACTTTTCTGCTAGATTTTTATTCTTAACTGAATCTGCTTTACGTGATAAGGTGTCTTCAATACACACAAGGAGAATATTTTGTCATCCGGAAATCCCTATATGACTATCTAATCGAACATACAACACTTTCGAATTTGACAACGCTCTATGCGAACATCGATACTGATGTTGCAGCGATGTTTTCTGGTTCTCACTTTAGTTTTTCTCGAATATCTTGAAAACTCCCCAATTCTCACACTACACTTATATCAAGTTTTATATAAAATTCCTCACATTTTCAAGCTTTTATTTTTCTTAAAGTTTTAATATTTTTGCAAATAAGGGTTCTAAGCTTCCTTTTCATTTTCAGTAATTTACGACCCCCCTCCCCCAAATCATCAATTCCGCATGTTACCAGCATAAGGGGGAAAAATCCTTTAATAATGTGCTTTCACTTGAAAAAAATTCATAGTTTTTTTAAATTAATTTTTTAGTTTCCAACAGTTTACCGACTCTTTATATTTTGACTATCTTCGCCAGTTAAATGTCATAATATATATATATATATATATATATATATATAATACTGATATATATCTGAGCACCTGTGGCACTTATGGCTTTGATCATGTCCATTGGTCTTTGGTCAAGGTGAATTTATGGGAAGAGAGAGACATCTTTAGTAGAGAGAATACTAGATAGTCTCAGGAAGCCCACTCTCGCAGATTTAAATAAAAACTTTCCTTTTTTGAAAAAAAAACTTATAAAAAAGAAAACAAAAGTAATATATCTATTAAGAATGTTTTTTATCATTTTTGCTCGAGTTTAATATAAAATTCGAATGCTTGAACACCGAATAACTATCCGATTTAGAAGGATGCAAAGACCGAAAAAAGACTATTCTTTTTCATTATTCTTCTTAGAAAAAGTTAAAAATGAAGGACATTAAATAAGTTTGTCTTATTTTTAATATGGTCTGTTTCATTGCGTTTTTAATTTCAAATTTGAGTGAGTAATTATTTTTCTTACAGAATCAAAGTACTGTATCTGCAACTTTTCTAAAACTATATAAGAACAGAATACTTTATCTCGATCTCTCTTTCCCCTTTTCTATTTTCTTATTCGCACGCTAAAATGTACTCATCATGACTTGGAAAAATAATCTTGTTATGAAAATTAGATTATTTTTTTTAAATTTTATTAAGAATTTTTTAAAAAAGTGGCCAAGAAACTTCAAGAGTGTTGCTTTAAATTATAAATAATGAAATGCAAAATTCAATACTATAGAGGCATTTAAAAAATTATATAGTATAAAAATTATACAGATAAAGAATATTCTCTGTACAAATGAGAAATAAAATCTATATACGCATTAAAAATTGCCTTTAAATTATGTAACGATATCAGAAAACAAATCTGTAGATAAAGTTAAAATCCTAAATAAGTTTAATCTGTGCAACTTTTTAATCATCAATAATGTTAACCGAGGAGGAGAGAGGGGAAAGCTCAAATTACTTGAATGCCTATGGCCTCATATTGACAAAACCCATCACTGAAATGTAGCAAAGATAAATGCACAAATTCTGAGTTTAAGATAGTTTTTCTACTTCATTTAGCATCTGTAAGCAAATTTGTTGGAAGGAAAAAATTGCAAGAATATATTCTGTGTCATAATCATCATATTCTTTAATAGGTTCTTTTATATGCTTTTAGTAATCTCAGTAATAATAAAAAATATTATGAAAATTATTTATAGTAATAGAAGATCACCGATATAAACCATTATAATGAAAAAAGTTAATCAAATTAAAAAATGTGCATCCATATTTATACACCATTTAAAAAAACTACATAAAGTTTAATTGTAATGAGAAACTTATTCTGAAAGATAAAATTTAATACATAAAAAAACTAAAAATAAATATATGCTTGATGACCATAAGAAATCGAAAAGCTGCATATTGGACAGAATTTATATTTTTATGTAAAGGGAATAAAAAAGAAATGTTAATTTATACCAAAAGAAAATAAATATAGAATAAATATATTAATATATTTTCTTCGTGATTCATACAAATTTGCTGTATTCATATTGCACCTACTTCTATAAACTCTGAATGTCTTTAAAAATGCTTCCAAATTTATTTATTTAAAAAATATATATGAATTTAACATAATTTTGAATATAGTTCATCTTGACTATAAGTTATATTTTCATATCCAAATTCTTTTTTTACTTATTCGTATATTATTCATAAGAGAGAACCTTTTAGAACCTCTATACTCAACCTGCGGCCCGCGGGCCGCATGCGGCCCGAGGAGGCATTTTGGTTGGCCCAATTATTAAACTAGGTAGTTACAACTTATTTGTAAACAACTTCAAATTTCGCGCCCTTCAAAGAGTTGGTAATTGAACGGGAAGTATGGGAATGTGAGCGATATCAATAATTTGCTTAAATTGGAAACGCAAACTATCCTAATCTATGGTTGCGCAAACGATACGGAATACGCGTCGCGGGAATCCCCTTAAAGGTCTGTAATCTATGGTTGCGCGAACGATACGAAATACGCGGCGTGGGGAATCCCCTTAAAGGTCTTGTCACGCGCAAACGCGGACGGCGGGGCGACTTGCGAAGCTAAACATTGCTTGTCATGTGTAATGAGACGTGTGTTTTACTAATTGGCAAGTCGCCCCGCCGCTCGTGTTTGCGCGTGGCCAGACCGTAAGATCCATGGACCTAAGTGCGTGTCGCTTTGATTGTCGATCGAAACTAAACTTGTTATAAATTTAATCTAAATTATTAAACTAAATTTGTGTACGTACCCGCGTCCTCTGCCAAATAATAGTTTTGTTTTGTAAATTAAGTATACCTATTATTTTCAAAATAATGTCAGGAGTGTCATCGAAGTATAAAAGAAAAATATCAAGTGAAAATAGATTGTTTCAAGATGAGTGGGAATCTGATTATTTTGTTGTGCCAAATAAAAACAACGCAGCTACTTGTTTGATATGTCGGGAAAGTATCATATTGAAGAAATACAATATTTCTCGTCATTTCACTTCAAAACATAAAGATTTCGACGAAACGTTTCCTCCCGGATCGTCTTTGAGAAATGAGAAATTGAGTTTTTTTAAGAGATCATTGCAAGAGCAACAAAATGTTATGTTCGCGGCATTATCACAAGACTCGGCGGTAACAAAAGCATCATATGAAATTTCTTACATTCTTGGTAAGCATATGAAACCATTTACCGATGCGGAAATTGTAAAGGAATGCTTTATTAGTGCTGCTAATATACTTTTTGATAAATACAGTAACAAAAAACAAATAGTATCTGATATAAAAAAAATACTGCTTTCGGATTCAACCTGCACCAGGCGTATTGAAGACATTTCTAAATTTATTTCCGATGATATATTAAAAAACCTAAGAAGATGCAAGTTTTTCAGTTTAGCATTTGATGCCAGCACCGATATTTCAGCAACATCGCAGTGCTCGGTGTTTGCTAGATATTGTACAGAAAACAATGAAATTCATGAAAACTTTTTAAAATTACTGCCAATGAAAAGTCAAACCCGAGGCACGGATTACCTTGATACTATTTGTAATTTTTTAGAAAACATCATGAAATTGATGTGCAAAAAATCGTGTGTTTGTGTACAGATGGTTGTTCTTCAATGACTGGATCCGAAAATGGCTTCATTTCATTATTTAAGAAAAAATATAATTGCAGCAATTTAATAACATTCCATTGTATTATCCATCAAGAAAACTTGGCGGCCCGTGCTGTACAACCAGAAATAGAAGCTGTAATGAAAACAGTTATCAATATTGCCAATTATATACGAGCAAAAGAACTGAACCACAGAAAATTTAAAACTGTTCTTGAAGAACTGGGAAGTGAGCACAGCGACGTTCTTTTGCATACGTCGGTGCGATGGCTTAGTAGAGGAAAGGTTTTGGAAAGGTTTTTTTCATTACGCCATGAAATAATCCTATTTTTAGAGCAAAATAATAAAGGGTACCCAGAATTACAAAACGATGAATGGTGGTGTCTTTTAGGTTTTCTATGTGATATTACGGAAAAACGAAACAATCTCAATCAGAGTCTACAAGGCGAAAATAACATAGTGTCCAATATGGCAAATAAAGTGTTTGCATTTGAGGAAAAGCTAAGTATTTATTATAATGAAATACAGAAAAAACAGCTGCACAATTTTCCAACTATTATAAAAACCAGAGAGGACGGTATTAACATTTCAGAAGAAAACTGCTCCATAATTTCAAATTTTATAACTGCACTATTAAACGAATTTCAAAAAAGGTTTCAAGATCTCAGAAAAATAAAAAATTGTTTGTTACTTGTAGAAAATCCATGGCATTTAAAGGCACCAACTATTTCTGAGTTGGCTTCAGTTTTAAATTGTAATTACTCGGAGTTGTTTGATAAATTTATTGATTTTAAAAATGACACCAACCTGGAAGTAATTTTCAAAGAAAAAAGGGAATACGTGGAATTTTGGAGCATTGTTCCCCAAAAATATAAAAGCGTGCAAAGATGTGCCCAAATAATGCTAACCTTTTTTGGGTCAACGTATGTGTGCGAATCATCTTTTTCAAAGATGAAATACACAAAGAGTGTCTATAGAAATAAACTGACAGATTCCCATTTGGATGATATAATAAGAGTAGCATGCAACGACAAGTCAGATATTGATAAAATTTAAAAAAAATGCTCTCAGTTCCAAAAGTCTCATTAGATATACATATAAGTAAGTAAGCATCTTTGTTAAAAGTTCTTTTTTACATTAAACTAAATAATTCATTAGGTTGATATTACTTTTTCATTTATACACCTAATTATTTTTTACTTGTGGCCCGGGCTACCGTGACTGAAACGTGTTTGTGGCCCCTATAAAAAAAAGGTTGAGTATGGCTGTTTTAGAAGGTATATTTGCTAGATCAAATGTGACAAAACAGCATTGGAAAAAAAAATCAAAGAATATAATAATTATCGTATTGGGTTTATTCATTGTGGAACAAAAGTTGGAAAGGCATGCTTCAGGAATTAATTTCTTAAAGTTGTTGATAGTTTACCATCCTTTTTATTTCAAACTAGTAATTTGTAAACAAAGGAAATAGGAAAATTGCAGCTATTTTATTCAAAATTAAGATAAGTCATTTGCCTTTTTTTTAAATCGTATATGAAGTTTTAAAAAAATATCATTATGCCAGCTTATCTACAACTCCTGATCACTGTAGGAATATAAATATTATTTTTACATTTATTTCTAACAATATTTCTGTTAATAAACAAGGTATTGATAACTGAAAGTGATATGAGAACTTATTTTAATTTTAGTTCAAATGCTCTCCTTATTTATTTATTTTTTTCATTCAAAGAATACAAATGAGTGCAAGAAAAATGAAATTACTCTTAACTAACTACAGTTAAAACTTTGCAATTAAAATCTAATTACACATTCCACCTTTAATAACAACAAAGAAATGAATACATTTAAAATTATAACAACAAATACAAAACACAAATATTGAATAATTCTTTAAAATGACACTGGAAGAACAAAGACAGAATGTTAGATAATTCTGAAAATATCTTCATTTTGAAACTATATTCATTTATGGCATTCTTTTACACATATGTAAAACTTTGATTTCTAAAAGTAGAACCTGTTGCACAGAAATTTTGACTAAAAATATTGAATATTTATTTCTTGAACTTTATTTTTAAATACGTAAGTTGATCTTTAAAATAATTAACTTTATGTTATTCAAAATAAAAAATTAAAATAAGACTTACTTAAGTCTACATTAGGAATGTTTAATGTTGCCTCCATTGGGAAAGCATTAATGTAGAAATCCGCACAGACAAATATATATAACAAAGTTTATATTTATTGCTTTTCTTTTAGAATTAGAATCGATTTCAACTTTCCGCTCTTCTATTTTCTAAAAGTAACCATAGCAACCATTTACTCCGAGTTGAGTTTTTGTTTTACTGTAGGTAGTTTTTAAAAAAAAATTAAATTATTTCTCTCATAAAAATAAAACTAAAGAAAAATCATTACAGAATTTTATTAGTGTTTTAATCTATTTTTCATATCTTGTGAAATTTTTATTTCAATTACCATTTCATTTAATGTTAATGTATTGAAAAGAATTTTAAGACCTTTATGTTTGGATTCATTGAGGCTCTGTGTGCAGACAAAACTTATTACTTAAATACGCTTATATTTTACTAATTAATTTGATTGCAACGATAAATAATATAATTTAATTATTATTAATAAATATTATGTTTCATTATGTATGTATATATTTAAACGATTTGAGCTTAGTGAACCTGGCAACCAAATAAAAATTAGCTTTGGCAGCTTTTCTTCCGAAAAAAATTTCCTTTTGTTTTATTGTGTGAGTACTTGTTTTCAGTTCGGAATTAGAAAAGGGTAGTGATTTAGAAGAGGAAAGGCAGCTCTTGGAAGAATCGTCAGTTTTTTAAGACGAGTCAGCTTTGTATTCGAAATGTCGTCTCGCCGTATAATGAAAGAAACCCAACGTTTATTGTCCGATCCAGTACCAGGCATCAGTGCCGTTCCGGACGACAGTAATCCTAGATATTTTCATGTTCTTGTTGCTGGCCCAGAAGGATCACCCTTTGAGGGAGGTATATTTAAATTGGAACTTTTCTTGCCAGAAGAGTATCCGATGTCACCACCGAAAGTGCGCTTCATTACAAAGATATATCATCCGAATATTGATAAGCTTGGCAGAATTTGTTTAGATATTTTGAAAGATAATTGGAGCCCTGCTTTACAAATTAGAACTGTTCTTCTTTCAGTTCAAGCTTTACTGAGTGCGCCCAATCCTGATGATCCTCTTGCTAATGATGTTGCAGAGCAATGGAAATTCAATGAACAAGATGCTATTGAAATAGCACGAGAATGGACCATGATATATGCCAAAAAATAAATCGGTGTTGTTATCTACACATGTATATTTCGTATATATATATATATATTCAGCCTTGTTGCCGAGTGCAGTTTTTATGTAGCCATTCTGTTACGCACATCAGGTGTTTATTTCATCTAACATTAAATCTTTTTTTTCATGTACTTTCATTTTTTTTTTTTTTTTTTTTTTCATACGTAAAGCTATTCATTGTAGTGGGAATAGTCTTTCTTGTCTGATTGCCCATTAAAACAACATGGCTATTAATCATTTAAATATTATGTTAAATGAAGTCGGTTTGAAAGCTGTTTAAATGTTACAAATATGACTGTTAGTAATTGATTGCTTTAGAATTCTTGAAAAGCTGAATTTTAGCCAGTTAAATAAAAATTATTATTTTCAAGACAATTTTTAAAATCATGAACATATAATATGTTTTCTTATAATTTTGTTTTGCGTAACTATTTATTGTATGTTTGACATTCCTAATAAATTGTAAATTACTTTGACTGCAATTATTTCTTCCAGCTGTTTCAAAATAATATGCTATTCGTCATGTAAAAATGTAATTACCTCAATATATAGAATGTCCACTGTTGTGCATATATATTTTAAATATTTCTTTTCTTCTTATTGTGAATATTCAAATCTGTATAAATTAGTCAGGCAATAATAATAATATTGAAATATATATTTATGTAAGCAAAGGGTTTTTGATTCATTTTTAGATCATTTTTCTTTTGAAATGAGAATATTTAATTTCTTCTCAGAAATTTAATAAACTTTTTTTCTAACTTAATGTATTTATCATTCCCTTGATATAATATTAATAAATAATATTGTATTATAATTATTATGAAATTCTTTAAAAAGAGCATTATAATTTTAATTAATTTTTTAAAGTTATTTTTAAGTTTAACTTATTCTCAAATTAATAATTGTTATTCTTTGGTTAATAAAGCATGGGTTTAAAAAAAATTAAAGGATTATATGATTAATATTTTGCATGTATTTTCTAAGACCTGTAAAAGTAAAATTAGTAAGCAATAAAAAAACGCATTAATGTAACTGAAGATGATAAATCTATACTTATAATAAAGCTCAATGTGTGTGTGTTAGCACTCTACAGGCCAAACCGTTGGACCTACAGCTACCAAATTTGGTACATGTATACCTTGGAAGTCAGGAATGTGCACCTTGGAGCCCTTTTTTCGAATTTTTAATTAAAATTTGCATTAATTAAAATTTAAGCAAAATTGCGGCGTTTTTCTGCTATAACTTCTGAAAATATTATCACACAAGCATGATTTTTACATCAGTTTAAAGATTAAAAAATTAGCTTTCTAATGGTATCAGTGTTTTAATGTATAACTTAAGCTTCTATTTTTAACGAATTTTTGAAGAAATATTTTAACCATGTTTTTTTTAGCACGTAACTGGATAAAATAAAAGAAAACAATGACGGAAGTTCAAATTAAGAAAAAAACAACATCATTGCAAATTAAATCTAAAGAAATGCAACTTTTAGCACGTGACTGGATAAAATAAAATAAATATAGAATGTGATATTTTGTTTTAAAAATGCAAGGCAAAAGATTCTATGATCATTTGCTATATTTAAATCAATAATTCAATAAATTATCTTTATTTATACAGGATATGCATTCAAATTCCGGTCCAATGGCTAATTTGTAAAATATTATTAATAGGCAGACATATTGTTTAATACTATTAACCTAATCTAAAAGAAGTAAATAATTACATTTTATGTAGCTTGAGTCAAACTTTGAATTTATGAATGAGTTTTAGATTTCTTCATACTTTGCTCTGTCAGGCATATTTTACAAAATATTTTTATTAATATTTTAAATAAAAGTTGCTACATCAATCATTAAAACTGACTGATTTATAAAATTAAATACTATTAGGAAAACGTGTTCTTTTAGAACTTTCCATGCATCATCTTAAAGAAAATATTAATTTCAGGCCAATCAATGCCCGGAATTACTTCAAGGCTAATAAATATGGGATTTAATTGAAAATTTTAGAACACATTACTCATGGCGAACCAGCTGGTCGTCAAAGGTGGCTAATAACATATAATTAGGGGGGGGGGGGGGTCTTTGCAGAAATAAAATCTGACAATTTTAGTACAAACTCAAATTTAAATTATCATTGAGGTCATTCTCTCTCACACTTTTTTTTTTCCAAATATTAGTAGAAAAATAAACATGAGAGCATTCTTCATGAAATATCATTTGCATGATATGTTATAAATATTTCAATTCATTAATGATTTCATCCAATTAAATAAAGTGACAAGGCATATGGGATATTTCAATTTTAAAATAAAAATACCATTAATATGTACTAAGTTTTTCTTAGAAATTATATTAAGTATTATTCATTACTAACAAATTTATAAAACTTTTCTGGTATATGGCATGATTACTATTAGAATATATTATTATAACAATGAGTAATGATTTTATTGTATTTCCTATAGTAAAATCAGTCATTGTTAATTATCAGTGTCTTCAATAAAAATATATTACAGTTTTCATTAATATTATATAATTTTGTTACAGTTGCAATTGATGTATGTGTAAACTTTTAGTGTAAATCTAGATTTATTTTTAAGAATGTGAAAGTGAATGATATGATAGTTGATGAGTTTTTTTTAATACTTCGATTGATATATACATACTACGTATTTTATTAACATTTGCATCGTCTTTCTTCATTTTTGTCATTTATTATAAAAGTTAATTATTTCATTTAAGACTTGAAGTTATTTACTATACAGTATTTCATGAAAAACAGACAAAAAAAAAGTTTTAACTATGCAATATTATTTCTGAAATTTTCTTTATTAGTATGAGTAAACATTAGCAATAATTTTTTTTTTAAAAATTGTATGTATTCTAAAACATATGAATTGCATCAATAATCATTTTCTTTCATTTGAGTTGTTGATATAGAAATCTTAATGGCTGAACGTATTGGCAGAATTATTCTACAATGCTTGACAGAAAGAATATGTATATATATACACCAGCTTTCAAGAATTAGTTTATTTTTTAAAAAATAGTGCATTAGAAAATTTTTGAAATGGCATTGTGCAAATACTTTTCCATGTCTTAATTTAATTTAATCGCTGCATTTTCAACTATCTTAATTATTAAAACAGTGAAGTATAATTCTTTGGCATTTATTATATGACAGTTTTTAGGAATATAATTAGATGAGTTTGAAATCTAACTATGAATAAAGGAATGAAATAATTATGTATAATTGAAAATTTTCTGTTATTATAAAGCAATACATGTTTATTGCTTGAGTCCAGTTGTGAAACTTATAGATAAATAGTTTTTGTAGATTGATTTCAATTGCAGCAATTAAGGAATTAGAGAAAAAAACATCAATAAAAAATTTTTAAAAAAATTCAAACATTTAAAACTTATAGCTATTACCAATTGAAAAATGACTGAAGTAAATAAAATAAAAACTGAAGTAAGTAAAATAAATCACATTGAAACCCATTTAATAAGTTATTTTTAAATCCTAATTTATTACAGAGTTGTTGTTTATCATATCCTCATGCACCAAAATATCCAGTTTTATGCCTTCCATTCTGAACTTAAAAATATCAATTTGTATCTTTTAAACTCAAATTAAAATTACTATTTCTTTTATCCCTGTAATAATTTGCCAAATAACAGTTTTTAACTAATCATGAAAGCACTACCTATGATTAACTGCACAAATTTATCTACGGTGTGACGTAAATAGTTTATTAAATTTTGAATAAAGACAAAAATATATTGTTCCTTCAACTAGAACGACATTTTTAACATACTTTCCTTCTATCAAAGTAAACCATCTTCAATTACTAAAAATATAAAAATAACTTGATGATTCAATTTAAACATCAAATGCAATCAACGTTATATGTTCTTAAAGCCTTTAGTAGAATTTAAATATCAAAAGATCCTTTTAAAATTATGATTCAGATTTTATAAATCTTAGACAAAAAATTTCTTTAAAAAGAAGTAAAAATATTTCTTACTTTTGAATCTTTCTGTTCAACAATTACGGTTAGCTAAACTTAATTTTTTGAGGCGTATTTTTGAATAGGATTGCTTCATAAAACTATTTATAAAGATATGTAGAGAGGAACTTCTGCAGAAATTAAGCAGTTAGCTCAAAAAAATAAGGCATTCTTGCATATGCATTATTTTTAAACACAGAATGTTTCATTTTTATAATGCTCAATTTTTATCAAAATATTAATTTAATTTTAATATTTACTGCTGTATTTGTACAATATCTAATATAAAATAAGATCTTTAGTTTTGACAAAAAAATAAAAATGATAATGCAAATTGTTACCAAAAAAAGTAAACTTTTTATATCAATAATAAAAATCTTTTTTAAAGATTTCTTAAAATTAACAAAGTATTTGATTTGGATTGATACATCATTTTGGTAAATGTTGACAATGTTAGAAGCAAAGTATTATTAATAAAAAAAAAATGTTTATGTTTATATCAAAATTTAGAGGAGACAATAAAAAAAGAAAAAAATATTTTATCACGTATTAAAAATATTTCTAGAAACTTTTAATATAATTTATGCGTTTATTTTTTTTAAACTGATTTTTAAATCACAATAAATGTAGCATACGGATTCACATCAATTGATTATAAAAACAGAAGAAGGGAAAAAAAATCAAATTTTAAAATTGTAATCAAAGTATTCTCATATGGTATGAGAATTTTAAAAATCGTTTGATACTTTTTGACCTTTATTTATGAGGTTGAATCGAGTCTCATCACTAACCTCTAAACAAAAAAATCAATCTGTTAAGAATTTCAATATTATTTTTAAAGAAATAATCGATGTTCAAGCATTTGATTTGTATGTATGTGGAACAAAAAAAAATTCAACCTGCTCTAAATGGAACATGTAAAGTTTTTCCTGAGCTAAATCGCCAAATTTCGCTGTCAGGAATTTTATTTGCAAACTTCAAATTTTAAGACTTTTTTTAACTTCTAAAAAAGGGTGAAATAATTTTTGTATGATAATAAGCTTTGATATTATATTGAAAACATGTTAAAACTCTGTATATTTTTTAATTATGTTTCTGATTAAAACTTTAAGGGATTTAAAATTTTATTTCACTGAGACCCCCCCCCCCCCGAAGTGTATAAATTGTTGGGGGTTGGGAAATACTTAAAAGGACGACAAAATCTGGATTCAAAAAATGAAAAGTTTCATTTAGATATATATTAAGTCCTATATCTAACAGATTTTTTTTTTTAATTTTTTAAAGCTAACATTTTGTGTTTTTGGTTCGATAAAAAATAATTTCCTAATGAATGAAGATATTTTAAGAAATAATTTGTGAACATGCAAATTTTTATGCAATGCAAAGAATTTGGTAAGTCATTCAAAAGATGATCCAATATGTAACGTACAAAAGAAGCTCCACTGTAATTAAAATGAAAGCAATTAATATTTTGTCGATCAAAGCCAATATGTGCAATTTCCTTTAATTACAAAGGATCAGGCATATATTTAACAAATATAACCAAAATAAAATCTTGACTATCTTGAAAAAAAAATTACAGAGGACCGAACGTTTTACAAGTCGCAACAAATTTGGTACATTTTTTCTCAATATTCTGTTGAAATTTGTAATTAAATACTCCGTAAAAAATTGCATAACAATGTTTTCAGTGGAAGTCATAAACTAGTCAAATTTTTAAATAGATTATTTTCTGCAGTTTCAATAATTCATTCCTATAACTTTTAAAGGAAGTCCGTACATTTTTGTTGGATATTTTTATAAAATTCAGTTAAGAAAATTAAAAAGCTGGAATTAAAATCGAATATATTTTACTCTAATAAATCTCTTCTGTTTTGTTTTTTTCCCTTAAATGCATTGAATTTATAAATTAGCATTGTAAATGTAATTCATCTGTAAATATTGTAATTAAGGTATATGTCAACCTACAGAGACAAATTTTTGAAACAAACTCTAATACAACCATTTTAGTTCATTTTCTGGATCAATGTGATGTCAAAAAATGAAAAATATTGATTAGAAAATTATGTACCAGTTGAGATTTTGAAAAATGCATCAATTTAGGTGTGAAAAAAATTACAATAAAAAGCAAAACCCTCAACTAAAATTTCTATTGAACATATTCCAATTATATTTATACACAATATACATACAGCTATGGTGAAGGGAAAGAGCTAGAATCTAAGAAATATGTGCAAAAAAGTTATAGTTAATTGAGCATTTTTGTATTAAAAAGTTGCAATTAGGCAGCTCTAAAAAAACACTACTTGGATCAAAGTTATATCCCTACTTCATCGTATTTTGTATACTAACAGTAACATATACACAAAATTTCATGTTAATATATTAATAAATTTTTAAGGTATTAAGTTTTTGGCATAAAACTTTCGACAAAATCCAAGATTTTCAAAAAATTCCTTTAAAGTTCCCATTTATCTTGTATTAAGTATGCTTTGTAAATATAAGCAGTGTTTAAAAGCAGATATAATTGCAAATCCTTTTGGGATAAAAACTACTCAAAATGTATTCTAATACACTTATCTTGCTGATAGAACATGTTATAAACTAAATCATAATTGAGAAGCATGTATTTGATGAAATATTGGAAAACATTCAAGTACTTTCAATTACATTTTCAACTATAGTGGTTTATAAAACAACATATATCTCGGTTTCTATATACAGTAAAATTAAAACATACACAGATTTGAAAACCCAAACAAATGGGGTTTGAAATAAAACAATAAAAAAAATTAGAGTTTTCACCCAAAACTGCCTTTTAAGCATAAACCAATACCTTTAATAGAAAAAAGTATGAGCAATCCATAAACATCAAGTACTCAATGAACTCTTAACTATTGCAAAACAACATATTCTTAAAACTGGAGATGCCATTTAATAAGAGAATACAAAAGTTCAGAAGTTAATGAATTTGTTTAAGCAATTTTACATATAAAATGCAGGGTAAAATAACTATTTTTGTAAGCAGTTTAAAATTCACAACCTTATACTAATTGTAATTATAAAAAAATTTCATTAATATATGAAATATAAAAATTATTAAAGCATTTAAATTTATTGTTAAGCTGTGAAATCACCTGCAGTGATGTAAATCTGTTGAAAGTAAGATTTCAATAATTAATGGGAAAAAACTTCTGCTTACAAGATTGTTAAATAATTACTCAGAGTGGTAATTATTAAACCTACTTTAATAACTCTGAAGTGTTTTTATGTTTATTAATAAAACAATATGAGATGAATCACTTAACACAAAATAATTATTCATTCAAAAATTATATGCTTAAAATTGATTAAATTCTGTAAAAATAACCGGCATTTTATAAAATAATATTGAAAATGGTTATGTATAAAAATCTCATTACTACTTTAAAATATTTATAAAAAAAACAAATTAATGAGAAGTAATATTTAGACCAAATGAGAAGGAAGGAATTTTATTTATTTATTACTACTTGTATTTAAGATTCAAATATAGAATCTCTTTAAAACAAGATAAATAAAAGTTTGAAATTTTTAAAGCAGTCTTATAAAATACAAATATAAAAACCATACTAATTAAAATTTCTAATTGTAAAGAAAAATATAATTGTATGGTTATTGATAATTGCTTACTTATTCAGTTTTATTGTTCAAAAAGTAGTAAAAGCAGTTTCATTTCCAATATGGGTTAGTATGTTAATTTGACTCTTAGTATATATATCACCAATTTCACGTCATAGCAAATGAAAATGAATGCTCTATATGCTGTTAAGATATGCATGAGAACACATTTGTATAGTATTCAGACCTAAACTAACATATAAATTACCACAAAAACTCTTAAAATTGTACTTTATATTGCTTCAAATTTTACAATAGTCTTTTAAATTTTTAAATGATTATTTTACCTTCATATAGTGAATAATTGTTCTAGCTTGCTTTCATTTGTTAATAGAGGACACTATTATTTAAGCTATATGCATATATAAAATTTCAATTATGCTTCTAATGAATATAAATCTTCACCAATAAATAAATAAAAACAATATTTATTCATCCATTGATTAATTTTGAAGCAAATTATCTGGGAAATTTAACACTGAAAACATAATTTGATTCTAAAAAAAGAGGGAGATAGTGCATATTTTGAATATCTGCAATAGCAGATTTTTTTTAATCCAACATTTTTTCATCATTTCTTTTATATTAAATTTACTTTATAATGAACTTATATTCATTTTTATTGCATTAAAAACAATTTCTTGATATATCATACACCATCTACAATTTAATTCAGTAAATAATATTTTTTTCATAACCTAATAACATAAAACATATTTATTATTTTATTTTACAATTTATCATGCTCCACAAAAATACAATTGATAGTAAAATTTTAAAAAAAATTCATGAACAGCTTCTTCACAGTGTCTCTTTCCACAACATGATTGTTAGCTGTTATAACTGAAAGAGAAAGAAAAAAAATACCATAATTAATTACTATTAAGCATAACAGAGTTAATAAATTATTAAACAATATACATGTTAAACACTGAAAGAGACAAATAAATCCTAAAACTTTGCAGAATAAAAGTTTATAATTATAAAATCCATGCTAACAATTTTTCTTTAATAAGCACTCTAGCTTCTGAGAAGGAATAATAAAATCACATATGATTCTGCGCCAAAATAATTTATGAACATTATATAAGAATGCATGTATAGTGATTGATGGTAGATTCCCATATTTGCTATCACAAAAGAAGATGCATAAGAGGGGAAAAATTCCTATTTATCAACAAATCTGTTGATAATAATTAACAGGATATAAAAAAAAGTATCTCCAAAGAACTGGTAATACAAATGAGAAATTTTATAAACCTGTTTAAAGAACTAAAAAATGGTAGTTGAGAAATGAAAATTTTTGAAAGATGGTTCAAAGGACAATATTGGAGAATGCCATATACGCTATTCTGATCTGAGTACTAGAAAGTAGAGAGACTTGATTTGAAAGCAGTTGGAAGTACTTTCCCGAAATATTTGCTTGAAGAATATTGAATAATCCATGTTTAAATATAGTACAAGTATTCAATAAAGTGTAAAACAAATAATTTCTGTCGTATATTTTCATTAATCAAGAAATATATAAATTATTGTCATGGAAGTTCTCTTAATATTCCAATTTAGTATTTACCAAAACTAAAAATTAAGCTTAACAATCATTATGTAAAGATAAGAAGGATACTTTCATGAAAATTAAATTTATCTGCCCCTTCCCCCTACAAATCTACAGTAGAAATTTTGATGATTAATTACTTTCTCATACAGAAGTACACAGCACAATACTGCAATAATGAAAATTCTGGATCACAAGATTTTAATGAATCAACACATAGTATGACTAATGCATTAAATCAGGAAAATTTTCTATTTTTAAAATTATGTCTATCTTTCAGAATATGGTGCAATAAAAATTTAATGAAATAGAAATATTCAATATGTATGCAGTCTCTACATCAAAATTGTAGAAGTATATAAAATTCTAAAAGAAAAGTATGTACAACAGTCTATCTGAAAATATATTTATTTTTTATCCTTGCAATACTTCTAAAAGTAAGAAATTTAAATGAAAAAAATGCATATGTAGACAAAATTGTAGATTAATGCCAAAGCCTAGATCAAATCAACTGACGATAAAAACTGCTACAAAAAGCATACTCAGAAATATTTCCCTATATGATGAAATTGCAAATTACACTAAGTGCACCATATTTGGAAGTAAGCAAGAAAGACAAAAGGAAGTTTATATCTACTGTTTTAATAAAAATTAAAATATATTTTGATTACAGAAACATATAAAGAAAATATCTAATTTTTTTGTGAATTACATATTTATATGTTTAAATATAAATAATCCACATTTTACATGTAATTAAAAAAATAATAATTACTGTAATATGTTTTTTTTAATTTATTCAACATCAAATATACTTGTAATATTAAATTGTTAAATGGCTGTCGCTAAACCATTTCTAATAAATTTATCTAAATATCCATATAACACTCAAACATTCAAGATCTGATTTTTATTAAGAATTTATGATGTTAATAGTTACTACAAAGCATTCAATGACTTTTATGCAACTGAATAATACTTATAAAGTAAACTTTTTTAAAAAACTAATTTATTTAATTCATGAAAAATTAAAAAATAATCAGAGAAGACTGGTTTATTTTATTTAGAATAATGGTTTGGTTTGGAGCAACATGGTGGCTACTCCAGAAATCACCACAGCTCTTCCTTTATATCCTGAAAATTTGAAAATGACACTTAAAAACTGATAATATTAAAATTACTACAAAATGTTAAATGATATAATATAGTATGACAAATGGTATAAAATATTTTAACATGCTATCTAAAATATTAAAGTAAAAGATATAAAAACTGGACTTTGAAAAAAATCTGGAATGTGCTTACTTTTGTAACATAACATAGCTAGAGGATTTAGATACATTTAAAAGTATTTAAGCAAAAAAATTTCATAATCATAAATTGCATCATAACACAATAAACAGCATAATTAAAAGCAGTTTAAAAATGGAGGACTTTTCAAAAATTTCTATTATGAAAAATGATTACATTATAATACAATTTTTTTTTCTGCCAGATTTCAAAACATATGGTCATAGGATAGTAAAGATATATTGCATTTCTGCCACATTGTATAAATTTGAAATCCATTATATAGAAGAGAAAAGAACATAAAAATTCATAATAAGGTATAATTTGTTAAATTAAACCATTATAAAACAAATTCTTACCACAGAATTAAATGGAATGGAATGGAATCACTTTAATCATATTTACTGTATTATGGTCACTAATTAATACAAATTTTTTAAAAATTATTATTTTATATAAAATATGAACATAATACTCAAACTAAACTATACTAAGATATGAACGCAAAAAAAATATAACATAAATTTCTTTGAAACACCAATAAAATATCCTCATCAAAACAGAAAACTCATATTTCAAGAAATTACCTGTCCTTGTTTTTATGATCATTTTGAAGAAATAATGGCATATCCAGTTCAATGATCAATTTTTTCTATCTGCAAGGCCACAGAATATTTAAAAACTGAGTTTCTTAAAAAATTTCGTAAACATAATTTAATAATTCACAAAAAAAAAACTTCATTTTTATTTCTATATTGTGAAATGATATTCATTACCATTAAGAATTTATAAATTGTAATTCGATATTCATTACTGCCGTATACTGATTGTATATTAAATTGTATTAATATATTATTATGTTGTATAAAATTAATTGTATATTAAATTGGATATTAAATTGTATACTGATATTCATTACAACAAAAACTGAATGTTAAATTTACATTAAAAATTGCTGTTCCAGTAAATATAAACTAACAATGTGCATACAAAAATTAGGCTTTTGATGTAAACACTCAGTAGGAACCAAATCTATCACCTCCTTATTTAATCCCTCTCTTTTTTTAAAAAAGTAAAGATTATTTAATGGCCATTACAAGTCTTATTATGCAAATATAACAATCAAATGTGTTTATTTTCTTCATATTTAAATCTGATACTGAGATTTTTTTCTGTCTTGAAGCTCCTAGAAGTGGTATTTTTTAAGGGTCACTGTATGACTGATTAATTGTTATAAGAAATTTAATAATATCAAACTAACATTAAAGATTTTTATACTTCCATTCAAACTATAATCATTACATTAAAATTATTTATAATAAATGAATGCTTACATAATTAATCTTTCTTCTCTCTCAATCTGTGGTAAAAAGAAAATAGAGGTTCCCTATTATTCCATATATACTTGGTGCCATAGTTTAAGTACAAGCTGCAAACAAAAGAAGAAAATAAATTCATAATATATAGAGCAAGAAAAAATAATATTTAAGTTGAAATAATCTAAAGACAAAGTTGTATGGATATTTGAACTAAAATCATCAGGCAGTCTTTCAATAATTAGCAAAGTTGTCAATCATATGAAATATATCATTCTAATAAGTCAAAATAAACAACTTTGCATCGATAATTAAGGAAGGAAATGTTTGTATGTGTATGCATAAAAGAGGTTCACATAAATCTATCATAATTGCAGCCAGTGCACAAGTAGTATAATTGTAGCTCAAATTATCTAGCAGCTCAAATTTTACAATTTGGAGTTGGAAATATTTTTATTTAATGAATTTTGTTATTTTAGATTATTTATCATATATAATTGCATTTAATATAATTTCTTATAAGGGTATAGGAACAAAATCTTTCATCGTCAAAAAAAGTAAACTGTTGTTTTAAAGAAATTTGTTCAGCAAGTCGATATAATTTACAAAGCTTTCAGAAATTTTTTCGTATTAGTCAATTTTTATGTAAAATTTTAAGAACTGAAACTTATATAACATTTTCATTCCATTATATTTTACTAATTTTTATAAACACAAAGATTTGTGAAAACAAATGTTTTGAATAAAAAATACTTGTAATTGGATAAACATTTTTCTCTAATTTGGGACAACAGTCAAGATATTTTTGTTCCGGATGAGTTAAAAGAATTTTGCCACTAAACAATTGATTTACTGGCAGGAGTTGTATTCTTTTGCTGATTTGAAAAGAGCCAAATTTTTCTTCACTAATCTGCTGATATCCAGAAAGCTTTGTTTTTTGCTGATTTTACAAGATAAATTAGCATAAAAATTACTTTTATAAAAACCTACTTTTATTAACTTACTTTACTATTTTTAAACTTACTTTTATTACAAACATAAAAATTACCTTTATACAATTTAAACTCTAAAGACATTGTTTGTGAGATCTTTGCTAATATACTTATCTTTCATCCTTTATATATTTATATTACCTCACAATTTTAAATTAAATTATTATGGTTTTGATTTCACTGGTATTCTTCATCTCACACGGAATGCTGCACAGCTTCTATACTAATACATAAGCATATATATTTATTGATAATAAATATCAGTTAAAAGAATAAATCAGGATGGAATACAATGGTCTACCTCTTAATATAATAATAATTTTATTTTTATGCCTTTAAGACTTTGCTTTCAATTATTATACATATTTACATATATTATTAATTATAATTATATTATTATTTATTATAATACATATTAATTATAATTATAACACACATTATTATAATTATTCACACATTAAGTATTTGGTTATTAAAATTAACAGAAAACCCATACAATAATTTAGCTCTGCATGTCAGCAAAGCAGTTTCCTTTTTATTGCAGCTGTTAAATTCAAAAGCAAATAACAAATTTATAAGCATATTTTCTTAAAATTCCATTCAAAAAATATTCTTAAAATTTCAAATATTTGATTACCAATGTTAGAACTCTTTAATAAAACATATGGTTTATCCACATTAAAAGTTTGTTTCTTAAAGTTACTGGATCAAAATAATTTATTGTAAGGATAATGTATGAATTGCAACAAGATTTTTCTGAAATTAAAACAAAAGAAAACCAATCAACAATAGTCACTTCCACTCCAAGAAAATCTGGATACTTTGAAAGCAGTTTCATGTTTGCAATTAAAAATACAAATTTAAGTAAGCCATGGTTAGAAAGATGAAAGAAATATATTCTATTAAAATCTAATGGATGTTCATCACTGAAGAGTTATTTAATCATTTTACAGAATTAATACTTTATTTCTAACAAATTGAGTTTTAAGAATAAATTTAAAAAAATTATTTGACATATTTTAATTTTTTGGAAGACAAAATGGATATAGTTTGTATTTACCTAGATTCATTAGTTGTTATCTTTTTGGTGGTGGGGGCAGTGGGGGTGAGGTAATTTTTTAAAAATTTTGTTTTAAATCAAAAAGTAAATTTATAATTGATATGTGGCTATTTATTGAATAATAGGCAATTAAATCATTTATTTTTTTTCAATAAAATTTATTGACTTGAAAATGTGTTTTATTGATGATCACAACCCAGATTAGAATTTTATAATAGCATAGACCGAAGATTACTTTTCTTTTCCCACTGCGAAAGAAATGGCTACTTACAATATGAATTTCTGTCTTACTTTTGAATTATACATTTTTTTTTCTTTCTTTCTATTTTCGTTTAATTGCAGTTCCATGGTTAGAAAGATGAAAGAAATATATTCTATTAAAATCTAATGGATGTTCATCACTGAAGAGTTATTTAATCATTTTACAGAATTATTTTAATAGTATGTCAATGGACACAAATAGTACCAAGATGTAAAAGTGAACAGAGAAAAGTTATTAATATATACTGTAATGCAATTACAATTTATGACACTTAAAAAACTTACATTCCATAAATAGCTCCTCCTAAATGAGCTGCATGATCAAACAGTCTCCATTTTGCTACCAGGCCAACAAAATCAAGTGCCATAATGGCTTTTATTGCCTACAAAATAAAATTCAGAATGCAATAAAAAAAATGAAAAATTAATGCACAAAAATAAATTATGATCAAGAAAAGCACCAATAATTCATAACACAGTAAAATTAAAAATGCTTTTAATATTTAAATATTATATTAAATCAAGCGATAAAAAAATCTGACAAAAATGAATTGCATTCTTTTTATTTTAAATTAGCCGCCTTCAGCAACCAGCCAGTTCGCCAATCTTACTGCTCTTTAAATTTGTCAGCTAAATACTTTATGTAACTTGTCTTTTAGTAGCTACTTCATCAAAATATTTTTAAGGTTCAAATTTTGATATATAATTCACTCAAGCAGTTATACAGGCCTTAAACTCGTAATGTACTATATATCTCTCTAATTATCTGTCAAATCTCACTAAATTTCACTTAAAATTAAAGTGGAAATGATTAAACTGCAAATTGATATAAAAACATTTTTTTACCAGAACCATGCATTTTTTTAAACATAAGTAAAAGAGAATCATTATGTGTACTACTGAATAATTACAAGAATTTATGTAATATTTCAAGAATTATTCAACAAAAATTATTTACATTCATCATAAAATTTAGTTTTTAGTTTTACTTTCAAAAAGGTTTTTAGATGATGCGAATAATAACATTTTATTTTATTTTGGTCTATAAACATAATTAAAAAATTTATAAAGTCAAAATTTTTCACATCTTTTAGTTATAAGGAATCATATTCTACGAAATATTCTTGACATTTCAAGTTTCAAATAAATGAATGAAGGTTTCTAGTGTCTGTAATCAAATTTGATTTACTCATGAAGTATTGAATAGAAATGTTTGGAACATTCAACATTTTCATTCTTAGGCTAGTCAGTCATGAAATCTGGGCATTGACTGGGGTATCATCTTTGGAATGGCCAATGAAGTGGTTTAAAATTTACCCTTTTCTATTGAATAGCGATCTTCAAATATTCATAAATCAGTCAGTTTTAGTGACTGAGTTGATTGAGGTTTGTCTCTTTTTATTTAAAAGCTAAACATTCTTCATCCTTTAAAGCATTTATAGACACATGTTATTTACTATGCAATTATTTACTTGAATTAGACCATTTTTATAGATGCATTACTATTATTAATGTTTTACAAATTAGCCATTTAACCTTGAATTGAATATATATTAAACCATATTTGTCTTTAAAAAGCTGATTTATATAATTAATATTATTGTAAAAGTCATAAAAAATTTCTTTACATTTTCTTTTTAGAAAAAACATATTTCATATTTATCTCATTTCATGCAGGCATGTGCTGATAATTACATTTTTATATGTTTAATTTGAAATAATTATTCATTTTTAATTTGAGTTTTTGTCAATCTGATGGCAACATATTGAAAAAAGATAATTTTTTTTCCTTTCACTTGCAATATGCTCATGCAGATTGAATGTAATTTTTTTATCTGAAATCTATTGTTGAAAAATATATTTAAAATATTTCTTAAAAATTCGTTACAAATAGAAGCTTAAGTTATATGTTAAAATACTGATACTATTAGAAGGCTAATTTTTAATATTTTATTTGGTGCAAAAATCATCTTTGTGCGGTAATATTTTCGGAAGGTATAGCGGAAAAATGTTGAAATTTCACTAAATTTTTAATTAATTCTAATTAAAAATTCGAACAGAGGGCTCAGAGGTGAACATTCCCGACCTCTAAGGTATACATGTACCAAATTTGGTAGCTGTAGGTCCAACAATCTAGTCTATAAAGCGCCAACACATACACATTGAGCTTTATTATAAGTACTAACTAATACCCAGTGCGTTGCTGCTGTAGAAGAAATAATCTTGGAAATATCGTTTGGAATTCGATATAGCTATCTTGTTTAATTAAGAATAATAGGAAGAATGATATTTATTTTCTTGCTGGCAATGAATACATTCATTGAAATTCAAGGATATATAAATGAGAAAAATAAATAGCATTTATTCTAATTTTATTATTCTATTCTACAAACAAATATTCGTTGTTGCATCGGATGAGGGGTATGGCAGTGCAAAAATCATACAGACAAACATTCACTTTTAATTATATAGATTACACATTAGATAATTTTACTATGCCTATAACCATCCCGTACCTACAAGTAATAAGCATTCAGTTTCATCGCAATCGGATGAGTGGTACGGCACCACATTAGAGCCATACAGATAAACGTTCATTTTTATTTATTTAGAGAGAAGTATGTATTTTTTCCTTGATTTTCGCCATTTTAAAAACTTTATTCACAAGTGAAAGGAATGGATGGAAAATTATAATTTAAAAAAATGCATAATTTTTTAAATAATTATTTTATTTCTATAATAAATTTTTACTTAAAATGAAACATAAAAATAGTATACATTCATTTTTTCATTCACCAATATAAATACTTAATTAATTTACTTTTTGAAACTAAGTAGAAAATAAAGTACTTACATTGCTAGCTGTGAAAGTGAAAAAAGGGAGAAAAATTATTTGTAGTGGAGTTTCAGGAAACTGAAAACATATTGATGACAGAATGGCCATGAGAGCACCTGACTGATTTAAAAAAAAAAAGTATTTTAAAGAAATATAAAAATTCAATATCATATAAGTACAATAAATAAATGAATGGATGAACATTTTTCAAAGATTTTTACATTCTGATGGAAGACATACATAGACTAACTTTTTCTTCTTCCCATTTTCCAATTTATTTCTTGATTGTTTGTAGAAATTAATACTTTCACAATCAATCAAATAAGTTTTTAAAATTTACAAAATAAGTTTTATAAATTTAGAATTTACTATGAAACTGACAGTCATTAAAACATTAATTAAACTAAAATACTAAACTCAAATACTAAAATATTTAATATTTTAGTATTTGAGCTTCATAGCTATTTCAATCTGAGCACTCTTTGAAATGAATTTTCTGAGAAGTTGGGAAAGGCAATATGTAGATTATAGTTTTAAAAGATTGGGGGCAGGGTATTTTCATATTTACTGTACGAAACATTTCATGATGATATATATTTTACACCATTACATCTATAATACAAAAATTATATATATAGAGAGAAAAATATTGTTTGTGTTTAGTTTCAATTAAATCTCTTATGTATAGCTTGATGTTCATGATTCATGCAATGAGGCAAAGCATCAATTTATTAAAAAACCCTACAGTAGTATTATTTTACTAGCTCCATATTTGTTTTCTTTATTGTACACAAAAACCTTCTAAATGAAGTCGAGTTTCCTAATATCTTAGGGTTATTAACCCAGCTGTTCTGTTCCGGTCTATATGACCCAAAATAAAATTAATACCTCCGAAAAAAATATATTATGGGGATATTTTCATAAAACCTATTGATATCTAGGGTAAATATAAGTATATATTCCTAGAAGACTTTATGTTTATTTGTATTTTGAAGGGATATTTTTCAACTTATATTTAATATATCATCAGGTCAACATTATCCAAACAACGTCGATGCAAAAAAATCATTTATTTTTACTCATACTATTTCACTTATATTCAGGATAATTCAAAATAAAAGAATAACAATAGTTTCTGCAATTTATACATTTTTGAAGCTTATTTCTTTGATGTATGGGTTTGGTCATATAACAAGACAGTATGTGCAATTTACAAAAGTTTATACGATTGGCAGGGGGCAATTTCTTTGATAATGTAGTAACATTTTTTCCCCCCTGCTATATTTCACTTTCTGATATACTGCAAAAAAGTTCTGTCTGTGAATGTGAGAGAAAAAATGGCAAATCACAGAAATTTAAGTCACACTGATTAATAGAAGCTTCTAACAGTGAAGAAGTTTTGGAGTATGAAAATCATACAAGTAATGAAATCGACATCGTAAGTTTTGACAGCAATTTTGATACTGATATTCAATAAATAAACTATAAAGAGAGTATTCAATCCAAGAATCATGAAATAAAGCTGAAATAAGCATGATTTGCTGTCATTTTCTTCATAATCAACAGTTTTAATATTATAAAAACTACTCCAGAATACTGAAAAACTACTCTACTCATACGACATGCAACGTCAAGGATATCAATTCTACAATTGAAAATGAAGTCATAAATATGACTAATGTTGAAGGATCTTTGGGTTAAAGTGGGAAAATGTTGAGAATAAAACATTTTAAGCATATATTGGTTTATTGTTAGATGGTGTTTATAAATCATATGGAGAATCAATAAAACGCTTATGGGATAAAGAAACTGGCAGAAGCATATTTCGAGCATCAATTCAATTGAAACATTTTGCATCATATTGAGAGTTATTTGTTTTGAATCCATTTGTCCAGAAAGAAAAAATCTGGATAAATTAGCTGCAGTGAGAGATATCTGGATGATGTGAATACAAATTCTACCAAAATTATATGATCCAAATAAAAATATTACAGTAAATGAACAATTGCTAGAATTTCGTGGCCGATGCCCTTTGAAGTAGTACGTACCAAGTAAGCCATCTAAATATGGGATCAAAATATGGATTTTATTGGAGTTTGGAGCAGGAAAACTTCCCATATACTGAAAACACAAATTTACCCTGAAAAAAAAAGGGGGCCAAAGCCAGAGAAAAATCAGGGAAGGTGAGTAGTTTATGAACTTACTTATGACTATTTGGGGCACAACATAACATAACACAATACAATATAATTTTTTCCCTTCTTACAACTTAGTACAACTTCTTCTAAAAAAGAAAATGATATGCATGGCACCATTAGAAATAATAAATCAGAACTTCCTAAATTAATGCCAAACAAAGAATTTCAAGATTATTATTTTATTTCACAGCAACCACAACAGTTGTAAATTACATTTAAAAAAAGGGTTATTTTTGAGCACTTTACATCAAGACAAAGAAGTTAGCAACAGTTCTGACAAAAAAAACCATTAATGAACTTAGATTATAATTAAATAATGTGGTTGTAAATACTCTTGACCAGCTTTTAAATATATACACTTATATAAGAAAAACAAATTGCTTGATATTTCTGCATACATTTGGACTTCAATGCATAGGGTAAAGAATGAAAACAAATTGACTAAACGAAGTTATTTTTAGAAGAACTGGGAAAATCACTCATTTTCCCACACATTAAAACAATTCAATACCTACCAAGAAGTGAGGACTGAATAAAAATAGTGAAATAAATTCAGAGAAAAGGGGAAAGCTACCATTGGGATCTGTTGATAATACTTCATTGTCTTTCAAAAGTGCTAGGAGCAAGCTCTGTTAGTTAAGCAATGACAGCAAAACTAATATGTTATGCTGTAATTGTAAAAATAACTATTTACAAATCTCATAGAAAATGTTACTTTTGAAATAGTAAATAAAAGTAAGTTTCTATTTCGAATATTTTTCTGTATTGATGCCTTATATTATTGTAAGTTTCAATTTCAAATATTTTTTGTTATTTTTATAACTGCTCTATATTATTAAAATCTATTTTTAAACTTATATTACAAATGTATAAACTATTTCTTAAATGGCACCTGTCAATTACTGCAAGAAATGTTAGTTTTTTTAATTGGGTCATATTGACCCAAATGCTACACACGTGAAATAAAATCCAACAGAACAGCAGGATTAAAAACTTAATTGTGTGAATCATCAATTTTGAATAGCACAATGTCTTATGCGAAATGTTTACTCACTTTCTGATTATTTAAGAAAATTTATAGATAGTAAAATCAAATTTCTCTTTAGCCTTCTACAAAGAAAGAACGCAGTCAAAAATTTGTTGAAAAATCAAAACAACTTAAATTTTATCATAATAAATTATATAGCTGATATTTTTGTTTTATTTTGTCAAAGAAAAATTAAGAATCACAACTGCTTTTTACAGCAATTTTTAACTGATTCATTAATTGCTCTTGTCACTGAAGTTACACTATACAAAATGAATTCAAGCAAATCCTTTACATGATTGGAATTCAAAGTGAGTTAGTCCAGTCTATCTGGAGAAATTCAAAGGAATGTGTAAATCCAAAAGTGTTTGCATACTTCAGACAGCTGGTACAAGTGTGAGCCTTATTATAGGTAGAAATATTAAAGAAAGAAAAGAGAGAGAGAAATAATAAATCTTGTAGCCTTTCCAATAAAGAATTCATTGAGATCATGTTTTAGAGAACACTAAATAAAGCAAGCGCGTATATACAAATAAAAACAAGGGATGAATTGCAAGTATGGGGATGTAATATCATGTATATTTTTTCATTGGTTAATAACATGCTAATTTTCTTTCTGTGGTTTTAAATAGATTCAAGAGAATGCTTATCATTCCCGATTATCAAAGACTGTTAAATGCAACAGTGAATGATGAAATGAGAGTAATGTTTTGGAAATTATATCATGATGAATAACAAAAAATACAGCCAAAATACATAAGATGGTTTTTTCCCACTCTAACTGATATCTGAATATTTCAAAATTTTACTCATGATTTTCAAAAGGCTTTATTTGCTGAGTCCAAGACATTACAAAAAATCTTATACAGAAGAAATAACCCAAATATAAAAAGCAAATATAATTTAAATTATTTCAATTTCTCATAAATAAAAGACTAATGTTTAAATAAAAATAGTTAACCATAAAATTATGCTGATAATATGCAAAAAAGGACAGTACACAATACATATTTTTAAAAATTTGATAGGTATTTTAATAACAAAGGAATTCTTTTTTAAATAATGTATTATACATTATTTCTTAAAATAAATTTTTAAAAATATGATAAATACATGTAGCGATAATAATGTTATTTCTCAATAATGGCAAATGAAAAATTGCAAAGTTGTTTTTGTTTTAACAAATAAAATATTTCAGTATTATCTTAATTTTTTTTTTAAAACTAAAATTATAATGAATGATATTTAATTTAAAAAATTTGTACCTTGCATGCTTTATATTAATAAAAAAGGAAGAAAACACTTTGTAATCTAATTTTGAATTTATCTATTATTTTGATCATTTAAAATAAGAGGTAAATAAACCAAAGCCCAAAAAAATACATACGGCTCCTAAGGATGTAACCAATCTTCCAGATGCAACTTTGAATACATAGCTAGCAAATGATGATATTACACCTTTAATCACAAGAAAAAGAAGGGAAGAAGGTAAAAATAACAAGGGAAAGAAAGAATTATTAATTTTTATTTATTCTTATAATATAAAATCTTCTATCTTTAAAATATTTTTTCTAAGTTCATTTTGCATATATTAATATATTTTCTTTTAAGTGCTTTTAATATTTACCACAAAGTATTGGCTAAAATTGCTTAATACTGACCAACTTCTAAGCTTCAATAAAAATCCATCATATCAAAATAGTGCAACAGATATGCATTGTTACACATAGATTATGGATTCACAAATTCAATATATTATGATAAGTAAATCAGAAATCGATAAGCATTAAGTTGAACAAGAAACTTTAAAAGTTATTTTAGGTATACAGATATTGTAGTTCTCAACACTATTTAATTTCTCTGCTCAAAAACTGTTAGAAATGTCAAAATTATCCTATTTATATGTTGGCAGTATCCGCAATCAGGTTAAAATTTTTCGAATCCAGCTAATTCGATGCAGTCACACAAGAGCAAAAATCGAATATGGTATACTAATAAGATGACTCTTATAAGCCTATCATTGAAGATGACTTTTCTGTTAGTGCCACACATATAAATAAGAAATAAAATGTTAGCATTGCTGGATTTTGAGATGTTGGTAGTCAGAGTGTGTATTTCAAGTAGATTTCTTTCGATAAGTATATTTTTATTTTTCGTTTCACTTACAAGATGTAACCACATTTAAATAAATTTCAAGTTCTTCTCTCATCGTCATTGTGTGGATCTCTTTCTTAATAGATAAATGCAATTTACTAAGTAGGTCAAATTTATCTCAAGAAAAACAAATTGAATTGATAATAAATTTATAGTAATACAAGCTTAAATTTATAATTTAAGATTTTTTTTATTACAATGTGTTATCTTTAATGAGGTAGTGGCTAAAACAAACATACAATTCTTAGACTAGAATTGAAGTAATCGAATTAAGCAATCTATATATTAAATAAAGTTTTCTAATTCATAAAATTTTAGAATTTATGTTTGAACTATTTTGTCTTATTTTAGTTTTAAATCCTGCAGGGAATTACATTATAAGTAATTTTATACAATTCAGAAAACAAGAACTTAAATAATTCTCAATGTATTAAGCAATATGTTATTAAATAATAATAGTTTTAACAGTTTAAAAAATCAGAGAATTCAATCTTTGATTAACCACTGGTAATTCAATTATATTACAATAATTTGTATATTTAAAGAAAAAATAAACTATTAAAAATTAATACTTAGTTCACACAGAAAAAGAAATAATTGAAACAATTTAGAATCTAAATTGATTTTAAATATGGCAAGATTCAAGGAATAGAGTTTATATTTTCTGACAAAGAATACTACATTAAGAAAAACTATCAAGTTACTATATTACAGAGTTCAAATATAATTTCTTGATTTAAAGATAGATCATTAGAAAGCTACATAAAGAATGAATTTAAAAGGGAAACATATTTTACCTGCACTGCAGTACATAGCAACAAACTGCTCTTTACCAAAAAATCCAACAGCTCCATTTGAAAAACTGTACAAAACATACATGTTCACTGCCAAATGGAAAAAGGAGTAGTGGCTGAATGTTGATAAAAACATTGGCAGGCAGGATCCCCCTATAATGTATAAATCATTGAAGAAAAATTAAGTCTAAACACATCAATGTAAGCTTAGTAAACATTGTAAAAATATATATGGAAGAATTAAAAGTTATTAATGTAACATTTTTTTTTCTTCTGAGAGTTAATGGATTGTAAAAGGATTAATGATGACAACTACAATACAAACGTAAAGCTAAAATTCAAGGGTTCAAAATTTATTAATTGCTGTTTGATTTAATTTTAACATATTGAATTTCCACATTGTTTAAAATCTAAAACTTATCTTTATATTGCCTGGAAAAGTTACTAGCACTATTATAATTTTATCTCATTCTCATAAAAAAAATCTGCACAAAATTTAGATTTAAAAAGGGTGGTTATATATATATATATATATATATATTTAAATCAAAATTAATAAACGAATTTGTCAAAATAATAAGATACATATGCTTTTAGGTATATTTAGTAATTCCTCTTTGAAAATATGCCTAAATATTGATTTCTTTGAGGAGCAGCTGTATGCACAACTGTAAATGGAGGAAAACGAGCATAAACACAAATATTTATAGTAGGTATCTACATTGAAATTTTGCATTCTGATTTACAGAATACAAAAAAAATCCCAGCATTTCTTTTTCCATGTAAAAAGATTTCATGTTTTTATCATTAAATGAACATGGCATATTAGATTATGAAAGATTTAAAGCATTCATACAAAAGAATATTAAAAGATTTTAGAAATTGTTGAAATATAATAAACGTTTGAGATAAGGTTGAATTAGTTATCATTATTTTTTGTTTTTATGAGAAATTTTTAAAATTTTTTGGTATTATACTTCTAGAATTATTTCATATATATTTTAAATAGCAAGCATTTAAAATGAATGAGAGCATGAAAGAAAAATTTGATTTTCAACACAATTGCTTTATACACTCATGTCCAAAATTAAGGTCACAAAAATGTTTTTCAAAGTAATTCTAAATGGTTACCAATAAAATTTAAACAAAATAAAATTTAAACAAATAATATTTATGTATTGTAAAGGACTGGTAACACAATATTAACCTTTGTTGTTGGAAAAAATATCATTTAACATTAGTTTTGGAGGAACTACTGAAATTAGCTGATTTAGGCATGTGGGATCTTTTGCCCACAAATTTGTGAATATTTTATTGAAATAAAAATGTTAACTTGCTTACAGTGAGAATGAGTTCTCAAAATGGGTTAGATGATTCCTTGAGATTGAGAGCCATTGGCAGACTTGAAGCTGTGCACTCTCAAGCGAAGGTGGCTCAATGGTTACAAGAAGCACTGAAAGTGGTATCCAGATTGCGGAATCAATTCCAAACAAATGGTACAGTAATCTGGAAGGCCGTCACAAAGCAACGACACATGCACAGGATTGCCATTAGGCATTAAGTGTTTGACGCAGGGGCTGACAATAGCTCCTCCACTTGCTTGTGACCTTAATGCGACATCTAGAATAAGAATTTCTAGACAAACAGTATACAGACATCTAGAAGACAGGGCTCTTTATGCCTGATGACCAGTTGAGAGCATCCCTTTGACAGCATCCAACAAAAAAGCTTGGTTTTTGTGGTGCTGAACACATCAGACCTGGGCATTGTAAGAACAGGGAGTTGTTCTTTTCAGTGATGAGTTGAGAATCTTCATCTGGAGAGAGTGAGGAAGTCGCTATCATTCCTCCTTTGTAAAAGAAATCGACAGATTTGGAGGCAGAGGAATACTTGTTTAGGGTAGCGTAATGTTGGGCAGTTGTACACCACTGCACGTTTTCGATAAGGGTACTGTCAATGCACATCGCTATCAGAATAAGATCCTTGAAGTCTATGCAGGGTTGTTTAAGGCTGCTTTTAGCCCAGACTTCATGTTTAAAGGTGATAATGCACATCCACATAGAGCCCAGATCGCTAACGATTTTCTTGAGGAAGAGAATATTCAATGTATGGACTAGTCCTCGAGATCTCCAGATCCCAATATCATTGAACATGTTTGGGATGGTCACAGAAGAGCCATTGCACAGTATAACCCCTCTCTTAATACTCTCCAAGAGTTAAAAGCCACACTTTTGGAAGAATGGGCTTTGCCCCAAATATTTATTGACACTCTCATAAGCAGTATGAAAGCATGTAGTGAAGCCTGTATAGCAGTGCACTTTTCTCAAGATAAATGCTTTATCTCCAATTCATAATGTAACACTTTTTGATATACCCAGTTTTTTAATTCCAAAATAAAATCTTTTCCACGTTGTTATGTATCTATGTTCTTTCTTCCATTACAGTGTACTTCTGTGCCAAATTCCATGGCAACACGATGAATAGTTTTTCATTTTTTGCAGATTTTATGTTTGTGACCTTAATTTTTGACATGAAAGTACTCAATAATATATTAATTACTGAATGACAAACAGAGACAGCAGAATTTACATAATATGAATATGAATGCATAATCTTTATGTTCTTTTTTATAATATTTAACTTTCAGTGTGAAAAGAATTTAAAATGCATAGTTGTGTAATACAAATTATTAATAGAGTTTTCCAATGGATTAATGCTAAAAATTCTCAATCATAATAACTTTATAAGTAATAAAATTGAATATTCCAATTTCTATCATATGATTCAAGCATTTCAGATAAGATCAAAGTTAAAATGAAATGATAAAAATTTTATGAAACATTAACAGAAATGAAAGAGAATGGTGATGAAAAAATTGTAATAGAGCCGACCAGATCAAACATAGCATGTATTACACAAACATAAGAATAATTTTATGAATAAATTTTTTCATTATATTTATTAAACATTTGTATGAAAATGAAATATTTTCTCAAATAATTCTTTGATGCAATAATTTTTTATGGAAAGGAATATAAAAAGCAGTACTTAGAGCAGGAGAGGCACAAAAATACTTCATCATAAATGGCTGGATAATTGGAATTCTCCAGAGTAAAAATACGCATAAATTAATTCCAAATATAGTTAAGGCAACTTTTTCCCCTTCACTTTGAGCATTCCACCATGCATTTATCTGAGGAAAAAATTATTACAGCATAGTTATTTCTTTTCAGAACTAATCAGGTTTCAACAAATAATATGAAAAAATCATATTAAAGAAAGAAATAGAATATATATTTAATTAAATAAACTGAGGATGAAATGTTAGAGTTTATAATAAATGGTGCATTGAAATTATTTAAAATTAAATTTAATCTCATTATAAGTTATTCAAATAAACTTTTGACGTAATTAAAATAAAATATAATTTTCCAATAAAAATTATAATTATAAAATATAATTTCCCATTATGCAATTAAAAAAATAGAAGCAAAGATCCTTATTTGCTTGATATTTCAATGAACCTTTTTGATCGCATTTAAGATTCACAGCCAAAAAAAAGCACTAAATTTCTAAGATAAATACTACAATGAAAAATAAAATAGATATTTGCAAATTAACCATATGCAAGTAATTAACTGTCAAAGATGACAGATTTTAGGCAACCCACAATCAATTGAAAGAAAAAAAAAATCCTTCACAAAGTAATGTTAATATATTGACTATGCTTGCCAATAATACATGATTAAACCTTAAATTTCCCAATGGCATATGGTTAAAAGATAAGTACCAATAAAATATGCATTAATGAAAATCATTGATCAAAACAAATTTATGACAGAAACTCTAAATTTTTACCTATATAAATAAAAATAAATGTTTGTCTGTATGTCTCTTATGCACTGCCATACTGCTCATCAGATTATGATAAAACTTGATATATGCATATCTTATGTGCTGCCACACTATTCAACTGATTTCTGGTTGAATTTGGCTGCAATCAGTCAATTCCTTGCTGTTTGCACAAAGGTTATAAGCATAGTACAGTTCTCATATCTCTTATATAAAAATAAAATTTTGTTTGTTCAGATCCTATTGTTCAACAAATTGTGATGAAACTTAGAGAACACTATTGCATGAAGGTTAATTTTCACAATTAATAATTGACAAACGTCAAACAGTAAACCACAAATGGTACATTCATTCAGAATTAATCACACACACATATATATAATTATTATGATTGATGTCAGTCAAAGCGAGTGAAATGAAATCAAAAACACTTTGTGTAAGCACAATTTGTTTTTTTTTTTTTTTTTTTTTTGTAATAAATGAATAGTTTTCTACACAGGATGTTGTCATTTAGCATGTTCACAATTTTGTCTGCAGCAAACCCTACATATTATTCAGAACTTATCTCCCACATACAATATAAAATTATTATTATTGTTGCTGATCAAGGTATGTAATATATAATGAAAATTTTCCAGCACAAACAGTAATTTTGCTATTTATTAAAATTTATATTTTGATTATACAAATGTATATCATGTTGACTGCTCCAACAAAAAATATGTTCCAAAACATTCATCACTAAAGAGATCTAAGAGTGTAACATCTAGAAAGAAACTAATTTGAGCTTCTTATACATATGAGGAATGGCATGAGAGCAATAAAGTAGATCATTTACAAATTGCAAATTCATGTGTTTCAGAGTCTCACAATCAACATGAGGCAAGAACTGAAAGACAATGTTTACATATAATCTGACCTGACCACAAGTATCAGATTCAAAATTATTATTCCCCTCCAACATTCCTTTTTATTTCAAACGACTGCAGTTATCCATTCAACTTGCATTCTCGATAACCTTCAACAAGGCGCAAGATCAATCTTTTCAAGTGTGCAGACTGAACCAAAAAAAATCCAAATTTTTCGCAAAACCAGTCATGTGCTGCATACTTGTGATTTAGAAAGTCAAGAAATTTATTTTTTCTGCTGAAGATGCGAAAATAAAAAAATACTGCTTATCCTAAAGTTCTTGAATAATAAAGTTAAAAAAAAAAGAATAAATATTATTTGCACTTCTTTTTTATATATCATTAAATTTAAATGAATGTGTTCATTTCCGCTACGAAAATAAATATAATTTTTTCTTTCATCCCTAATTAAACAAGACAGTTATTTCAAACAATATTTCCAAAATAAATTTCAAACAATATTTCCAAAATTACTTTTTCTGCAACAGCAACATACCAGTTACAAGCTAGTTAGAATATATTTTCGTAAAATAACAAATTAACATTATGTACTTCAACCTGTATACAAATACCAAGTTTTAAAAAAACATTCGTAATATGTAAATTAAATAATAAGTAATAAAATAGTTAATAACTATATAAAAAGTATTAAATAAATATTTAAAAGCTTCAAACCTGTCTTCGAAATTCAGCACGTTTATATTCTGAGCTACGAGATCTAAATGGATGCATGTGATTACTGAACATATTCTGGGCATATATTCTCATTTCTTCATATTGCCAAAACGTACAAGCAACAAAAGAACAGCCACTAAACTGGAAAATTATTTTGTAGAATTAGATTATAATTTAAATTACACATAATATAATAAATATATTAGTAAAAATATTATATATAATAATATTATCCACAAATGAATTTAGTTTATCGTAAAAAAATAAAGCAGATATACAAAATAGCAAAAACATATGAAAGGTAAATCATTTTTTTATTAGTAGCATCCATAGAAAAATGAATAAAATGAGGATAATATAGTAATAAAAATATTTAAAAATTGGTACTCTTCCATTAGCTGTGCACATCAAGAAATTATCAAATAACATAGAATTCCACCTGTTTTACCACTCGCTTTGCTTAGCAAACTTGCTCACATTTGGTTTACATTGGAGACATTAGCACCCGGATAACGGAAAAGTACCAAAAAACTCTAAAGACAATGATAGAAGGATCATCAGATTCAATGATATTCCAAATATAATCCTATACATTTCCTGAGTTAACTGTAATCAATTTGTCACTGATTTATCCAAATACATAATTTTGTACCACTCAAACATTAATTTAACCAAACTAATTTGCTAACTATAAATTCAATTTAATTTATTAGTAAATAAATAATCCACACAATGCATTTTGATCCTTGAAATGAAAAGGAAAAATCCTTAATAAAAAAATATATATATCATTATAGTTCAATGAAATGTTAATTAATAGAAGTAAATAATTGTTTGAATAAGAAGGGGAGAATAATCAAATGAAATCATTTTAATATTCACTGAATTGAAAAATACATAATATAAAAATGAGAACATATTATAGACATATCTATAAAATTGGAAAAATATGAATTGATAAATGTTTTTAATTCCCAAAAAGATTAATACTTACAGTAACTGTGAATATAAATGGCTTTATAAGACATTTTGGACTTAATTTAGATGTTACTACTTCTGATACTTCATTTATATTTCCATCACTTTTTAATGACCATTTTGAACTTTTTGTTTGCCTCATAAATGTTTTTGAAACACTGAGAAAATGACTGCACCTGCAAAAATTTTAAAAAATTATATTAAAAAAATTATTTAAATAAAGGTATAGTCCAATTTTTAATTTTAGACATAGTGTAAATGAAACATTCATTCAAAATAAATGAAACCTTAAAAAGTTGCACATCATAAATATTACATTCATAATATATATATAGATATTTAATGAAAATTAGCAAATGTAATTTTACAAAGTTTCTATACTTTTATTAAAATAAATTTGGCAAAATATTATATTAAATTGATTATATATATATAGAATTCACTAAAAAATATTTTGTTTTCAAAGATTTATTTCTAAAAAAAAAACTTACAGCTCTTTGTGTCATTCACCAATTTTTTACAATCCATAAACTAGTAATAAAAAAAGTAAATAACAAGTACAATTCTTTATGCATTTTAGCTTGTTAAGACAATTGTAACTAATATGAAATATTTTTTTAATTAGCAATTTCTAATTCTTTAATAAAGAATGTACAAACAAATTTTTTTAATAAATCAATTTATTTCACTAGTTTTTTTTGCATTGCTATTCTCAATATTACTATCAAGTCCTCATAAAAAAGGAATGGTGATGATAGAAATAGGAAAAAAAGTTTTAAAATAGAACAAATCATGCTTCCTTTCTTTTTTTCTACCTAAATTTCTTCTGCATGGATAATATTGATTTCAATGATAACTGAGGGAAACTAATTATTTCATGCTGGTGGATAAGAAATAATATGGCTATGTTGTGGAAATTTAAACATCAAACAGAAAAAAATAATTGTTGACAGTCAGAAATAGTGAATACAAATCACCTTAAATGGCACAGTTTTCGTTGCATTACGTTAAATAGCATATTGATGCTTAAATTATTAATTCTTTTTTCAGATCTATGTTATATAAATGTTTATAAACATTTCTGTATCCTACTGCTTCGTTTTGTGTCTACCTAGAGAATGAATATCAAAATCTATAAGTCTATTGGTTGCTAAAGTTTTATCTTTTAAGCCAATAGTAATTAAGAATAATAAAACATAAATATCTAGTATTAATATTTTAATTAAAACTGGCATTTATTTTTTCAATAATATTGTCTTTCATGGTAAAATCAAAGCAAGTTTTAACTAGTTTAGTTAGTAACTGATTTTGGAAAATGATGGAATATTATTTAAATAGAACAGCTTGCCCTGTTTATTCGGTTACTAGAGGTAAAACCAGCTCATATACATTTTTCAAATGTATTTGATTCAAAAATCGATAAATGCAACGCATTATCTTGCCTGTGTGAGGATAAACATATAAATTTGCTTAATATTTTTTTGTTTGTATGTTGATTCTTTATATTGTTAATGCTTGCTATTTCATTCTTTAAAAAATTATATTACGAATTTTCAATATTGTTGTTCAAAAATTAAAAGTGAAGTGATCTGATCGAGAATATAGAATTTCTATGGACCATTTCCGTTTTATTGTGTCAAAGTGATTTAAGATTCAAAGATGAGTCAAGGTAATCGTCCGACATCGCATATTGTTTCAGAAATATTTACTGATTTTGGGACTGCTTTTACACTTTTGGGGGAATTAGAAGTGTATTTGAACCCAGACTCCGATACCAATAACAAAATTGCCGAAAGTGATTTGCTGGCCTTACGAGCTGCCGTAAACAAATTTGGAGAAGAAATTGAAAATATGTGTCAAAGGATAAAAGAAAGAACTCTTTTGCAAATTAGGAACAGTATGAAAAGGCATGCTTATGAGGAAGCTGGCTTGCCATTGAGAAAACAGCAGTTATTAACTACTCCTAAAACATCCATTTCGCAAGAGAAAACGAGAAGTACTAGCAGTGTACTATCACAATCATCTGCGAAGTCTGCTGATATAACCCTAAATATGCTTAATGCTACTGAACAAGAGGTTGATGTTGAAGGTCTTGCTACTACAGATAAATTAGATTATGGTTGCACAGATGGATCATAAGCTTTTCACATGATCAAGATACCGTTTTACAAATTGGCATTTATATGATATTTTGTCTCATATCATTTCATTTTAATAATAAATTATAATTAGACTACAAAATATCATGCTAATTTTTCTATTGAATTAATTGCACTTTTCATGTTAGTATTTATCATCATTTTGAAAATTGGACAATTTTCTATTATGATAAATTTGTGAGTTCTTTTTCTCCGATGAAGGTACCTATCGGGAATATTTTCATCGTAGAATCAAAATATAGTATAAAATGTTCCTTGTTGCATCACTTTTCAGAAATTTGTTTTTTATGTATTCCATGTAGTATATATTCTTGTATTTAAACACAGTGCCTTTCTTAATTATACATTCTTTTAATGTTGTTCATCTTAAAAGAAATCATATTTGCCAACCTTTATATATTGTTAAATATACAAATTATCATATTTATAAATGTGTGGTAAAATTATAACTGTAATTCATAGCTTAAAAATGCATGCTCTGAATGTTAAATGCAGCTAATATATTAAGTGTAATTAATATTTAGTTTGCATTAAGCTTGACAATTTCTAAGATAAGGAGTGTTCTGTTTTAATCCATGTCCTCTTAATTTTTATTATTTTAAAAAGATCTTTATATACACTAATTTATTTCATTAATGTTATAAAGGTTTCCTGAAGATTTACATTAAAAAAAAATTGGATTATATAAGCCATATTGATTTTTTTTAATGTAATAACCATTCAAAATTTCTTATAGACGTTTATGCAATATATTAAATTCAGTTTGCTTTATATGAGTTGTGCTGGTAAGGTATGTTAAAAGGTGAAGAAAAATTTGTTATTGGCCATGTCAGTTGAAATCAAAGTTTCTAGCTTTTGATCAGTAATGTCACACTTTCAGCAATAAACTCATTGCCTGTGTTTCTTGGGGGAATTTAAGAAATACGTAATAGAAATTGTCCGTGAGTGACAGAATGTCATATAATATAATGTTCCATTAAATAAACATGGCACTACCAATTATAGATGGCAGGTATTGAATATTTTATATCAATGTTTAAGACTTGACAATTGTCATGAAAAGGGAAAAATATTGTATTTTATTGAATTAGTCAATATGTTTATTTTATTTTAATTTAAATGATAGTTGCTTGTTACCATTCAATAAAGTAGTATCCTATTAACAGTTAATATTTAATTATTCAGCTTTTACTTAGCATTGTTTTATTCTTTAATTTATTTTTCTTGACAAATGTTAGCAATGTAACTCAATTAATCTTCTAATTCCTTATATTAGGATTTCTGCAATGTTAATTCATTTTCTTCTGCTAATTTGTGATATAGTTCATCAAAAAAAGTATCTGCATGCTGCTCATGATTTCAAAACTTTGCACAATGAAATTAAAAATGATTGTCACCCTAGATATATGCTCTCTATAAGTATATATATATACACACACAAGGATTCATATTTAGATTTCTACAAACCAATTTGGTTAAAGTGTAGCACGGTGTGCCCCCGAGTTTATCGCCAATATGGCAACCCAACGGAACTTTCTTACAGTAACCCTAATTCTGTTTTGTTTACTAGTTTTTACAATAGTTGAGTTGTTCAGGAACTACAACTGTTTTATAATAAATTTAATATTTAAAATATCAATTTCAGATTATTTAAATTTTGCTTATTATTTTAATTTAAAATTTATTATATAAAGAAAGTTTATAGAATATAATTAATATTAATTAAAATAACATTTATTTCATTTTTTTGTGTTAATATTTACAAAAACAAATTTTCGTTTTCTCATTTTTAATTATCACTATGCGAATTCGCAAATCGTCTGCGTTTTCGTATTAAAAGAAGTCTGCGATGGAATTATTCGCAGTTCTCGTAATTTTTTTGGTGCTCCAACGTTTGGTTCCTCGAAATATTATTATGTCTGCAATCGTACAGGAGTGGATGTTTGGTAGTTGGGATGTTAGGCACTATTTCGAACTTGCTGAATGGATGAAGAGTGATTGGAATATTTTTTTTAATGAGTTGATGAGGCTTGGAAAGAATGTTTTGAGTGTTATGAATTGTTAAGTGTTTATGAAAAGATTAAATAAAGCAAGTAAGTACATTAAATATTAAAAATTCTGTGTAATATTCGTTCCTATAACATTTATTCTCTCTTGTAATATTATTATACACTATTCCTTAATCCACACCGTCCATCTGTTCAATTTGCTAGCGAAGCTACTGTATTCCCGCTCCGTATGAAAGCGAAGCCCTAGGATGTTTTTTTAAAGTTAAAATATACTGCCCGGTGCCTTCTACAGATGCCGAAGGCACCGGGCAGTATTAAACAAATAATTATAATTAGTTAAACATTCTAAATAAAAAGGCGGGAAAGGGCAACCGTAACTGTTCCGCGGAACAGTTTGTTTATTTTGTCCGCCATTTTTGTTGGCGACTTGGCATCTTTGGCGCAGCAAGGGGCACACTATTCTACACTTTTACCCTAAATTTTTTTCAAATGACAATAGTAACTGTTTTTGAATGCATATCAAAATCTTTATTTAATTATTTCTAGTATTCATAGCATTTTATAATTTTGAAGCTTTTCATGAGTTATGACGATTAAAATTCAGAATTCCTAATATGAAGTGAGAGCTCTGTTTTTTTCTTCATATTTAATAATATAATTAATATTTAAGAATAATTCTTATATTATTCTGTAGCATTTAATAAATAAGAAGTTATACATATTTGAAAATATATTTTAGTATTTTTCAAACTCGCAAGTTAAAAAATTATGGAATAGAAGTACAAAAAAAGTTTGATGAGAATTGAAAGGAACAAGAATGTCGGCATTCTGGCATAGGGGTAGTGTGTCTTCCCCATAATCTGGGTGTTCCGGGTTAGAGTCCCGTTTCAGGCATGGTTGTTATTCTGTGTTCTGTAATACAATACTGTATTCTGTAACTTACAAAAAAATATTATGTAATTATTTTTACGTTTTGATGCTTATTTAACTATTATTGTCTTTTGATGAATAAATGTGTTGATATGCATTTATAGTACATAAACATTATCATTTAGTCATATATATGCATGTATATCATTTAGATGTGCATCAATTTTTTATTTCCCAAAATGGATTTAAAAGAATTTTTTTAAGTGCCAAGCATTTTTATAATACTGTACATACATACTATACTAACTAAAATAAAAGCTTGAATATAGAAAGATACTAACTGGTTTGTCTCTCTGCTGTATTGCATACATCAAAACAGTTTCTTGTAAATCTGACTAAATGATTATACTTGAGAATTTTTATTTTTTAGAATCCCCTTTAAAAAAAATTTATTAATTTAGATTGTCATTGAGAAATTTGATGCTAATAGAGATATAAGTATGTTGGGGACTCCTTATATAAATGCAGTGGCTGTGTTTAAAGACAACACACTTTAAAAATGAGTCCTTGATATTAAATTTTATAAATTATAAGCAGGAAGTGTTTGAATACTTTTAATACCATTAGTTTTATTATATTTTTGAAAAATTGCATCTGAAAAAAAAAATCTTCAAAATTAAAACTTGAAAGGAATAATTGTAATAAAATTTCAGTTTGTATTATTCAGGTTTATTTGATATAAGATGAATATAAAAGGAAAATATTACAGGCTTATGCTAAACACTTTCTGCCCAAAAATCGTTTGTAATCAAGGAGTATACCTATACATTCAAAGAAGATGAAACTACAGCTGAGAAACTCTAATATTAACTTATAAACTAAAAATGATAATTATATTAAAAATTTTGATTAAGTATCATTTGCATTGATTTTCTTAAAGATAGCAGAACTAAAAGTTCTCAATAAAGAATTTCGCATTTAACTTTAATTATCAAAATTATATGTATATATTCAAACTGGATTAAGTGCTTAGTGAAATTCAATTCTTTGAGTGTAAAGTTATATCTGACATAAACTAAAATCTGTGATTTAATTAGGTCAAAATGTTATGCAGGTATATTTCCTGTATTTTAAAATGATAATGAAACATATAATTGCATTATTCAAAATTTTATAACTTCTACTTCTTAATGAAAGAAATAAATTTTCAGTGGTATTGCACTCACTTAAAAGAATCAATTCATGTTCTCATGATATCTATCAAATGCACAGAACAGATGTATTTTTATATCAATGGAGAATATGAAATTATAGCACAATCTAAGACCATCTGTTTCGTAGAGAAATGTTACTTTTTTTTTTTTTTTTCAAAGGTTCTTGGGAAGGTACACATATATTATGAACAGAACAACATAGTAGTTTCTAAATCAGTACAAATTTAATGTAGATTTCATTGAAGTTTAAAAGTAATGGGATAAGGAAACCTTTAGGATCAGACTATCCATATTTGATTAATCCTTGAATTTCAAATATGTATTTAAGTTCTCTATTAGATGCAGCACGTCTTAAACTGTACTTTTATTGTCATTCATAATAAAGACAACCATGGTGATTAAGCGTGTTCAAGGGATTTTTGCCCTGTAAATGGACTGACTTGACTTAAAAATTTAAATTCCAAAAATTGTGAAATTTGTTGTAAGAACTTGATACAGATTTTTGGTACAAGAGGTGAAAAATGAACCTCTTGGCAACATTACACTTACAAACATATTAGTGATCAATGGTGACTTGTTTCTAAAATCAAGAAAGTTAAGTGACTCTTTAATGCAAATTACTAAACTTACAATTTAAAATACAAGATAGCCATAACAACGGAAAGGAAAAATAAATATGCACAATAGCGCCTTAAAGGTATTGAAATTTCCTATTGATTATGCATTATATCGAAATTCTAACTCAAGGAACAATTTTAGATGTACGTAAAAATACCTATTACCAGAAAAATACTAAATAATATTGTTGCGATGAGATTAGGCATTTAGAATATCAAAAATTGTGAAGATATCATGGAGAAACTAGGGTAAAAAGTACCAATTTTTGTGTCTTCTCCGTCTTGGTGTTTTTCAATTCCGACAATTCACACTCTCCTATATATATATAATCTTGTTCAAATTTTCAATTAAAAAATACTTATAATTCATTTACTCAAGTTCAAATGCATTTTTTAAAATTTGTAGTGCATGACAGGTGATGTTAATACAGTTTTTCAAGTATTAATTAATTGCATTTTTCCTGTAATTTCTATTTGGTCGACAATTTCTGAGATTACTGACGAGACAGCCGATCATAAATAATATAAGAAGATAAGTAGGAATTGAATTTTTAAAAAAAGTTTTATATTATTTTTTTTTCATGTTGCTACCATCTGTCTCGATGAAATTCTTAAGTCAGCATCACATTTTTGCAAATTGTGAAAAGATGCATGTACATTAAGAGCTTTCCCCGATTAATCAAAAATTGACTCGCTACTCATTAATGAATCGCGATCCGCAATTTGTTCATCCCTGCGCTAAAGTGGTCCCAAATGTTTTTTTCTATTATCACACAATTAGACTGTATGTTGAAGTTTATAATTGTAAATCATACCTCATATCTGTAATAATTTTAAAAAATCTAGTAACATATATAAACCACATGTTTGTGGTTATTAACGAAGACCGCTCTTGGTTCTTTTGTAACCAAAATTAGTTTGCCAATGGCAGCAGTTAATGCGTATGCAACAAAAAGTAAATTAGTTCCCAGCAAATGAGATGATCAGCAATTTCAGCTTTCCCAAAATAAATAGATAATCAAGTGCTTCATTGCAACAAAGAAAAATTACAATACAATGGTGAAACATTTGTTGCCTACATGTTAAAGACTGTTCAAGATTATCTATCCTCTTTAGATACTTGATTTGGAAGTAGCAATTTCTTGATTTGGGATTCTGTACCTCAATATTCTGATAGAATTTTATCTTCTTATCTGATAGAATTAGTGAATATTCGATAGCTTCTTTTTTTTAAAATTTATTGAGGAGGAAATGTCAGGCAGGTATTACAATTTCAATAAGTTTCTTTCATTTCATAAATTAGTTAAGAGTACTGTTAGCTACATAACGACTAGTGCGAAAACAAAATATCGAAGGAATACAGTAATGATATAAATAAATGCATTCCTCCGTTTGAAGGTAAAACTTTAATAGGGGAATAACTGAGGAATAATTTTGCTTTCTGCTTTAACCATTTATTTACTGATGGTACTTTAAAGTACAATTTAAATCCGGCTGATATCTTCACAATATAATTATTTCTTCAAACAGTATTTTAAAGAGGATGAAGAACGTATTTCCAATAGGAAGCAGTAAATATCAACCAAAGATAACATTAAAAACATGTTATAAATAATGTAATTAATGAAATTATTTTAATTAATTAAAATGTTCTTTTTATTCTTCATGGGTTTATTTTGTGAAAAAATTTGATTAATGATTCAAAAATAAATATGAAAAATTGATGGAAAAATAATTCGGTAAATAAAAAGCAAAAGTAATTTGACTCTCTAAAATCTGTTTCTGATATAATTTATTATTTTATTTATTGAATTTCTTAATCTGATGAGTACTTAGTTGATGTAATTTGTTATTTATCTGAATAATTATCCGATTTGGTTTCTATTGAAGATTTGGGTGACCCTTCGATTGGTGATAAATTTTGACGATGAAACACTTCTAATTTCGAAGAGTTTTCGGTCGAACGCCCCCCGAAGACTCTCCACGTGTATGTGGTGGCCGATGCAAGATTAAATCTGTCGTGGTTACAGAATCCTCCATTAGTTATACTACTGGGCATACTGGTTCAGAGATTATCGTTCTCTGATGGCGGTTTAAATTGTGATATATATTGTGTATATTGTGTAGTAATAACTAAAAAGTGCGCAGTACTATCCCCAAATCGTAATTTTTTAATGGTGAAAAATTGCCAAATATGGTGATCTAACTGCAATCTTTAATTAACATCTGGCAAGTTTTCTGCTATTATTCACATTTTGACAGAAATTGGTGAAAAATCTTTGCCATGTTACTTTAGCTTTACCAATTTAGTTATAAATTGTTTTATTAGAAAATAAAAACTTCGTTGTGAGTGCAGTTAAATTTATTTGAAGCAAAAGCAATGTCTTCGCTTTCATCTAAATCACAGCAATGATTTGAAAGTTGCCCAGAAAGAAAGAAAAAAAAAAGATTTTATCTTACGATTCCCTTTTGTTAACTTTTACTCGATGGCAAGAAAAGTCACCAAAATTTGCAATTGTAACAAACTTGTGCTATAGTAAAGTCAATAGTTCGGAAACACACGAATTCGAGTGATATTGTGAAGATGGAAGAAAGAGAGAATTGAAAAAGGAATAAAAGTTTACCTTGATTTTTTGGTGAATTTTTTAAATGCCAAGATCGGTCATTTTCTGTCGGTAACCCAACAGTAACGTCAATGAAAATAAAATATTATGGAAACCAGAATTAGTGCTTCATCGCTGAAATATGTCCCATTCGAAGGGACACCCAAACTACATTAGAATTGAAGAAGGCGCATGGATAGTGCTAATCATGAAGGAAGGTGAGCAAATAATGTGAAATATCGACGCATATATTTCATTTAAAAAAAAATCAATTATGGAATAGTGAAAAAAAAACTATTCCTTAGGGTCGTTTATTCCTGTTACATAACTGCCAAACTCCGCAAATTATCAAGAGGAGATGAACCTCTTACTACTGTACCATATAATGATTATTCTAATTTATTATTTAATCTCCCCACCGCTTCCCCCCCTTCTTATCTTAAACTTGTCATTATTTTCAATTTTTAATTCTTCTACAGAACGTTGCAAAGGAAAAAAGACAATCTTATTTTAGTAATCATTAAGTAATAAAATTATTTGTTTCCGTACTAAATATGAACTTTGTTTATAAGTTAGATAAGTTCCCAATGAAAATAAAATATGAATTATATAATAAAAATTCGATTCCGACATAAAAAAATTAATGTGTTAATAGAAAAAGTGCAATAGCCAAAATCTCTTATACTTCTCTTAAATTTGCATGGATAGTTAGTTGAATCAATATTTTCTATAAATAAAATGCTAAAAATTTTATTGATATTCCAGAATTTGTAATAATTTGTTAAAATGAATGGCCATTTGGGTATGAAAAGGGAGGGGTCAACAACATTCCATACCATCCAATTAAGGCGAATTTTAAAAATATATATTTAATGGAAATTTTTAGATTTCATGAAATAAAACTATTTAATTATAAGTTCTCATAGTTATAATAAAAAAGCATTAGTAAACATTTCTCTAAAATATAATATCCCCTCATGTTATTTACCTTTTTGTCTGAACTGATCTTTTAATTATTCTGATATTGCGAATTTTGTAATTCAATTTGTAAACTATAGAATCGTGTTTTTTTTTTAAATATCAAATTGTGTTTTCGCTCATATTGGTTGGATAAACTTGAAATAATTTTTCGCATGCATTATGTCCAAATAACTTTTTGGAAACAGGATAGCTGAAGGCGCCTTTGGCTTCACTTTGGGAAACGGTGGCCCGGTGGTAAAGTCTCGGCTTCGGAACAGGAGAGTCTCAGGTTCGAGACTCGATTCCACCAAAGAAACGCCGTGTGAGGGGGTCTGTTGCACGCTAAATCTGTCAGGTCAAATTTCTTCCCGCTGGTGTGGCGTGGTGTGGACAGGGGGGGTGCCAGTTCAAGTGTCGTCCTCGTCATCTGACCGTTGTTCAAAATTACGAGGTTCGTCCCAAAATAGCCCTCGTGTTGCTTTAAACGGGACGTTAATATAACTAAACTAAATTGACTTCACTTTTGCTTTCGAACTTATTTTTTGAGCAAGTAATACTGACTTTGCGTAAGACGATTTTTCCTCGGCATTCTTTACCTTCCTTGTCTTTGTATGGCTTGAAATCGTTTCTGTGAGTCGTTCCGCAAAACATCTTTTAATTGGTTATAAGAATGTCTGGATGGGGCAGAAATAATTTTGTCGGCTAAGGCCCACAATAATCATTTCTATAAGTCGTTGATAGATCGTTTAGTGGTACATGTTGGCACGTTGTGAGCCAAAAGGTCGAATATTCATAGGATTTTTCAGACATTTTTGAGAGAATCAGATTTGGAAATTTATGACAGTTATCAAAACACTTACAGCAAAGTTGAACAGTAAAAGGGCACTTCATTTAAAGATAGACAGATAGATTAAAATGAAATGTGGGTTAAAATGTGCTTTAGGTCCCCCCCTTGGCGCATTTTCAAAAAGTCGCCAACTGGCACTTTTTTGCGTAGTGTCTCTCAGAGCATTCAACTCCGCGTGACAACGAGTAAAAACGCGCCAGTTGGCGACTTTTTGAAAATGCGCCAAGGAGGGGACTTAAAGCACATTTTAACCGAAATGTGGTGGTGGGAAAAGAGAAGAAAAAAATAAATAAACCAAGAAACTATTGAACTGTTTAAAAATTTGCAAAACACGCGGTCAATACGTTTCGAGATAACATGATCTACAATTCAAAATAAATATTTCTCGTGGAAATCCAATGAAAAAATCTTAAAGTTGCCAATTATGCTCCATGAAAATATTTATTTATGTGCAAATTATCATGATTATATTTAAGAAGTCAATTACATCACTCTCAATCACATGAAGATCCTAAATGGGCAAATTATACCTAACTATATGTTACTATATTTTAAAAACTCTCTTTTTCTCTACTAAAGGATGCATAATAGGAGAGATGACTTGTCATTGTACATTTCAAGTGTAACATGAGAGCATTTGATTTTAACACGAACGATTTTTGAAATAATTATTATTATATGAATTTCACAAGAATGCAAAACAAAAGTTTCATCACTTCATTTTTTTTTATTCACTAATAGTGGGTAACACTGGAGGTTAAAATAGTTTTTTTCAAATATAAATTAATTTATTAAATTTAATTAATTTTTAATACTTTAAATAGAGTTCTAACTGTTCGTAAGGACAATTGAAATCAACAGGTAGTAGCTCAATCGGTAAAATACAAGGACTCCAGTATTTTTCACGTGATGGGGAAGAATGCGAGTTCAATGCTTGCAAAAGCCAATAAGTTTTTGATACATTAATTAATTATAATTTTATATGAGAGAAAAATTCTGTTATGTAAGATATTTAGTAGGTTATAAATTTAAGAATAAAGATCGTCAATTGCGAAGCATGTAGATCACAGGAAAAAAAATTCTTTAGCTACTTAATATTGCGATTCTGTCTTATGTATATACAGATTTATATTAAATGTAAATATTTAATAAAAAGTAACTTAAAATAAAATTTTTGTTAACCTAAGAAGAAATTGACTTACTTTTTTTTGCTTGTTGTTAACTATCCTTTTTGTTCTATTAGTTCTGTGAGCAATTAATGAAAAAAGTCTTTCTAGTCTATTCATTTTTTTAAAAAGATACAACAGATAAACTTCATCTATTGTCAGCATTAACGATCTTCATTTGCAGAACTCAGATATATCAGAAGTATTGGACGTTCGGAAAGTAATTTCGTGGGATTTTTTTCCGTGTGTATGTGAAAATGAAAGACAATTTTCGTATAATGAACAAATACTTTATATAGTGTCCATTCTGGTCCAATACCTTTTGCTATCGTTCTGGTAGTAGCATGATTCCACGCTCATAAAATTTTTGGTTTCCGTTGGGAAAAAAAAAGAAAAAAAGATTGAGGTGGTTTTTAACCTCCTCATTTGAAGTGACTGTAGAACTGTCCAAAAAAATTTGAATTGACCGAAACAAATTATAATCTGAAGTTGCCAGATATTAAGAATATGGCAGGCCTGGCATTGTATCCCATTCAAGCTGTAAAAGCTTTTGACGATGTGATCAAACTTGTAGGAGGTCTCGCATTATCTTGGTGGAACACTATTTTTTTTCTGTTGATCAATTTCATCATTCAATTTATCCAGCTGATGAGTAGGCTTCCGAATTAATTGTTGTGTTATCCAGTTAAAACTTTAAAAAAATGATTTCTTTAAATTTCCACTAAACAGACAACATCACCTTTTTTTATTTTATTAATATTGGCTTTGCAAATGCTTTGAGCCGGTTCATGTTTTTTACTCCATGATCTGTTGCATTTACATTGCTATAAACTACCCATTTTTCGTCTCCAGCAATGATGCGCTTCAAAAATGAATCATTTTCGTGACGTTTGAAAAGCAAATCACAGACGTCAACGCTACGAGATAAATTTCTCTCCGTGAGAACATGGGGAACCCATATATTGGGCTTCAAGGTTGAACCCAGGCATTTCAAGTGGTCATAAACAGTTGAATTCAACTTCTCACCTGTCGCACGTGTTATTCGCCGGTTTTCATGTTAGCTCAGGTGTTGCCCTCGTCATCTGACCTAGGTTCAAAATTGTTAATTCCGTCCCAAAATAGTCCTAGTGCTTTTTTACAAAAGAACGTTAATATAACTAAACTAAACTAGGTATCAACTAATGCCTTTATCGCGTCTTTATAAGCTTCAAACGGCCTTCCAGAACGCGGTGAATCTTTGGCATCAAAATTGCGGATCGAAATTTTGCTGACACTGGCAATATATCTTCTCCATACAAATCGGTTAATTTCGTTATGGCTTGAACAGCCTTTTTATCATTTCTATAGTAAAAAAGTAAAATATGACGAAAATGCTGCTTATTGATCACCATATTTAAAAGGGTATCAACCAAAAATTACTGCGCATTATCAATTGGATTTTACTCACAGACAATTCTTGCTATATCAGCTCTGAAAACATATAATAATTATGCGGCTTACATGTGAAGTTATGTGCAAAAAAATACAATTATGTCTTCTATCGATAAAAAACGAAACTACTTTCCGAATAGCCCAATAAAATAAAAATTATGTAGAAATAGGGTTAACAAATTTACTATAGGGTAACAGATTTCGTAAGGCTTTCATTTTAGAAAATCCTCCTAATACAAAAAATAAATACATAACGAATTTTAAGTTCCCAGTGTCCAATGCATATCAATAAAAACAACAACGCCCATCAATCTAAAAGAAAAAAGTGATACTGACTGAAAAAAAAATATAAATACAATCGCATACAAATAACGATTATCAAAGAGTGAATCATTTAAAAAAACATCTTTGAATTCTAAGAAACTTTCAATGCATGAGAAATAAAGAATAAATTCCCTTTTTAAATAATCATTAATTCCATGAGTGGTGGCAATACATCTTGGCGGGAAGAGATAATTCTTAAACAAAACAATTCGAGTGACAGGGGGATTTGAGAAGCTAGCATTGAGCGACATTAGTTGGTAATCATTACGTAAAGAAAGTAATTCGTCAGCTTATTTCTGCTTTAAATATTTATTATGTATTTTTTAAAATTTAAGTCTTCGTTTATTTGCAGATGAATATTTTCTTTGGTATAACTTGGCTTTTAGAGATTAAAAAAAACTGAAATTGACATTCCAATTAGGATTTTGATTACAATAAAGTCACTGTTTTTGAACAAATTTTTTTTATTCGAAAAAGAATCCTAGAAACTGTACTTTAATTTTAATCGAGCCTTGTCTTTGTAACTTATTTTTTGAATTTTAGACTAAGTATTAAATGCCTTAGAAATTGACTTCATTTTAGTGAAGAAGAAAAAGAAAATTTACTGTCAATTTTAAATCTCTAATTTGTTAATTTAATTCATGATAATCCTGTGCGACTCTCCATACTTTTGCTTTATGAGCAAAATTTTGTTGCTCTTACAGAATTAAAATATTTACTAATATGAATTAAAGTAAAGCTATAAAAGTATATTCAAAATTTGTATCATTTATCTAATATATATATGTACAAAAATGAATAAAATTTGTATAAGATTAAATGATATTACAATAATCTTTGATAAGCCACATTTCAAATTGTAAAATTATGTAATTGAGAAACATATGAGAATGAGTCGCGTACAACTTTTTAAATATGAATATAAGTGATTTATGTTACAGGAAAATAAACTAATTTTACTATATTACTTTATTTTTATGGCATGACTACCATAGATGCACATCTTATATAATGAATAACAGACAAATAGTAATTTTTTAAAATATAGTCAAAGATGTAAAAAAATACAAAATTGTGACCTGAACACGAGCCCTGTGTATCCTACCTATCTATTATGCTTAATACAGCTGTGATCATCAGGAATTAATTTGAAGCTGCTTATCACATTAGTAATTTTATTAAAAAGAAACTTGAAAGCTTAAGAACACATATTTATTAGGGATGTTATTTATAAAAGTGAATACTCTATAAGAAAATAATATGAAATTGCATACAACAATATCCTATAACCCTACCTACTCCCTTTAATTCTTCAATATGTTACATAATTTGAAAATTAATTTAAAATTTATTGCATTTTAGAACTAAACCTTGTTTGGTATTTCTTGTATATTAATAAAAAATGTTCGTTTAGAGAGGGATGAATGCACTTGTTTATTAAATGGGATTGAACTTGTAGATATTCAATCTTAATGTTTAGAAAATGTTAGTATTTTTTCCTCCTTTTTTACAAGTTAAAATTTGGAATTGTTGAAAATTTGGTTATGTTTATATTCAGGTTCTTACAAAACTTGACTTTTGCTTAATTTGATTTTCTAATTTAATTTGTTTAAAAATTAATGTATCCCAATGTTAGTGATACTCTTTTCTTTGTTTAATATTGTATACTATGATTATTATAATAATAATCATAGTATTTACAATATTCATATGTTTAAAGTGTTTCTGAAATATATAAATTGTAAAGTATCAAGATCTCGGCAGTTTGAAAGATAAACCTTTTGCTGACTTTTTTTTACTTTATTTATAACTTATTTCTTTCTGCTATTGTTGTTTTGATTATAAAAATTTAAAATTAAACAATAAAAAAATTACAAAATTTGTATAAAAGTTTTTAAAAATTTTAAATTATAAATTAAAAAAAATTAATTTGGATTAATTTTACAAATTTTTTTTGTTTCAAAACTAAATAACTGCTGATGAATTATAGAAAATACTGCATGCTTATGTCATCAAGAGACAGTGGTTTAATTTAATTTAATCAATTTCAAATAATAAGTTTGAGATGTAAAACTGGGACCTCAGTTTCCCGGTGGTAAGAACTGGGCTTTCGAACTAGAAGGTTTCAGCTTCAAGATCCAATTCCACCAAAGAACTGTTGAGTAAGTAGGTTTGGTGCCCATTAAATTCGTTTGGACCAAACGTCCTCCCACTGTGTGGTATAGAATTTTGGAGAGGTAGGATGCCAGCTCAGGCGTCATTCATCCCTGTCATCTGACTGCACACAATTACAAGGTCTATCCCCAATAGCCTTAGTGTTGCTTTAAATAACAGGATGTTTATAAAACTAAACTTGAGATGTGATACTAACAAGGAGTTGCTTTGTATGATTGCTTGGTGTGTTTCAGGGTGATGTGATGCTGAAGTTTGAGTAATTGATGTATTATTTTGTGTATCCGTCTTGCTTCTATTTATGACATCTCAAACAGTTATAAGCTGGCTTCAAAATGGGTAAAAATTTAACACATCAGTAAAAATTAAATAGCTGTTATAAGACATAATATTATTCGAGTTAAACTATAATGTTTACTATATTACTTCTTATACATTTTTTTAAGGTTTCATCTTGATAAATTAGTAAGAAATAATTTAACAAGTTTCTATTATTCTATGTTTAAAATATTTAACGATTTCTGTGTATTATTATTCATCTGTCTATTAAATACCTTCTCTGTCGCTATATTACTTTTTAAAAAAACTTGTTATATAGTTTTAAATAGTATTGTTTATTGCAAGAATAATTATTTATCAGTGTTAGAATGCATAAATTTGTAGAATTAATCCAAAATTAATCTTTTTTTAAAATTTATTTTTAATAGGTAATTGTGCATACATTTAGAAGTATGCTTATATTTATAAATAAAAATTAAAATATTTTGTTTAAACTCTGATAATTTCAATACACCACCAATTTTTTTTTTAGAGGTATGGCAGAAAATGTTGCACATAGGGTGTTTCTGATTCCTGGTAATTGTTTAATTTATACATTATTATATAATCAAGAAGCTTTTATTATTTTCTTTGTAAAAATCTATATAATTATTCTCTCCAAATTTTAGAAAATGAAGTGGAAGGAAAATTTTCTGTCATTCGATTAAAGCATCCTAAGTCTGGTATGGAGTTTATTTATTATTTTATCCATCAGTTTCTATTAATTTTTTCTCTACTTACATTTTATTCAGACAAATGAACAAAAAATGTTTTGTTATTCTATGGAATCTTATTACCCTTGAATGTTCACAAAGATTTAAATAGTTATGACATAAATGAGTTTTTGACATTGTTATTATTTTAATAGGAACTCCAGTTTTATGTGCTTTAGATTCTTCAAATAAGTTATATGAAATTGTTCACTTTAAGGATGAATTTTCATCATGGTTCGCTGGAAATACAGTAATTCAAGGTAAAGTGATTTTAATATAATAAAAATGAATAAATCTGTTTGTGTATTTTCTAAAAATTCCTTTTAATATTTATTAGTAAAAAAAAAAAAATGAAACTAAAAAGCTTTTATTTTGAGTAATCATTTATAAAGTAATAATAATTTAAAGCAAAATTTATCATTCAGCAATAAAGAATTTTAATATTTTATCAGAAATCCAAAAGAAAGTAAAACAGTGCTGCCCTATTAATTCTAAAAGAGTAATAGGGCAGTCAATTATCAGTGCTAATCTTATCTTCCCATTTTGTATTGTTATAACAATAAATATACATAGATATTTTGAAAACGAGAACATTCAATCAGATATGATCAAATGATGTTAATCCTAAAAGACATTGCTTATAACATGAGGAAATTAGTAAATGGTTAATGATATTTAAGGCTGTAATAGTTATATTATGATTATAGTTATAGTTATATTAGTTGTTCTTTTGATTTATTGAATGTTTAAAAATACACTTTGATAATTTAAAATACAATTTTTTTCTTTTAATTTTAGCATAAATTATATATGTGTATGTGTGAGAGAATATTTCTTAATTTCATTTTAATAATCATTAATTTCCTAATTTTTATCTTAAATTAGCCTCTGTTACCCCTAAAATTTACTCTTATTTCCATATTCCACATCTTTTCTTTTAAAAAAAAATATTTTTAGCACATGCTCTAAAAAAATGGACGACTGCTTTGTTTCCCATTTCATCAACAAACAGATGAAAATCATGAGCAACTAAGCATTCTCTTCAAAGATATCTTAGATTCTCAAATTTTAAAGAAAATCATTATAAAAGAAATTTCTGTTAATGATTAAATGGGAAGATTTCTTTCACTTGGTTATTGTGTCTCAATGTAAACAGATACATCTTTTTATTATCAATCTTCTCCATGTAGTAAATTACCTTCTGTAGTAATTAGCCTTCTGTGTTGAAATAAATTTAATTCTGTTACAAAAGATTTTCCTTTTCAGCCAGATTATGCTTACAATATTATGTATGTGTGTAACATAGTTTTACATATGAGTTGCTGAAAAGAGAAGTTAATTTCAATTCATTTTTCTATGAAAGGATGTGATTTTTGGATGGAGACCAGAGACAGAACATGTTTATTTGCATCAGAACATTAAAAGTATGAAGAAAAATTTTCTCTCAATACTTTTAATACAAAATTCTTATAGGGATTATTTAGAACTTGTTGATTTAGAAAAGAGAATCTGAAGCATCTTTTAAAAACATACAGTGAGTGTTAGAAATTTCTACTATTTAGATGACAGCATGAGAACTAAAGCATAAGTAATTTTTGAAAAGCTTGTTTTAGAAATAATTAAATAAATAAATAAGTGATATTTCAATCAAGAACTAAAAGAAAATTTAAAAATAACGTGGAGTAATTTAAGATTAAAATATAGGAAATTACTGAAGATATTAATTAAACTAAGAGATATTATGTGTATGTATAAAAGAAAGCATTTCATATATTGTTCTGTTATTTCTTCATTCAAATTTTACCATATGAATTATACAATCGAAGATTTGGTGTATAAAAGTCATTAACACACACATACATATATATGTCTATTATATAAATTAAATATTCTGTGTTTCCACCTTCGTAAAATGAGAGAATTCAAGGCTGATTCACATTGCTTGGTAGAATCTCAGTTTTATTGATGATTATAAACAAATTATGAAATTACATTTAAAGATTAAATTTTTTGTTTTAAATTTTAGATGGGCGCCTTTTTATTTTGACTGTTGTGGATCCATTATTTTTCATGCTGTCTTATGTAAATCAAGTAAGTAATTCTGTCCATGTGTTTGTATATATCATAATAATTGCACACCTTATTAAAAGTCTTCAAGCTATTCACATAAAATAGAATAATTAATCTTTTCTTGCTTTATTTTAGTCTTGAAAGTAGACAGGGTGCATAGCATCATGAAAAGTGCACAAATTTAAAACCATTTTTATGCATCTTAAAAATGCTAAATATTAAAAAAATCCTTAAAAAGTGTGCAATTTTCTCAAGAAATGCAAAGATAGCATTTTGTTTCCCCACACATTGAACACAAAAATTTGGAAACAGTTGTAATGGCTTGTTTTTCAGATGTTTTAAAAAAGAAACTCTAGAAAAGGGAAGAATTAAACAAGGAATCTAGGAGTTCCAACTCTTATTAAAATAGGGTTTAATGATCTTTTTTTCCCCTTTTTCTTCAATAATTTGCATTGTCATTTATTTAATTATTGATTAATTATTTGAAAGGAGCAGTATGAAAAGCACATTGTGTAATACATGTTGTAACCCAAAGGACTTTTTCAAACACTAAAATTTTAGTTTTTGGAATATTCTTATGCCTATGCAGGTTTGCATATGATAATAAGATATAAAGGTGTTTATTAATTAATTATTATTATTATTTGGCTAAATTGCTCAAAAGTACTTAATTTTTGTTGAAATTTCTCGTTATACTCTGGTAGAATTTATTAAAAATTATTGAAAGAACTACACAAAATATATTAATTTTGAATATGATCATTATTAAATAAAAAATGATTTGGAAAATTTTAAATAATATACTTTAAACAAAAAGAAATATTATTTATATAAATTTTTCAATTATATTTATAACTGTTTAGAAAATAGAAGGATTTAGAGAAATATGATATTTTGTTAACTGTTTAACTGAACAGATAGTTGTCTATTAAACCACTTCACTACATTAAAAAAATACAGCAATCTTTTTAACATATATAAAGATAGTTCATTTGCTTGTCACTGATTAAATTGTTAATGCATTTTAATTTTGCAATGTAAAATAAATGAGGAATGATACTAAGCAAGGATATTTTTAATGCTATCTTTCTAAGATGGCAAGTGAGCAAAAGCATTTTATCAGTTCTCTTTATTACTTGTTTCAAAAGACAAATTTCTGTTTGTTTAGCAGTCAATTTGAAATAGTGATTTTATTAAAATATTTATTATTTTACATTAAAACTTAAGATTTGCACCTCAAAAGAATCTTTTTACTTATTTAAAGGAAAATAAAATTTATCAATTTCATTATTTTGATGAAATATTAGATTATAATTTTTCTAAATTTCTATGTATTGTTAATTTTTAAAACAGTGATTGGAAGTTTTCTACAATATAAAATAATGCAGTGTAGATAAGGAGGAAGTAGTTACAATCTTTCTAATCTTTATATTTTTTCTTTAATAATTTATTTTTGCTTAAACAATTATCTCTTGTATTATGCTTTAATTTTTTAATTTATAATTTGCAGAATTTTGATTTTTGGGTTGTGTAACAAGAAATGAAAAGTAAAATATAGTTAACTTAATTTTAAACTTATGAATTGCTTTTTTAAAAGTAATTTATACAAAAGCTTATGTTTAAAAAGTTGCAATGTTAAAATTAAGCTTATTTCTGAAATGAATCGCTTGACTTCTCATTTTGATTTGTATTGTAATTACATGAGTACGAGTATATTTTTCTTATCTTTGAAGGATGGCAAATTTTGTCCTTTGGAAGACCTTCTTATAGATGCAGATTTTCCAGATACACATCTTTTATCAAACTGCTGTAGTTCAGAGGAACTTTTAAATGTGTTTGATTCCAAAGGTATTTCAGTCTACTTTTTTAAACATAAATATTATGCATATGATTTGTCAGGAAAAATGGATAAAGCTTTAGTGTTCAAAGTCAGAAATCTTATTCTCCCATTCCTCCCTTCTCTTATGAAAAATGTTATTCATTTTTTATTGAAAATTTATTTATAAGACAATTATTTATTGTTTTAAAAATTATTTTTTGTTTATCTATTTATAAAGAGTTCTAAAAAATATATTAAATTGGATTTTCTAATTCTAAAATCCATTGTAAAAAAAGGGATTGTTAGGAAGAAATATTATAAATATATATGTATAATATTATAAATAAAATAAATGTATTCTTTGTGTGTGAATAATTTTGATTAATCTAAAATCTGTAGTTTATCAACATTTTCCTTCCATTTTAGAAGCTGCAGGATATAAAGTTTTATGCTACAATAACATAAAAACATTACATTGGTTGCAGAAAAAAGTGGAATATTTATCTTCTTCTTTGAAACAAAAGCATATAAGCATAAATGATGGTTCTAAAGCAGCATGCTTACAAACAAATGATGACAAAGAGAACCCTGGTTAGTATTTCTTGCTTGTTTCTAACTTATAATTAAAAAACTTGAAGTTAAAGAAAAATTGAACTGAAGTTTTGTATTCCCTCTTATCTCGCATTTAAAATTCAATAAAATTTATTTTCTTGTTGAAAGCTTATTAAAATAAATGCATATTTATGATAAAAAGAATTTGGGTAGTAGAATAAGTTCTCGCTGTTTTTCAATGGATGGCATTACCGGAACTGATTGTGTTAGCTTATGATAGTGACATATCTATTTACAAGTACTACAAACAAGCTTGAAATTTAGTGTCTGTTATTTCACAGAAGTGCAAAAACATTATTTTTCATCATGTTAAATGTGTCGAATTTCTTGTTGAGAAAAGAGTATTTGTAGGGAATTTTACCACCCTATTTTATTCGAAAAAAATCTGCATTTGAAGATCACAGAAATCTTGTTCAGACTTATGGCGATCATGGTCTATCTGAAAAAACTTGTAGAGGTTGGTTTAGATGCTTTAAAAATAATGATTTTGATCTTGAAGATAAAGAATGTTCTGGCACACAGAAATTTGAAGATGAACAATTGGAAGCATTACTTCTTGTCAAATGTCTGTTCTTTCAGAAACATTAGAAGTTGATTTGATCACATAGCAGTTTTGAAATATTTGAAAGCATTAGAAATGATTCAAAAGCAAGGTCATTAGTTGCCTTATGATATGAAGCAGAGAGATGTCGGACAATGTCTATTCAAGTGTTAACAACTGCATCAGTGTCAGAAAAGGAAAGGATTTTTGCATCGTATCATAAATGACAATGAAAAATACATACACTTTGATAACCCTAAGTGTAGAACCCCGGCTATACATCAAAACTTTCTGCAAATTTGAATTTCCATGGTTCAAAGCTCCTGCTCTGCATTTGGGGGGGGGGGGATCAACTAGGGATCAAGTATTATGAGCTGCTCAAACCAAGTGAAACCGTCATGAGAGATTGCTACAGACCACAATTGGAGCAATCCAGCCGAAAATTGAAGGAAAAACAGTCAATATACGAGCAGAGACATGACAAAGTAATTTTGCAGAATGACAATGCTCTTCCACATGTTTCAAAACTGGTATGAACCTACTTGGAAACACTGAATTGGAAAATCCTACCCCACCCACTGTAATCATCAGACACTGCCCGTTTTGACTACCACTTGTTCTGGTTGGTGACACATGGCCTGACTGAGCAGCACTTCTGTTCTTATGAAGATGCCAAAAAATTGGATCAGCTCTTAGAAAGCCTCAAAAGAAGTGTCTTTTTTCTTAAGTGGAATTCAAATGCTGTCAGAAATATGGGGGAAAGTAGTGGCTAGCGGGGAACAATACTTTCAGCAACATGTTTTTTAAAGATTTTTTTAAATAAAGCATTAATTTTCAAACACACATACAAAGTAAACCCCAGCGAGAACCTATTCAACATCCCAACATTTTTTTTTTTGTATTTAAGAAATATGATAATCTAAATTTCGTTATTAAGAATTCTTGATAAGATAAAATAAAATTTTCATTTCATTCTTATCATTTTGGAAAGAATAAAATTATTTTGATGTCAAAGAGGTTTAAATGTATTAGTTAATTTTTAAATGCTTATTTCAGTTAAGTTTTATTCAATTGAAACATGAAGCAATTTTAATACCTTTTGATAATTAAACAGATTGACATTTATGATTATATTTTTTAATCTATTTGTTAATTTTCTTTCCAGAAATGCTACAAAGCTATGCATACTATTTAATATCAGATTACTTATCAGAAGAACTTTCCAAAGAATTATTAAAATCCTTAGGGTATGAATTTTTTTTGTTGAATTTGGAATTTTCTTTGTTCAGTTTTAGGTAAATCCATTTTAACCAAGATATTTTCTGATACTCTATGCAAACTATATCAAGAACTTTAAAATGTCATTATCATACCTAAAAAATACATGTAATTGTAAGAAATTTGACCATTTGTCTTATGTAAATTATGATTTAAACAATTCTATTAGTTATTTTTATTTTTTATGAAAGAAATTTGAATTTATACATTTGTAATTGCTTAATATTGATTTCATTAAGTGACTGAGACAGTCATTTTTATTTTCCATGTACATTCACAGCCAAATTATTTTTACATATATAATATAGTCACTTGCTTAAAGATTATAATTCATTCCTTTATCTTAATTGTAATGTGAATGCTTATTAAGTGAAACAATTATTTTTCATAGAAATGTATAAGTTTTTTACAAGAAAATTATAAAAACATATAATTATATACTTATTTCTGAACAATTTTCAAAAATTGGCAAAAAAAAAAAAAAAAAACACGAGCATAAATGAAAATAATTAGCCGGTTGCAGACTTAAGAATTGTTACTAAGTAGTTTTAATTAATTATAAATTTTTATGCCACATTAACATTTTGGAGAAAACCAAATTTATAGGTTGAATAAATTCCCTATTTTACCTCTCAATGTTTTACTATCATCATTTAGAAATGCAAGTCAATACAGAACATTGTTATGGTCATACTGCTTCTATAAAATAGTGTATAGAAATATGAAGCAAAGGGAATATTTATATCTCCAAGTGATTTTATATTTAAGATATAAATAGCTATGCTTAAATTTTCATATAAATTTAACTGAAAGAAATATATCTTCCATGATTTATTTTAGTTTACTAATTTCAATTATATATTGTTATTATTAAGTTAGAGATTTTCATAAATTTTGAGTCTATAGTCATACAATGAATTTCAGAAAATATGCATTTATATTGCGTTAAATCAAAATATTTCCTGTTTATATTCATAGATTACAAATAAAGGAAGATAAACCAAACACAGAAAATGATGCTCAAGGAGCCTCAAAAGTAAAGTCACTTTTTACCATTTTAAAATTTGTAAATGAAACATTTTGTGAGCATATGTTGATTGAGAATACTAGTTTTTTTTGTTTTGTTTTTTGACGCAAACTAATTATGTACTTTTTCTTAATGTGTGGCTAAGGATAGCGTGCCACCTATTAGCCTCATAATCGTAGCTGTAAGACAAAATTTTTTTTGTCCTTTAAAATTGAAAATAATTTTATTTCCCTACCCTATTACTAAAGTAATAGGATAGGAATTAACAAATATTAAAAGAAACTATCTGCTAATTTTCAAATAATTAACAAGGGAAATTTTTTATTTTAACTTTACATTCTAGAGTAATTATTATTTTTCTTTTTGTAGAGGGCATTTCATTATTACAATAAATTGATTTCTTGAATCTTGTTTGATTAGAATAGTAGTGAGTATAGTATTAAGCTATATGTATTTACTTAAACATTTTCTTAGAAATATATATATATATACAGTCGAATCCTGTTAATTGGACCAGCCGCGTATTCGGACTGAAACAAATCCTATGTACATAAGCCTTATATTATTCTCTTATTTGAACCAAAATTCCGTTTAAACGGTCCAAAGAACGTGGTAGGGAAGATGAAAAAGAAGCCACAAGTCGCCTGTGTACAACAGGAAGTCCGAAAGGGAAAAGAACCGGTGGGAGATGAGCAAAGCACTTCGTTTCTTAGAACGGGCAGCTCGGTAGTAAGTTCTTCAAACGTTGGCGGGAATTTGATAAGAACTTTTTTTTACTATGCTTTGCATGCTGAGTATTGTGTAGATTGTTTCAAAGAATTTGCTTGTAAATTTATTTTTCCATAAATAAAGTTCATAAGCAACAGTAGTTCTTGTTTGTATGTTTGCCATATGCGTGTACCGCTCAATAAAGGTCATAATAACATTGTAATATGTTACGTATAGCACCTCTCGTCTTCTAAGATAGGGCATGTTCATGTTATCGGACCAGCCGGTTATTAGGACTAAAATGAGCGCTTCCCGATGTGGTGCGATTAACCGGAATCGACTGTATATATATATATAACATAAAAAAACTTAAAGAATTGTAATAGTAGAAAGCCAAAGAAATTTCAATCTATAAGTGCTTATGATGTTAAACTTGAAACAAAGTTTACTTAATTCATTAAGAACATTTTTTTTTTGTTAAATAAATAATTCAGTTTATAATTAATTAAAAAATTTTTATGCTAGAATTTTTAAATTAGTTTAAAATTATGCTAGTTATTTTAAATGAAAATCTATTTATACACTGAATCTATTATTTTTAGAAACAAAATACTTGTATATCTCCAACTGATGATTACAGTAAAAAGTATCCCACGAGTTCAGCACAAGAAAAGCAGGTAATATTAGCTTTAAAATAGTCATATTTTATTATTTCATTGAAATTCCAAAATTTTATATTTTAATGTTTAATCATATTCTCAACACTTGATTCAAATATGCAAAACGTTAATGGTAACTGTTTGTATACTTACATAAATTAAATTTTGTTAATATGCTTCTGTAATTAAGTTCTGATTTATTAACAGAAAAATCAAATTTAAGAAAACTGCTGTATTTTACATTACTAAATCAAACTTCTTAAATCTTTTAAAATTATGTCAAATATAGGCTTATAAGCATAAACATATCTTTAATTTATTATCGTATGCAAAGAATATTTTGATTGCCTTAGTTAATGAATTTCCACTATGAGAATAATTGGTTTTCAACTGACAGTGACACTGTATATGTTATTATATTTGATGATGTAACTTCATCTGAAAATATTTTTCTTTTAGAAAACAAAAATGTCTGCAGCTCAGAAACAGTTGATGAAAGTTGACAAAAAAGGAATGAAAACAATTTCATCATTCTTTCAGAAAAAGTAGATGTGTCATTTTTATGTAAATAATAAAAGTTAATGTCTCATGTATGATGATTTAAATTATTTGCAGCAATGAAATACTGTATAAATTTTTATTATGTTCAGTTTAGTTTGATATAGTTATAAACTATAAGTAAATCAAATGCTTTTTTAATTAAAATTTAATAGAAAGGAATGTACTAACAGGTAATTAGACTTCAAATATTTAATGCTACCTGTACATAGAGGTTAAAAATTTTAAATTCTAGTACTGCTGTTTAATTTTTCGTATGCTTTCAGATATTATTCAAGAGAAGAATATGAATCCTAGCTGAAAAATTTTCATTTAAATTCTGAAATGAAAGAAAATTTCTAAAAGATAATTTAATATGTTCTATAATATGTTTAGTTAAATTTTCAACATAAAAATCAAATCTGTTATATATGACATCCAGAAACAATTATAAAATGGGAGTTTTTTTAGTTCATTCAAATAATTCAAAACTTTTTAAAACAAAGCAATCAAAATATACTGTTAATAAACAACAAGCTTGTATACTGAAATTGATGTTTGGGATAAATTTAATCTATTAATTATATTAGAACCAATATGCAATAGTACAAATTGTTACTAGATTAATGCAGCATGTTTGACTATTAATAGTATGTTCTGCAATTGAATTCAAACATAACATCAGAAATTCTATGAATAGCTGATATCTAGTTTAGCAAATATTCAGTTCAAAGGATTGTTCTAATTTATAGGTACAATACAGTAACAAAATGAAAATATTTTTGGTTTTGAAATAGGTTTCTTTTCATCTTCATGAATTTCAATGACAGTTATCCGACATTTAATTAAGGTTCCAAGCAAAGAATAAAAATTTTCTTATTCTTTCAGCTGTTTATTTAAATTGTACATGCTTTTATATTTTATCATGATTCCTACACAGTAGAAAATATTAATACTAAAATATATCTCTAAAATTTTTTATAAATATCATAACTGCACTTTATATTTATATTTCAGCTCTTAAATAGTGGATATGAAGTTCTCACTATATGCAATTAGTTTTCCAAATCAATATTGTTCAGATATTTTATTAAACTTCTAATTTGTTCATTGCAGCTTTGATCATCAGAATTTTTTCTCAATTCTAAACTGCAACTTTATTTCGAGAACTATTTAATCTAAAATGATGTAAAACAGTTAAATTATACAAAAGCGTGTCAACTTATAATTGTTTTTCTTTCAATAGTTCATTATATCTTATTGAAATAAATGTTAAATTATTCAAAATTCTTTTCCAAGAAATAATGTATTAAATAATTGATGGTTCTCAAATTATAATGATTAATTAATAAATGAAATTATCTAATAGAAATAAAATATTTTTATATAAAAAACAATATTGTTAATAGTATGATAGAAGGATTTTAAAAGATCAATAGTAACTTATCTCAAATTACCCTATAAAAATATCCATTTAAAAATGGTTTAGGCACTACTGACCTAATAAAAACATTACTTACAATTTAATTATTATACTAAAATTCATTATCATATTAAAATTCAGAAATTATATATTTATATCTTCATACAATGGTTTAAATAAGAAAATAAAGAACAGTGTAAATCTAAAGCTGAATTTATTTGAAAAACACCGTAAATAAAAGATTTATACATATAATATTTTTGCCATAGTTTGATTTCTATTTTTTTTACTTTTATGTTTCTTCATAATCCATAGACAAATAAAATACTTGAAACATAACTTCAATTAAATGGTTGGGATCATTCATTCAAAAGTCCTCTCCATAGAAAATCCATGCTTTCTATCTTGCCTTTCACTATTAATTACTGTAACAGTACAACTTTAATAACATCTTTAAACATCCACATTAAACTATCCAATATAAATGCATATTTTATTCAGAATATCAATGTATATAGTTAAGAAAATGACTACATTTATAAATTGATATTCAAATAAAATTTAATATGTTTATATCCAATTTTAAACTTCAGCTTGAAAAATGCATTTCCAGATTGCTTCATAATAAAGATTTTACTTGCATAATTTAATACAAATGCAAACTTTTCCTTAGAAAAATTATATGTGATGAATTTCAAAATCATACCATTATTGTAAAAACAAATAAACATTTATACTTTACGATTTATTGCTAATAACAGTGAAGCTAACACTAAACACTGTGCTTACATTCAACAGGATGAGAATTTTTTCAATAATAACAAAAGAATACAATACACCTTTTAGATCAAATTTTGCTCAAGAGCACATATATATATATAACAGTTTCTCATTACCATTAATAATTACTTTCCATACGGTAACACACAAACTAACCGACATCCAGAAAGCATGCAATATCAAATTTAAGTGTCAGCATCGGGTTTCATAAAGACCACTTCGGCCAATGTATCGTACCCATTTTATAACATCATGGTCACTGTAATTGAGTTTGGGTTCAAAAACTTTCAGGTACCGAACTTTAAGACCCGATGGTGCAAAAGGTACTTCAAAATTCATTGAAATTGGTGGACGATTCCATTTCTTCTTGGTATCCGTCTGCAAGAGTTCTATCTCTGCACTCAGCTGTGTTTCCTTCATTCCTGCCATACGCTTTATCTTCCACACAATAGCATTCTCGCTAGCCTTGTACTTAGCTTTACCCTTCATGCAAATAAGTTGAACACCACTGGTATTTAGAGGAGTTGGGATGCGGACCTCAATTTTTTGTCCAATGAGGGAAGACTTGAAATTAGATTTCAAGACCACTTTGACTTCCATCTTAGTACGACCAACTTCCCTAACAAGAGGAATAATTCTAAATGGAAAGCTAATATCTTTTGTTATTCTATAACGCATCAACTCAAATTCACCATCAGGTGGAATGAAGCTAATACTATGCTCACTCTCAAATTTACTTAATTTAACGCATTGATGGAACTGACAATCATCAATTGCTATTGAGGTTTTTCCTGAACTGCGACTTGGATCATCTAAGGAGCTACTCTTGCCTTTATTCTCCATGGTGATTTTATCATTAATACCGAACTTACACTCGGGCATCCCTGAAAGATATGATTTCATGACAACTCTTCCTGCTACATGGGCACTCAATACCTGACCTTGTGGAGACATTAGCAAATTGACATATTCCAAGACATCAAGGAACAATTCGTTTCTGCGATATTTGATACCTTCCCTTCGCCACCCAATTTGCCCAGTTACTTGAGTAGTGATCTGGGTTTGTTCTTCCTTAGTTTGAGATTTTACTCCTTGCTGAGTGATAAAGGTTTTCAAGATCCCTGTATCTGTATTCTGGGGGTATCCGAAATCAAGTATTTCATCAAGAAGCTCATAAATTAAGACGAAGTTATTTTTTACATTCTCTTCACTTATTTTCCCAAAATAAGACTGCATTACTTCCACCATCTTTAACAGGAATTCAAACACCATAGCTGCATTGACATTTTGCTTTGTTACAGCTGCCAGCCAAATATTACTTCTCTTTATATGGAAGAAGCTGGTTCGAGCAATATTGGTGACAGGACTGCGCACTTGTTGTCGAGCATGGATTACATTTACCCGAAATGCATCAACAGCATTTCTTCCAATGTCATCTCTGAACACTCTGGAAACGAGCACTTCTCCCTTGTGATTGTATATAAATAATCCTCCAATCATTTTGATTTGTTGTACCAGTCCTAAGGATAGGAGGGAAAAAAAATCAATTGTAATAAATTACTTAAAAGAACAAAATACTTTCAAACAAAGTTAACTAAAAAAAAATACAATGACAAAAACAGCAAAAATGTTCTAAACTGACAATTCAAAAGGTTTCAGAAAAAAAAAAGGTCTAAAGTATTTGATTAAATCAATTTTAAGACTTGCTTTTTAAAAATTAATATAGTTTTTATTTACTTGGATTTTTCAGCTTTCCCCCCCACCCCTTTCAAAATAAAATTTTAATTTTTAAAGTACACTTCTAATTGATTTATTAGTTATTTTATAGAAATAGCCAATATCTATTTTACAAATTAGTAACTTTGCTACATAATGATTTAAATTTAATATTCTTTCAGAAACAAAACTTACTCAGCCATCTACCATTGACAAAAAAGTATTGGATGTGAAAAACATTAGTAATCTATACATATATAATGCTGCTATACGTGGCACAGCAGTTACTCTCATTACTTACTGTCAAATAGCAACAGTTAAACTATCATGAATTTCAAAATGCTTCAATGCAAGTTTACATCTACATTTCAGTGCTTTATGTAGCTAATGAAATTATTAGAAATATTTTGGAGATGGTTCACAGAATCAAAATGTTTTTGTAGTTCAAGAAAGATACAAAAATAAACATATTTCAAACAGAAAATTTGAGTACAGAAATAGGTTTAACTATTATCAAATGGGTAATCACAGCAATTTCCTATCAAAATCAACATTGAAGTGTCCGAAAACAATGATCTTACAAAAAAAAAAAAAAAAAAAAGTCTTTGTATTATCTTAAGGCTGGAAAAAGTACTTTTTAATTATTACTTTTGCTAGTACTTTTTAATATGTTATTACTTTAATGAAGTTATTCTCTAAAAATTTGATATATTATATGCCATGTTTTCAAATGCTATAATGGAATTCAAACACAATCAATGAAAAAATTCAAATTTTATATTTTTGTAATTAATACCATAATCGAATCTCTTTTTCTTCCTTTTTAAGTATATATGTATATTTTAAAACTCACAGTTGGCTTGTTTATTCAATTGAATATGGAGTTTGGTAAAAAACTTCTTGAAATGTAATTCGAAAGAAGAATTAGTCTGCAGTAGTTATAGTTAATTTGATACTTTAACAAAAATGCAGTTAATAATGAAAAAAATAAAGATTATACAGTTAAGCAGTTAGTAAATTAGAAAGTTTTCATTTTGTTGTCGCAAATCTGCTACAATTTTGTTTTTAAATCGCATCAAATAACAGAAATGAAAGGGGAACAAATGCATTGTTTAAATTATAACAGCTTAAAAGATGATTTTTTTTTCGCTCAGTAACTTCAAAACTATTAAAATAATTTATAATGATAAGCTTTCTTTGTATATTTATAACATGGAAAATTTTAAGCATTTCGCACGCTTTGTCATTTTTTTCCATTTTAAATTCCTATTTTTCATACGGTTTTCAGAAGTTATTGGACATTAGAAACCTTTTAAGTTAGGAATTTTTTCAGGTATTAATATATTAAATAATTTTTAATATTACTCTACATTCAGTTTTAAATAAAATTTAGTTTATTTACATATGAAATAAGACCCAAATAACTGAATTTTCAAAAATGGGTTCATGCGAATAGTATAAAACAAATTTTACTAGTTAGATTAGGCAATTCATTTTATCCTTTTTGATTCAAATATTGTAACCCCAAAATTCACAGCATTAAAATTTAATTTTGTTTTAAGGCAACTATACAAGAAAATGTTATTGCTCAACAAAGAGTAGGATAACTTAACAATTTCACCTTAGAGCTATCGCTTTAAACATGGCATCAGTTAATTTAATAAATATCTCTTTGGGATCGTTGTAAAATGATCTTGTCATATGATCTAATAATTTTTAAGAATAGATTCATTATAAATGTACTAATCTAAATAAATTCAAAGACGAAATTACCTGACAGATGATTCATAATTCCAAACACAGATTTTTCAAATTAAGTTAAAATGTTACAATATATTTGTTTCAGATAGAATTAGGCTGAAGAATTTAAGGGAATATCCCCATCACCAATAACAAAGCTTCAATAAAGAAAGATTCATTTTTACATTTCGGAGTTGCAATTAAAATAGTCTGAATCGCTTCGGCAAGTTAAAAATTTTAGTTTAGCAATCTTAATAAAATATAAAGCTTCACCAAGCAAAATTCAATAAAAAATTAATAAAACTGAAAAAAAATCCAATTTTTGAAAAGTAAAAAACAATCTTGAAAATACATTACAAAATTCTAAGAAAAATAAAAGAATTATCCAAAGAATAGTTTATAAATCACAAAATTGTTAATTTAAAGTTAATATTTAATTAAAAGTTCCATTTTAAAGAAAAACACTTAAAAACATCTACAACAGTAAAAAATATGGAACAACTTTGATATACACCCCCAAATTAGAAATTTGGCGACTTTTTTTCTCGCCAAGCAAAATACCTGTTTTTGGCGCCTTTTTTTTCTTGCCAAGATGGATTCTCGCTAAACACAAATAATTAATCCTACCTAAAAAGCAACCCTAAAAAGTCCGTGGGGAGTGCCAGACTTGGCGCATAATTTTTGGGGGTGTATATCAAAGTTGTACCAAAAATATTAAATTTCAAAAACAAATGATCTTTAAGAAACAAGAATGATTAAAAAGTTAATTGATCTTGTTAATTTTCATGAATAAATTTAAAAGAAACTATTTTGAGTATTATATATTTAAGATAAAGTTTTAAAAGAAAGAACTTTTTTCAACTTTTTTCTAATTATATGTTATAATCCTGAAATAAATTAAAGAGAAGTTTTCCAGTATGAAATCAAAGAATTATGCACAAGTTGTTTTCTTTCGGACGTTTGGCCTGACAGATTTAACATGCAAGAGACTCCCCCCTCTCACACGATGGTTCTTCGGTGGAATCGAGTCTCGAACCTGAAACCCTCCTGTTCCAAATCCGAGACCTTACCACCAGGCCACCGTGGGTGGGGGGGTGAGAGCATCAGCCGTGAGCTGCTTCCATCCTTTAAACATTAATATGCATTAAGCTAAACAGTTTTCTTTATTCAATTACAATTTGCAATTATTTATTGAGTATTATGACAATTATTTATTTTAGATCTTTAATTTAAATATTTGACAAGTCTAATATAAATAAATTATATTAATAAAAATTATAAATATAAAAATCATTAAAAATTGTAAAATATTTTAACAAATATAGTTTAGAATATCAGGGAAAGAAAGGAAAAAAATTTAATATAAATATATATTTACAGTATAATTTTAAAATTTTACCATTTTATACACTATTAACTGCTTTTTACCTTCATTAACTTCCTAACAGTAATAAATTACCAACACGCACGAATTTGAAATTGAGAAATATTTCTTATATATTCCATGACCAATACACACTACACTAATACTGCAAAACACTTCTTGTTGATGCTTTTATTTTTTCTTTTCCTGATAGTAAAGCAAATATAATATTTTAAATAATATTTTAAGGTGTTAATTCAGCTTATATTTAAAGATAATAAAAATTTAACATATTTGCTTTCGCATATTTTTCAGTAAAAATGGGTTATTTTAAAATAAAATCAGATTACCTGCATCTCTTAAAATTTACCACTCTCCATCACTACTCTCACAGTTAATAAGACCTCTCCACACAGTTAATCTCCTCAAATGAATAAGTTAATTTGGTACTTATCTGTTAGCTGGGCTTAAATGCCACCAATGTGAGCCAAAAGCAAGCCAAGTCGCCATGCATAGGGTAAGAAATGGTTGTAAGAAATTTGGTGAAATTTTACATTTGGTTATTTTTTGCTCACCCGGCTAACAGAAAAGTTATGTTAAAGTACTGTTAAATTTCTCACTGTACTTGTAACATTTAAAAGCAGTTTCAAACAATGCAAATAAAGTAGAATAAATTGTATATGTCATTTCATCTCAAATGGAAACAAGGCCAATTTTTTAACTCAAATAATATCTTAGATTCTCTAGTAACAGCAGAGAGAAAGCTATTCATTAAAAAATTATAAATATTTTATACCCAACTTTAGTATTACACCAAAAGTATATATAAAAATTAAGAAATTTATATATATATATACTGTTAAAATACATAGTGTAATAAAAACTTTAAAAAAAAAGCTAAAAAATAAGTATTAGAAGCAAATTATAGAAAGCTTTTTAAATAACTGAATATGCTTCATACAAATATTTTACATATCAAAATTTAATTGAAATCAAATTAATAAATATATTTAAATCAAACTATTACAAATGTTTTAAAATACTTTACAAAAAAATTATCAGTATGAATTTACAGCTACTTACAAATGGCATTGTTACAATTCAATTAAAAGGTAAGATTCATAAGCAAATACACATTATAGACAACTTTTAATCACTTTTATTACTTTATTTACTACTCACATTGTTTATAAGAAATCACAAATCAGTTTCAGAAATCAAAATTGTTTCTAGAATTAACAATATACATATATTTTGACAGAATGTTTTTTTTAACTCACAGTAGCAACTGTTTCACTGCCAGTTTTCCCGATACGATATTTTGCTAATTGCAGGAACTTATTAACTGTGTGCAATCGATTTTAATTTTACAGCCTTGGAAAAAGGAGAAAAAAGATTCCATAATTACATAAGTGAATAAACAATTAAATTGCAGAAATTTTTAAAGGAATTCGGTCTGGGAGAATTTAATATTCTAAAGGTCAATTCTGCCGACCAACCGGTCAATTTTACTACCAACTATGTAGTAAAAAAAAGCATATTAGATAATTTCTTTTCCAATTTTTATAAATTCTGATATTTTTAACAAAACATATACATGAATATATTCAAAGCGAGTTTCGAATTAATTTTAAAGTTCCAATAAAAGTAACAGTTGTTATAAGCATTAATCTTACAGATAAAATGGTTCATTAAAGTAATAAACTGTTTATATAAAATGCAAAAGTTTATCAAATATAATGTGATCATAATTAACAAAACACAGAACAATTTAAATATTTAAAAGCAAGTATCACAGTTATTGAGGAAAGGATGTCTCACGTCAGCAGGGTACTAAGAGATAAATTCAAAAAAAACAAACACATGCAAATAAATATTCACACCAAATATGCATTGCAAATAAAAACTAGATATATAGTTATTAACTTACCTCATATAACAGACTTTTCTCCCTGGAATAAATCAAATATACCACATTTTTATTAAAAGGTAACTCCCACTTATCAATCTGCTAGCTTTCGCCGCAATTCGAAAGCACTGTGTTGCCAATGAAAGATAACTAAATTACTAATTTTTAGTAATGTCAAAAAGGTTAGCAGCCCAACGTACTGGTTAATGCAAGCGTTCGAGCGGTTTTTTAAATTTTTTATTTAATGAATTTGGGATGGGTGGATTGGGAATTGATGTGCAAGAATTTCTAATTAATTCAAACCATGTCTAAAAGTATTTTGAGGAATGCTAGACTAATATTAAGTGAAGTAAAAAAAAAAAAGAGCTTGTTGCGGGATATGGAAGAAATAATTCATGAACGGTAACTAAGAATGTTTATCTTTCAAGACAATTTACTTATTCCTATTTGATTTTTCATCCAAGCGTGACTATCCTGATTCTGAATGGTCACAATCAAACAGAGATCATCTATGGCATGCTTGCTCCAATTTCTAAATCTATGTTTCTTGTGCTTATCTAATATAATTGTAAATTTGTACTTACTCTAAATTAAACAAAAATAATGAGTGTGAAAATTTGATGAATTTCTACATTTCAGAATTCTTAACCCTTCTCCCCCCAAAAAAAGGAGGAAAATAGAATGAAGGGGTTTTCTATCTATCCATATAAAATGCATAAGAACAAGATGATTCAAATATGGGAAGAACTAAGCGAATAAAATTGTTTATGAATATCTGGCACTGAAAAATAAATTTAAATGCCAAATCCATCAAAGAGGAGATGGCCTTCTCTTTATAAACACAAGATATCAAATGGTATCCATCATACTGTATTCTGTAAATACAAAAATGCTCAAAAATATTCGTATAATATCTCTACGATATTGCACCGTATTCAAATATGAAAGTCTCTGTGAAAAATATCCTAGATACTCCTGCAATATTTTAATATCAATGATGTAACAACATTTAAAAAAGATTCTATGTCAATAGGAGCATCGATGTGTATGTGAACATTATAATTATAAATGTATTAATCTGTTTTATGATCCAAATGAATCAATAGAAATAAACATTTTTTTCAAAAGTACAAATGTATAATTAATAGTTTTATTAATTTGCACGTATAAAAGAAAGAGTTTATGAATGTGCTTTTCGTGCGTCTCTTAAATAGGGGAATTTATCTTAATAGTATGTATAGAATACTGATATACATTATTATCATGCCATCATGCCATTTTTTTTTCCGATTTTTTACCGTGCACAATACTATTGCAATGAAGAAAGCAAAACAGTGACCTATATCAAAAATACATGAAAATTAGAGTTTTATGATAATGCTGGAAAAAAGAATAAACAGTGAAGATTTTTCAAAAAAAAAAAAATAACTTCACTTTCATCATAATATGGCGATAACTGTAACATTGAAAAATTGTTATTTGTAAGCAAACTATATATTATACTGACTTATTAATAATAGGTTTAAGTAATAATCAACATTTGCACATCAAATTCTAAGAAAATTTTCTTTTTCTTTTGCTTTACTGAATTATATTCTTAAAATTGGATAAATGTGTGCATCTTAGAAATTTTTTTGACAGGAAATATATTTTAAAATTTGTATACCAATTATGTTCCGAAAGCATTTTTCGAAAACGAAATGTGTTATATTAATTTAAATTCTCTATAAAAAAGTTTTTTTTTCAACAGGCATATTTAGCATTAAAAGTGTAGTGAGACATACTAATTTTTATTTATATTAAAAAAGTTCCAAACTACGGTTAAGGTAATATATATATA
>JAPMOQ010045993.1:1836343-1853914 GCA_026543055.1 Argiope trifasciata
TATAATCTATCTTTGTGCTAAATTTCATCCAATTCTGTTCAGCCGTTCTGGTGTGATTGAGTGGCGAACATCCATCCATCTATTGATCCATACATCCAAACTTTCACATTTATAATATTAGTATAGATAAATATCTTCCTTGTTTATAAAAAAGAGGATTTTCTAAAAATATTAAAATAAAACGAAATTCACATTGCAGTGTTCAAATTTTAAAGGAACTAAATTCATAGTTTCAAGTTATTGTTGAAACGTTCAACAATAACTTGAAGATGTAGTCAATATCAATTATTTTCACATTCTAGTTATTTTTCACATAAAAGTGCAACTTTCTATTCATATTATCATTTTAAATGAAGGATTTTAAAATTGGCGAAGTTTCGTTTAATAAGCCAATTAATTATACAGCAGAAAATTTCATCTAATTTATTCAACATCGTGATATTTAATTTAATGGTGTTTCCTGCAAAATTACTGAATTACCATTTTAGATGCGGGACGTATTAAAACTATGATACAAATGCACTTTTAGTGCTCAGACAAGGCAAAAACGTAAACGAGCAATTTGTTTAATACAATGCAGAGACAATCGATTAATGGTACCAATGGATGTGGTGCATTTTAAACAAACGTTGTTGCGTGTCCTCCTTGAATTGAGCGTCAATTTAAGGTATTTGTGGAAGTTGAGATGTGCTCAGAATAGAACTCGGGACCTTTGGGTCTGAAGCCAGTAACATAACCACAGGTCAAAAGCATGCTCATGCCCCTTAGATGTTATCTGTCTTATTAAGATATCACCACAGACTCGCCCTCCAGTGAATTGACGAACGATATGCGTTGTTGTTGTTGAGTGGTGATGAATTGGTTTGTTGAGTGAGAGGTTGCTGGGTGTAGCTGTTGTGTCTAATGCGCCGTACCATCTTTGGCGAGAGGATAGCTTTTTTAGTCACGCCAAGCGTTATGGCGAGCGAGAGTGAATTGTTGCGTCAAGTGAGTCTAACGACTTTGGTTGAGGGTAGATGGCGCCACATCAGTTGCGTGAAGGTTGAAGGTTCATTATTCGAGGTCACCATTGTAGAAGGCGAAGTTGGCTCAGAATAGAACCCGGGACCTTTGGATCTGAAGGCCAGTATCATAGCCACAGGGCAAAAGCATGCTCATGTCCTGTAGATGTTATATGTCTTATTAAGATGTCACCACATATCCGACTACATTCGAAGGAAATTTTATAAAAAAATTTGATTTTTAAAAAACTATTCAAAATTATGGCTCTCAGATGTCAATTATAATGCAAAATACTATAAATGCATGAAACGTATTTGAAAACATAACATACTTTGAGATATAGGAAAATTTGTAGTAAGTGAAAGTTAAGAAAAATGGTTAACATTCTACAGAAAATTGCAATGCAGCCATCTTATTTTTCGTTTTAAGCAAGTTATAGAATATAAAGGCGAATGAAACGAACCAAAATCTAAGAAAAATCATGAGATGTAAAGAAGTTATGGGGAAAAATATAAGGATATATGCATTTTTTCCATAAATTTACTACTTAATTTTTCTAAAAACATATATTAATGAAAAAGTATTTTACCAACAATAAAACTTTTGGTTTAATTCCTCGCCCATATTATTTAAAACACACGCTGAAATTTTTATGTAAATACCTGAATTAAATTTTGAGATATCATGTTAGAGGTGAAGAGTTTTAATGAACATTAAAATTTTGAGAATATTAAAATTGAAGACAAATTTTAGCCGAAAAAATAAGTGACCCTGGATGATGGTTCAGATCTTCTTTTTCCTAGAAAAGATAAACTGCTTTGGGAAGAGGAATGTCTAAACTACAAGAAATAAGAATTAAAAAAAAAAATGCCAATGTGGTCGATAATCATTGTTTTGAACATAGTCGGATATCTTAAGCCAGGGATGGGCAAACTACGGCCCGCCGGAAGTCTCTATCCGGCCAGCGGATAGAATTTTATTAGGTTGGTGCGTATGAAATGTCGGATTCTCTTTACATGCGGACGTTTGTCTCCCTGTTTTCGTTATACTTTTGTCTTTGGCATAACCTCATTCATAGTCGTATTGTCCATTGCCAGAGACTCATTTCAGCAAAATAGGTTTTCTCGAAGGTCTTCCCTTTTGTTATTTCTTTTGAGTTTATTGCCGATATGAATTCTGCCGACATTCGCGTCATTTTCTTATATGAGTACAAACTTGGTAATAGTGCTGCAAAAGCTGCATGCAACATAAACCAAGCGTTTGGGGAGAATACGGTTAACGATCGGAAAGTGCAGCGTTGGTTCGAAAAATTTCGGACTGGCGATTTTTCACTGCAAAATGAGCCGCGCGGAAGACCCAAAACGTCTGTGAAGAATGATGACCTGAAGGCTCTAGTGGAAGCGGATCCAGCCGTATCCACGAGGGAACTTGCTATCAGGATGAAAGTTGACCATACAATGATATTGAGACACCTGTCTGAGATTGGCAAGGTTAAGAAGATGGAGAAGTGGGTACCGCACGCACTGACAGAGCGAAATAAGCTGGAACGAACTGGAATATGAAGTTTTGCAGCATCCACCATATTCACCGGATCTCTCGCCGACCGATTTTCATTTTTTCAAGCATTTAGAGCTGTTTTTAAGGGGCAAACACTATGAAAATGAAGACAGTCTAAAAAACTCGATATCAGAGTTTATTAATTCTAAAGACCAAAATTTTTTTAAGACAGGCATCTACGCTTTAAAATCTCGTTGGGAGAAGTTTATTGAAGCGAATGGAGCATACTTTGATTGAATAAACAGCTTTTGTAGAAAGATATGCAGTTTTATACAATCACTTAAGAATCCGACATTTCATACGCACCAACCTAATAATTTGCCGGTCAGAGGCAAATTAAAAGAAATATTCATATATTATATATCCATCTCCTTTTCTACTTTGTTTAAATACTATATTTTTTCTTCCTTTTTTCAAAGAGCTGGTAATCTGCTTACATTTTCTATTTTTGTTTTACAAAACATAAATCGAAGGAAATAGCAAACACAGGCAGTTTTCAATCGGTAAAGTGTTAAAAGCGGAAGTTATTTGTAAGTTATAGCTGTAGATTGGCGACTACAAGCGTTATCTTTTTCTTGTGGAGCAGATATATGGGAATTCAACATAGGTGAATTAGACCACAGATGTGGCAGACTGCGCATTATAAGCTCCATCTAGCGGCTTTTTCTTTTGGCGAGAGCTCTGATATTATTGATTGCGTGTTGAAAGATTGTGGACATATAGCGTCATTGTGAATAGTGGTGAAATTATTAAAAGTATAGCGTAGCTAGTGCTAACCCCAAAATGGCTACTAAAAAACGTAACGTTGATTCAGAGTGCCGCGCTTTTTATGATGAATGGATATGGAAATATTTTTTTTTCAATTGTAAAAGATAAACCAGTGTGTCTTATCTGCAATGAAGCTGTAGCAGTCTTCAAAGAATATAACATTTCTCATCATTTCACATCCAAGCACGAGAATTCCAATTACGAAGCAATGTCCGAATAGGAAAAAAAAAGTCTTTATAAAATTTTTTTCAAGAAAGTAAACAGTATTCAAGAAGCAGCTACACATGCAAGTTACATTGTAGCATACAATATTGCTAAAAACAATAAAGCTCTCAGTGATAGGGAGTTCATTAAACAATGCATGCTCCAAGTTTGTGATGTTTTATGTCCAGACAAGAAAAATAATTTTGAGACAGTAAGCTTATCTCGAAAAACGGTGACTTCTAGAATGGAAGCCATCGATAAAAAATTGGCATCACAATTAGAGTCAAAGATTAGCCAGTTTAAATTTTGTTCCATAGCTATGGATGAAAGCACTGATATAAATGATACTGCTCAATTAGTATTATTTATAAGAGGTGTTGATGAGAACTTTAAAATTATTGAGGAACTGGCGTGCATGCGTTCTTTAAAGGGAACTACAACGGGATATGCTATTTTTCGTGAATTTCAGGAAGGGCTTTTAACTTTGAAAGTGCCTATAACAAATATATGCAATATTACGACTAATGGAGCACCAAATATGACAGGAAAAAAATCTGGATTTCTATGACACTTTAATCAAAACTATCCTGGGAACAATGTCATTTTTCTACATAGTGTTATACATCAAGATGCTCTGTGTAAATCTGCATTGAATATGAAACCTGTGCTTGATACAGTCGTGATGCTTGTAAATACTATTCGATCTCGTGGGCATACTCTCAGGCAATTTCGAAATTTTCTTCAGTCAGTGCAATCTGAATACTCTGATGTACTGTATTACACGAAAGTAAGGTGGCTTAGTGCAGGATGTGTTTTCGAGCGAGTTTGGCAGCTGAAAGACGACATTGTGTCGTTCTTCCATGAGAAACAGTGTTCTGTGGAGGGCGAAATGTTAGAAGATACAAAATGGCTTTCAGACTTTGCATTTTTCTCAGATCTTCTTTGTCATATGAACAACTTGAATGTCAAGATGCAAGGGAAAAATCAATTTATCGACGATATTTGGTCACATCTCAAAGCTTTTAAACTAAAACTTAATATGTTTGCTGAACAGCAAGGTAAGAACGTCTTATCTCATTTCCCGAGGTTAAATTCAATACCCTCAGTAAATGAAGAGAACTTTAAGAATTATGAAGATAGCTTGAAAAAACTGCATTTTGAGTTCGAACGCAGATTTCAAGATTTCAGTGCCATTCAAGCAGAATTGGATATTTTTACCATGCCATTCAACGTAAATTGGGAAGCAGTGAGGTCAGATTTGCAGCTTGAATTAATTGAGTTGCAATCTAACAATCATCTCAAGCAATTGTTTCTAAATATGCCAAAGTCATCGATTTCGATAATGAGTTTTAAAAATCATTATCGAAAGTAAGTTTTCCAAATTTAATATATCAAGCCCAGAAAATCAGTGCTATGTTTGCTTCATTTTATATATGTGAACAAGTGTTTTCAACTATGAACCTTAGAAAGAATTATTTCAGAAGTAGACTGACAGATGAGCATTTAGCCTCGTTTCTTAGAATCAGTACATCTCACTTCGAACCTCAATATAAGGAACTTATAAAAATGAAATCGCAATTTCATTCATCTCATTAATATACTAAATTGTAATACTTATATATAGTTTTTAAAATTTTAGAAAAATTCCTCTTGGCCCGCCAAACTTTATTTTTTCGATTTTTGACCCGCGATCGAAAAAGTTTGCCCATCACTGCCTTAAGCCAAGACTAAGAGATCGTGGAAAGAGAAGGGTAGTAGCTTCTGAAGGTAAAGACTCCTGAGACCTGAAGGTCTGGCTTTATCTCATATGAAGATGATACGCATTTGAACAACCCCTTTGTACAGGAGCAGTAGGTCTTTCATACACCTCATAGACAGAATATAGGTAGAGAACTACTATTCACAAACCAGGACTCAAATCCGGGACACCGAAATTCTTAGATTTGGGTTCATTTAATTCATCATTATAACTATAACTTGAGGGCAAAGAAAAATAGGATAGCTACATTTCAATTTTGTGTAGAATGTTGATCATTTTCGCTAAATTTCCTTAGAATTTTCTATAAATTGTCTTATATCTCAAACAGATTATATTTTCAAATAATTTTGTTGCATTTATAATATTTCGTATTATAATTTACAGATCTAACAACCATAGTTTAAAAAATATCCAATTTTTCAAAATTTTTCCTTCGAACGTAGTCGGATACCTTAATTAAACCTTTTATTGTTTTATTTCATTCATTCGCAGTTTTTATTTTTAAAAACTTCTAGTTCAAAATTCAACTTTTGATGAATTAATAAAAAAAAAGGAGTTTTTATGGTAAACTAACTGTCTATGGTGACCAGCAGGTTTCCTAGAATTATTACGCTAGAAAATTTTCAACACACTTTCATGAAAAGCTTGGTTTTAATTTCCACGAATCATAGCGTTGCTTTTATAGCGACATTTTATTACTAATTAAATAATGCATCATGCATAATTTCAACCTACGTATAAGTTTTGTTTGTTACTTTACAACAAAAAACAGGACGTTTGCAGCTTAAATTATTATGAGGTGCCTATAATATAGATGACAGATTCAAATTATTTATATAACACGTTATTTTTCTTCGAAATCTTTAAAATAGTTAGAGAAAAAAATTTCCGAGGGAGTATTTTTCCTTAAGTTCTTCAATTGAAAAAAAAAAAATAATCCGAATCTTATTTTTTAAGAACAATGAACATCTCTTTATAGAATGTAGGGTTAATGAACAAAAAAAAATGAAATTTAAAATAAGAAATTTTTAGAAACAGATACCATATATTTCCTTCAAAATAGTGGAGTTTTTTTTATTTGCTAGATATTTAAATCTTTTATTTCCTATTTGAATAAAATAATAGCAAATCAGACCAAGAATAATTTTTTTAAGAATTAACTTTATTCACAACAACAATCCATCATTTCACAAGTAGAACTCTATGAAAAGACTAAGAAATGCTGACAAACGAACGCAAAAACAAACATTAAGTATTTAAATTATAATAAATAAGGTTTTTTTTACAGTTGAGGTATGGTCCTTTTATTTAGTAAGGTGCATGACTGTCGCCGCTTGGGTGAGCAGGGAAAGAGGGGTGAGCTGGAGCAACAGGCTCGTAGGGTGCGGATTCATATACTGGAACACTTGGATAAGCGGGTTCAGAGTAAACTTTGGGTGCAGCTGAGTCGTAAACTGGAGCATATGCAGCTGGTGCAGGTTTGTAAACTGGAGCTGGAGCATAGACAGATGGAGCGGGTTTGTAAGCTGGTTCGGGAGCGTACACTGGAGCTGGAGCGTATACAGGTGCTGGCTTGTAAGCTGGTGCTGGAGCATAGGCAACTGGAGCGGGTTTGTAAGCTGGTGCTGGAGCATAGACAGCGGGTGCAGGCTTGTAAGCAGGGGCTGGTTTGCTGTAAGCAGGTGCAGCTGGTCCATAAGGCTTGGCATAAGCTGGTGCTGGCTCGTATTTGACTGGAGCAGCTTCAGAGTGAATTTCGGCATCAGCTGCGTTCTGGTTTTCAGTTCCTGGTTCGTTGGTCTTTACGACTGCTCGGAAACCTTTTTCATCAGCAACGTAGTCGACCTGTCTGTAGATACCATAGCCATCAGTGTATCCATAAGAACCTCTCTTGTTACCATAATCATCACTTTCTTCTTTTCGGTTCAAAGTGGCACCATATTCGTCCTTGGCATCATAACCGAAACTGTAGGGCTGAGGTTTTTCTTCCTATTATTGTATATTAAATATAGAGTTAATATAAAATATATATTCAGGAAAATTATTACTTCAAGTAGCATGCTATTCTAGTGTAATAGATCTCTAATAAAGATGGAATTTTTTTAAAGATCTAGCATATACTGTAATTGTAATTTCCTGAACTCAGTGAGTTCTCAATATAATGGCCTATGTGTATCGAAATTTGAATAAAATCTATTATCAGGTCCCAGCGAGTCAGTAGTTGATTTAGCGATTTTGTGGACCTAAGCAGTGCACGGTGTAAGGTCCCTCTTTTAATAAACTTATAAATTTTGTTTTACTTTTCAACACATTTTTATCATCATGCTAATGATTTCTTTTTTTAGTAATTTGTGAGAATTTATTTGCTTTTATTTAGTTACTATAATTCACAAACGCACACCTCTCTCATGATAATACGTACAATTATTTAAATAGATGAGTGGTATATTTTTGTAATAAAGTCATGTAATAAAAAGGAACCTGATCGATTATGCTTGACAAATTGTTAATATTATCCTAATATTTAATAATTCAGAGAATAAGTATTTTCTAAAAATTGATTTGGGGAATAGTCTAATTTTTTTGAAGAAACTGTATTATTTATCTAGATCCGCCACTGGTGCGAGTATATGGAAATAATATAAGCACACAGTATTTTAGAAATATGCTAAGCTATATTTACTCTAAAACTGTAAATTGCTATCATTCTTTAGGCTTAATTTGTAAAAGTGTAGAGGAACTATTCAGAGTGCTTATTAGATTTTATTTATTGTACAATGAGGCTAAAACATCAAATCATCTCGACGTGGGGGAATATGAGAGAATAGAAGGGGTTTTCTTGCAAGAAAAAAATAAAAAGTTATTAACAGAGCCAGCTTTTCATATGTTACGTGATCCGATGGACTAAGTCCCCGGGTCAATGAGAACCTATTCCAACGAGTGCGAAAATAAAATAAAAAAATTTAGAAATGCATTCTGGCAACAAAAACAATTCAGTAATTTTGAAAAGAATCGTTCGTTCGATGCTTCAAATCATTAAGCTGTATTCTTTATTAAAAATATTTTTTTAAATGATCGTTTTATTAATTATATTTAACAAAATTCAATATAATTTACAGTACATAGTAAGAAAAACATTTATTTCTGCCAATAATTTTTAGATTAAAAAAAATAGCGAGTTGGAATAGACAAGTCAGGTTAAGCTGAATTTTAAAATAAAAACATTCATATGATTTTTCGTCCTTTAAATTCTAAAATCTTAAATTTTGCTTGAAGTTGGAAAAATTAATAGTATATTTTTATTTTTGGAAATAATAACATTTCATTTAAAATAAATTCAATTTATTAAAAAAATTATTTAATTTATACCTTGAGCATTGTGTCTTTAAATATGCTTCTGTGCTTAAAAAATATATTTCGTAGACTTCTGATACTTTCATTTCGAGATTATATCATATTCAGTTTAAATCACAGTAAGAAAGTTCTACTATTTTTTATTCATTTTTTTAAAAATTTAGACCAATATAATTCATAATTTTATCGAATTTTATGTATATTTTTAGTTCCGTTTATGAAATTGTGTGCATTTTGTGGTACCCGAGTCTTTAAATTTCAGCAGTTAATCATAAATAGCTCATACAGATTTAAATACTCATCTGTAAGGCTTAATAAATAAACATGATTAATCTGAACTCAAATCAGAGATTTTTCATTTCTTAGTATAGAATGTATAGTTCTAAATGCCCCAAATTGATGTGTTAGAACGATAAAGAGGTAAAATATAACGAACAAGTTTATATGTGGCATTATATCTAAAGTTTAAATAATTTTATTAAAAATTATTCTCTCTTAAAGAATGTGGCTGCGTTTGGGACGAATCTTTAGAAAAATGTTTTAAAATATTCATGTTGTTAAATCTCAAAACTCTGAAAAATTAAAATTCTAAAATGGTGCAGATAATTAAAAAACATTTTACCATGCTCCTAAATTAAAATATAAGCCATATTTCTATCCGAATGCTAGGTTTCGAGTGATAAATAACATGACATTTTCATTTTTTTCACTTTATACAAACAATAAAACCTCTGAAATAATCTTTTGCATTAGTAGATTTGATTTTTTTTTTGTAGCTCAGAATATCTTCGGAAAATGCATGTGCTAGGTTTTAATTTCTGAGATTCTTTCAATGAAGATTTTTTGAAAATTTGAAAACTAGGATTTAAATATGATAAATATCTGTAAAACATAAGCAATTCAAATATAAAAATCAACTTAGCTTTCCAAATAATGAAAAAAGATGAAAATTAAACGGATTTATAAAGAAAACTCTTCAGAGATTAATAATATTGAAAAAAGATATTCGATAACTTTACAAAAATTAACTTTTCGACATAATCACCTATCTTAAGTTTTTGAATCTAATTTTATGATTATCAAGTCATTATCAGACGATATTTTAAAAGTATTTTTTAAAAAGCGAACAAATAAAAATTTATTTACTGAAATTTTATTGAAAAAAGGAGAAATTTTGATGTTTTGAAGTGAAATATTTTGTTCTCATTTGATCTTTTTAATTTGTAGAGGATTTACTCTTTTTTGATGTTTTGAAGTGAAATATTTTGTTCTCATTTGATCCTTTTAATTTGTACAGAATTTACTCTTCAATGCATCAAACTATAAAACCTTAAAATGTGTCTATGCTATTGGTTATATGGAAGTTAATGTTAAATTAAAATTTAAAAACTGTAGTGTTGAATATGAAAAAGGAATTCTTACATAAGGTGCAGGTGCTCCGTAAGGCTTAGCGTATACTGGAGCGTCGTACTTAGGTCCATACTGGGCTGCTGCCAGAGTGGCCAAGCAGAGAAGAACAACCTATGAAAATAAACTTAGTTTCATTAAATTTGTAAAAATAGTTACCTCTATATTCTAATCATCATTTTTTAAAAATGATTTAATATTATGATAATGTTTTAAAATATGATTATATTTTTTGTTTTACGTTTTTAGTTTTGCTTATCAACCTATTGCTCTTGCTAATGCAATATAAGGATAAATTATAGGAACTCCATTGGTAAAGTAATCAATATTTTATATTAGTCAGTATTTTATATTTAATACAGAATTTTAACTCTATAAAATTTAGCATATACTTTACAAAGCAATAACTATCACAGAGTTGGGGAAAAATGACTATTCGATATATGGTAATTTTAGAATTAATTATGATTGGGGGATTAATAAATATAATAGTTATTATGATTAATAATAAATATAATAGATATTATGATAAAAATGAGTGAAGGTTACAGAATTAATAATGAAAGTTTTATAATGTAACTATAGATTTTCTCAATTTCAGAGGCAAACAATTTTATTTCTTTTTAAAATAAGATAAAAAAAATTCCCTGCGAAATTTTTCTCGTATGAAAATTTAAACTGAACCAATTTAAAATTTTCTCATACGATTAATATTTACTAAAAATATTCGATAAATAGAAGCGTGAATTACATTAAGCTTCTGAAACAATAAGATCAATATCCCAAACTAGACAACAAATGGAAAATGTATAAAAGATGGGGAAGTTCATTAATTAAAAATTATATTAAAAAGTATTATTTAAATATTTTCATTAAATTTAAATATCTATCGAAGAAAACTTCTGAAATAGCTTACTAAGACTTGAAGAGCTAGGCAACACCTTAAAGGGCATTTTAATAAATGAAAAATAACGTTAAAATAAAAATTTATTAATAGTAATAGTAATATTTAAATACTTTTAATTTAGCATACAATTTTAGATAAGATGTTTAATTTAATAATTTTTCAAATCCCAATTTATGATGTAAATAATTTGCTGAAAGCAATAATTCTAGCGATGCAATAATTCTAGATAAAGAAAAGCTATATCAATATTACTTTATAGATAATCGAGTCCTGTAATGTCAAAACAAAGTAAGAAACCATTGTACCTTTGCGATCATTTTGGCACTTGTTGAATCGGTACTGCGAACTGAAGTGATATCTGATGGACAGTTGGAGATGTTTAAATACCTGAGCGTTGGCCCAGTTTCTGGAAGGGGCGTCATGGTCCAATCAGGCTATCCCTGCCCTCGGGGTAGGGTAGAAAGTGAAAGTTAGAATGTGACATACTTCCGATGAAACAACTTGGTGAAATCAAACGGAGGTAAAGAAGGACAAGAAATTAATAAATGAAAAAGATAAAGATTCTATGAGTGTGGTCATTTTTTTTGACAGTTTTTTTTTCTTCTTTTTTGCGTGCAATGTTTCCGCAGAATAAAATCATCCATAAATTGCCCTAATTTCATTCGATGTTTGTTTCTTCACCTTGGCATTAGTTTTTTTTTCTTTGCTTAATTGGTTATTCTTCCTTCTGAAAATCTGCCCTTGAGGACTGAATTAATAATTTTCGATCGAGGAAAAACGGAAGTGTAACAGTTTTGGCATTCTTTTTCAATGTTCAATTTATTCAATGTCGAAAGCTTCTGAATTCAGTCGTTAAAGAAAAATTCTCATTGGAAAGTTCAAATCGTCTGTCAGAATCATTCTGATGCAACGAAAGTGATTGTTTAATCAGTTTTTGAAATTTTAACGAGATTCTTCTTTCAGAACGTTGATGCAAGCATTAAGTGCTTTGCATAAAGTTTAAAATGAATGATTTGTTTATCTATATTTATAATACTGAAAGTTGCTTTTGTGTAAAAGGGATAAAAAATATTTAAACTGAACATAGTAATTTTTTTTTGAATTTTTTTTGTCCCAGAATTAAGAAAATGAAATAATTATGAGCAAAATCGTTTTTATATAAAATTGCTTCCAATACAAATACCAAAACAGCGATTTGGCTATAAAAAATTAGAGTCAGTACACAAATATTGAAATACATTTTTAATCTCTTACACAAAAGTTTTTTTTATCGAGAGTACAAAGATTAATGCTGAAATGGCATCTAAATAATAACACTTGAAACATTTTTGAATTTATATTATTTGCATTTTATAAATAAGCCTTAATTTCGTAAGATTCATTAATTTTAATTGAATTCAGTTTAAATTGTGACTGAAGAATGAATTATTGTTATTTTTTTCTGAAAGCATTAATTGCTGAAAACAAAGAATTAAATAAAATGGAAAAACACAAAAAGGAAAACAATACATAAAAATGCATTATTATCTACTAATGATAATAATCTGGTCCTTTTGTATTTATCTGTTATGTCCGACTTTCTACAAATGCGAACACTAATTAAGATTATTCTCTATTTTAGCAATGCATGAACATGATTTATGATTACAATAAGTGCTCATTACATAATTATTAATAAAGTACATGTTTACGAAAATCAAATTAATTATCAAGGATACTTTTATCTTGATGCCAAGCAAAATTAATATGCTATGAAATGAGCAACTGTATTATATAATCTAGTTTTTTGTACAAATAAATTAATATCTTGATTCTTAAAATAATTACTATTTTTTTATAAAATAAACGGTTAAAAATATGCAGCTTTAGAAATTATGAAAATTATGTAATTGTACACAATACATTTAAAATTATGGAAATTTTATAAATATTCCCTCGTAAATCTAATCTTGAAATAAAAATCGCACGAAAGAGAGTGAAGAATTAATACTCTTAATAACTATGAAATTTCTAAACTACTAACTAATAACTATGAAATTTCTGATTACTTTTTTCATTAATTAAAATAAGTTTCATTTCTTAAGTAAAGTAAAATGCTTACTTAAAAAGAAACAATGGTCTTTCGCAGCAGAAAGAAATAAGCAATTTAAATACTTGATGTAAAAATTAAATAGATTCGGATTGTATTTCAATAATGGAAACTACTGTTGCATATCAGATTAAAAATTAATTTTATAAATCTGTGAAACCGATAGAAAAATTATTCGTAAAATTTTTATCCGTGCGACTATATATCCAAATTTATTACTTAAAATTCTTTGCTTTGTTGCTTTTTTTAATGATTTAAAATTGAATTTAAAGTTTAAAAAAATTGAGATAGGAAATTACACCCTTTAAAGAAATATTTTAAAAATTTGGTCACTTTTAGTCAAATAGCTTGCCCCGTAATGCTCCAACCGACAGACTTAAAAAATGCAAGTTTTTAACATTAGTAGAGATAAATGCAAAATGAGAATTCAATAAAGACCGCTCCTTCATTTAAAATTTTATAAGGATAAGAAAAAGAAGGTTTGGAAAAATTTGCTTTGAAATTTTGTTAAATTAAAATTTTGTTATTTATTATAATTTTATCTCTTGAATAAGAAATACGAATAGTCGTTTGTATGAAAACTTTTATATGTTATTCACTTCATTGAAATCGTTCTTAAAAAATCTTAGATGTATACAATATAAATTCAGAATTTTTAGCTCTATAATAAGAATTATATAATTTTTGATCGATAGAAATTCTAAATTTTAATAAATAGGAACTGACTTTCTTTACCAAATAAGTACCACACATTAATTTCTGTGAAAATAGGAATATTAAAAAACCGGTACTCAATATGTATGACTATGAAATTATATATTTAAAAAATATATTGATATGATCAAGTAATTTTATTTTTCCTCCAACGGGATTTAAATCTTTGGAAATAATCTTTACTTCTCAAAAAAAAAGTTTTGGTCGCTTGATAAATATCTCCCCTTGTTATTTTGTATTTGCAAAAGTTGTAGACAAAAGCTGTAGAGCTGTAAAAAATTTTATCTGTATTTTCTCTCATTTGATTGAGACCCTATTAATTTTCAAAGTGTTAGAATATAAGTGTTTAAAAAATGTACTTTATGAACGTCATTACAATAAATCAAAGCCGACTTCCTGGCATAGGGGTAGCGTGTCTTCCCCTTGATTTGGTCTTCCAGGGTTTGAGTCCCAGTTCGGGCATGGTTGTTTTGTGTTCTATTTGTGCAATGCACGAATATGCCCCCCTGTAAGAAGGGGTTGTGCAAGCGAATATGTGTGTCACCATTTGAGCTAGAAGTCAGACTTCTGCCCTCTGGGTGCTCAGGGGTCTTTAGCCTCAGAAGCCACTGCACCCCCTTTCCGTGGGAACACGGACACGACATCATCAATGAATCAAAACAATCCTATGCAAAATTTTAATAGTTTTTTTTAACAATACATTGTTGTATAATCAAGAGGGTACTTTTTGGCTCTTCCACCTTAGGTATTTGCACCCTACAGTCAATAATTATTGTCGTTTTTGTATTGATTCACGTCTTTTTTCCATTTTCAGGTACAGCATTTTCCTTTAATAAATAAATGCAAATTTGCAACACGCATTAACATTTTTTTTATTTTATCCAAAATATTTTCCGTTTCAACCACGAGCGAATTTCCACTCAAGAAGTTCATAATACAACTATATCAGAAACTGAGGGGCCGCGGTGGCCTGGTGGTAAGGTCTCGGCTTCAGAACCGGAGGGTTTCAAGTTCGAGACTCGATTCCACCGAAGAACTGTCGTATGAGGGGGTCTCTTGCACGCTAAATTTGTCAGGCCAAACGTCCTCCTGCTGGTGTGGTGTGGTGTGGAGAGGGGGGTGCCAGTTCAGGTGTCGTCCTCGTCTTCAGATCGTGGTTTAAAATGACGATGTCCACCTCTAAATAGACCTCGTGTTGCTTTACACCTTGACATCAATATAACTAAACTAAACTAATCTATTTCAGAAACTGACGAGAATACAACTATGTCAGAAACTGGTGATCCTCACAACTACAATTAAAATGACTTTAACAAAAATTCTTTAATTAATAATTAACAAATTTTAAACAAAAATTCTTTAAATAGCCATAAAACAGAGATATTCAGTTTAAAACGGATTATGGAAGAAACTTTTTCTATTTAAATGTTTGTTTCCACTGCTGTTTGTCGATCCGGTCCGTACTTTCTGTAAGATTAAAATGGTCTGGAGTGCTTTATATGTTTCGCGTGTTGCTATGGTTTCTAGAGATTTTTGTCATTGTGCAGGTAATAATGATGTAGAAGTTGATGCGAAATTGATGGAAATGCATGAAGTTTTCTTTTTAAAAGAAATCACAGTTTTTTTTTTTAAATTATTTTTTTTACTTGAAGTATTTTATTTCTTGAATACATTATGCGTCAATATAAAACATTTTTCTTTAATATATAAAGAATTTCTCATACCAGATATTTTTTAGTAGATGTTGCAATATTAAATATCCGCAAAAAATGCAACTAACCTATTCATGGAACTGCAGAGATATGACGTCATTCTAAACCTTCGAATTTAAATTTTTTTCGGTTGTTGATATTTTCATTTTTTCATTTTTTATTGGACGTAACTCCCGAGAATAACTTAAAATGTGAAAATATCAAAGAATCTTACTTTTATTAAAGGAACACGTGCTGTATATATTCTTAGAAAAACCTAACTATTTTTTTTTTATCAGAAATAATTTTCTGTGTATATTTTATGGTTAGACACATACAGTTCACATATATCATATTACCATTTATTAATTATTTAATCTTTCATAATAATTCTTTCCTGAAGTTCCTATAAAAACTGTTTTAATAAAATTGTTCGTGTAAAACTGATTTTGTTTGTTTAAATCGTATAATCTTAAAAATATCTTTTAGATTTAATCTTGATGATACTAATCTATTTGATTTTGATAACAAAATTACTATACAACTATTAAAATTATTGTTATTATGTTGGACGCCTCAAATCTTATAATGAAAAACTAATGTAACTAAATATTTTTTACTCTGACTTTGAATAAAAACATTATCATAAGAAGATTAAATTTTAAGATGAAAATAAAGCATTCAAAGTAACATCTTCTTATTTTATTTTCATCTCATTATAAAACACGATTTCAAAATAATAACCTTTAATAAAGGTTAATATACCTTTCTTGATTCAAGAATTGAATTCAGACGTGCGTGGCGTGGCAAATAGTAATCCTATATTATCTTAAACTAAAGAATGAATCTCTTACAAGAATCTTCAGCCATATTGTTCTGACAGAACTGAAAGGCTTCCATAGTGATGCAAAACAATTGCCTGAAAAAAACAGAAAAATAAACCCTATTAAAGTGACTATTTGATCAGCTTTCATAATCAGTGAATGACGATTCGGCGTTTGAATAAATCTATTCTCCTCAAATAAATAATGGATAGTTTTCCCTGGCGATTTTGTCTCCTGATAGTTTAATTCATAGAAGCGATAATGAAGATTTGTTACATTTCTTAGGATAAAGAATCGTTAATGTACCAGGGTAGATAATGGAATGGTTAAAATCGAGGCCACGTTCCAAAACTTATAATTACAGGCTGGGTTGCGCATTGCATTAATGGTGCAATTTCTCAACAATTTATCGTTTCTCATTATTTGCGGAAGAAGTGAAGTGGTGATATCTTGTTATCGATATTATGATGTGGGTTGAACCCAGCTGGCGAGGTCCATGACGCGATTTTCCTCTGAACTTTTGAATTATTTTAAAGTTTTGGTGTTGGAAAAATAAATCTACAAGAATTTCCTATATTTAATATTAATGAAGACAGTTGAGAAGCATGGAAAAATTTGATTTTGATTATTTATTTCTAAGCATTAATTTGGTGTTTATTCATTCTCAAAATATAAAGAATATTGAGATTGTCTATATTAAGTATGTGACCAAAAGGGCGCCAAAATTTTAATTATGTCAGGATAGACTATTAAAATCAATAAATCATGCCAATTTAGTTAAAAAATACATTTAATGACATTAAAGGACAGGATTTAAATGAGGACAAAAGCTATTTAGGACAATAACATTTAACATATATGCATTAAAATAATACTCGGGGGCTACATCATGCTTTACGTTCGCTTCCAAGACATGGACTGATTATTCATGGCAATGGCCGATAGAGGGCCGAGGAAAGCAGTTACGGTTACAGTACGGTTACAAGTAGATATTTTGAATTTACATATAAGAAATACACCCCTTTCTATTTCGTGGTAGAACGTACACATCCACACATGAAACCTATGCAGAGCATGGGGAAGTATTTGAATTTATATATTTTTGAAAGGTAGTTTAGGGGCACTGCGTTTTAGTTCTATTGGGAAAAAAATATATAAATAGCAAAGCTCAGATGTCAACTTTGTAGTGAAGTTGGTGTTCTAGTAATTAGGAAATAATTTTTAGAATTTGGATGAATTAGAAATTATCACACACACACACACACACACACACACACACACACACACACACACAC
>JAPMOQ010045993.1:1854640-1880871 GCA_026543055.1 Argiope trifasciata
GAGAGGTGAAACCAGAAACTTATGTAATTTCGAAGTTGAAGTACATATCAAGTTTGAATTTATTTTTAAAAGAGAACCCCGACATTAAATTTCTTATTATATAGAATAAATTAATAATCATTCTTTTCTAAGAATATTTTTGTTGAAAAGGGTGAATGATAAGATAAAATAAATGATGAACAATCATTATTTTATGAGCTTTAAAGGACTAGATCGGATTACAAGGTATATTTCTCATGCAACAGCCATTAAGTTTATTCCTTGAGTGTTAAATTTGTTCAATTTAAGAATTATTTTCCTACAAGTATGTACTTTTTAAACTGTGCTAACTTCATCATATATTGATTTAAAATTTAAGATCACTATTTTATAAATATATTGTATACAGAATCTACGCTTTGTTCACTTAAAACGTTATTCGAGACAATGACAGTGATGCTCGGAGACTGTTGCCATCCATTCAAATGAAGAAACGGTAAAGTGCTCTTTATAAAGGAATGCCCCATTTGGAACATCACGCAAGAATGTGACATAATTATTCTTTTTGCTTTGATATTCTGTATGGAAATCAAAAGCTGTTGCTATGCCGGAAGTACTAATAAATTAAAATATTTATTGTTATCTTTAGGCAAATCGATCTTTTGAATATATTGATCTTAGTTTTAAGACCGATAAGTTAAAGTAGACCGATTTTTAAAAAAATCACGGAAGCAGAGAATATTTAAAAAGCAAAATGAGTATTATTTTATACTTTAGCAATTTGAGAAATACTGTCCAAATTGTCATTGCTGCAGAAAAAATAAATATAAAAAAAATCGGTGCAGGCGTAATGGCAAACACACTAGTCAAAACATAAATGACTATTAGGATATGAATACTGACTCCTTTTTCAGTTATATGAAGGTTATTTGGATACTAAGTCGTGAACAGAATCTCATCTCTTAACTCCTATGCCTCTTTAGAGTGGTGACATGCAGGGTGATCAGCAAACAAGCCCTGATTTCAAAATTAAATATCTCTACAGAAAAGATCGATAGAATTATGCGGTAAACTATATGTTTATTAGCAAAACTAAAAATGCCGTCCAAAAGTTTAGAAAATTTAGTTACAAAAATTGTTAACAATACCCATAGATGCTTTCAGTGTGATGTCAAAAATGAAAAATGACTCCCGATCTGACTCCTTGTGACGTCTTTCTGTGGGGAGCCTTGAATGACACTGTCTATAGAAACAATCTCGCCACTCTAGATGAGCTTGAATTGTTAATTGGTGTTGCATGTGATTCCATTTCCGTTGAGACATTACAAAGACGTGATGTCAAATTTCATTGTTCAACTACGCCACCTCATTGTTTCGAACGGTGAACGTTGTGAAAGAATTGTATTTTGATTAGCAAAAACCACATCACTTTATTGTTTTTTTTAAAGACTCCTTTCAGAGAAAGAGTTTTCAGCTCAGAGCGCCATCTGTTATCTATCTCGGAGGTCATGTCTTTGCCCTCAGAAGCTACTGCACCCCCTTTCCGTGGAAACACGGACACGATATCATCACCATCCTCAGGGATGTCTGAAGAGTGTGAAGATTTAATGAAATATCGAGATCAAATATTTTGGCGAATTCAATCATTTTTCTTTGGACACTTTGAGAACAAGAAACTAAATTATCATTAAAGTCCACTCAATTACCTTTTATTGATATAAATTAAAAAATCACATGCATTCTATTGATATTAGGATTTAATTTTTATCTGTTTTAATGTTATAAAAATTGAGAAAATATTTTTCAGTTGTATTTTCGCTCGGAAAATGGTTTTATAATGAATGATGTGAATTTTTTTTTGAAGAGCTTTTGTATATAAATATTAAAAATCCCAGAAGAGGACATAGTTTAAAAAGTTTTAAGAGTTGCAACAACTACTAGATTCAACTAGATTAAGAAACGTAATTTAAGGAGATGCGGTTGATATTATATCCGCCTTAACCGTTCCGTAAGACAATAGAATTTTAATTTTTTTTCAATGAACATTACATATAGCTGAAGGCTCTTTTGTTTGTTAAATGATGGGTTACGTTTTAAATAATAGATTGTCAAAACTTGATTTAATTATCTAACATGCTGCTTTTTTTCCCCTTGTTAAAAAAATTCGACAAACATAAATCGACTTTATTTGAAAATTTTTATTTTTTAAATTAACAAAAATAATATAGTGGAAGGTATTTTAATTTGTTAAATTCCTTATTATGATTCATCTCAGAGATAGTCAAAAAAGTGATTTCATCGTTTTACACGTCTTTTCCTTTCTTTTTAAAAAGATTCAATCTTAATCGTTAAGAATCTCAGTTGACAATTTATATTTTTTTGAAATAAAAAAAATAGGGTGGAAGGTATTTAAATTTGTTAAATTCTTACTTATTAATTCTCTTACAGATTTTCAAAAAACAACTTTAGAGTCTAACCTGCTGCTTTTCTTTTTAAAACGATTCAATCAACATAAACAAACTCAGTTGACATTTTTTTTTTCTATTCGAGATTTGGCTTACTTAGATAGTTCCGAAAAGGATGATTTGCAAATGATTGACCCAAATTAATTTTCATTACTTTGCTATTTAAGATTAATTAGTGAGGCTTCAAGAATAAAGGAAGTATTCACTCAGAATGTTCGGGTGAAAAGCAAGAAATAGAACTTGCTAGTCCTCATTGATGAAATTTTTGTGGTTAAGCCATGGACTAATCACGTTGAGAGCGAGATAGGAGATCTTCTAAATATGTCTTTCTTTTTAGTTGAAATGCTTGGAAATTATTTAGTTCACGCTCAACATATTCTTTCTTAAAAAATGCAACTTTACGTCAAATAATAATTAATAGGATTCGTATGGATTTCTCGTATTTTAGAGTTAAACACGAGGGATATTTTAGAAGTATTTTCTAGTACTTTAACGATTTTTCGCAAAATTTTTTTCAACCTGAATTCGTTAGAATAGTCTATTCAAAGAATGTGTACCTCCAATTTTTAATTTCGTGTTTAGGAAGTACACAAAGTTAAAGTATTTTAATCGTCAAAATATTATCTAGAAATCTTGAAGGAAATTTTCTCATTTCAGACTTCATTGATTTCGAAAAACATAGTTTAGGAATTTTTTTTGTTTGCTTTGAAATAAACGGATACAATTTGATAAATAGTCTACGCTTCAAATTTGTAGATTTTCTGTTGAATTTCAACCGATTTTTACACGTAGAAAATCCATCTAACTAATCTATAGAGTATAAGTACATCCGCTTAACTACATTGCATAAAAAGTTAAATAAAATCTGGAACTTAGATTTAGCATTTAAAATATAGATATTATGTATTACATTTTGAACAAAATCCGTCAAGGGATTCCCTGAATTATCCGTCTGTGTTTTTGCAGCCAAGTGTAGGCGACAACTCAGAAATGTAAAAGAAATTTGGTACACAATTTTAGCATCTAAAGTTCTTAAAATTTTAGATTGCATCTATTGAAAGCATGATCGTTTGTCGATGTGTACTTCCGAATGCATGTAGATGCCATAATTCAAAAACACAATGATTCGAACAAATAAATTTTGGTACATTGCTTTAGCCTTCTTAAGAGCATATCCTTATCAAATTTTGAATCAAATACCCTTCAAAGGGTTTTTCTATGTGTCGGTCTCTTGAAACCACTTGACTGCGATCATGTATTCAAAAGCACAGCAATCTGAATAAATGAAATTTGGTATGCGAATTTATTTCTAAAATTTTGTTCTGTATTAAATTTTGTTTTTAGTTGATCGAAAATAAGTGGTCCAAAATGTATATTTAGGTTTTCTTTACTACGAAGCACAAAAGCTTATGTGAGACGTTTTGAAAATAAAAATCTGAGCATTCATGGCGCTCGCAATTTTGCTCAGGATTCGTTAATTTTATAATCGTAGGAGGTGAATGACATCTTTATTTAGAAATATGCGAACTAATTTCAAAGGGACCATTCTTTCTGATCATTTTCTTGAAAAAAGAATGCCCATAGAGAAAGCAGTTATAAATTTGAAAAAAAAAATCAACCTTGAGATTTTGGCAATTTTTCATGTTTCGCACTTCTTTAAATCAGAAAATATATTTATGTCTATCAGTCTTTTCGTCAATATATTTTTTGATCCATAAACACAGTGACTCAAGAGCTTAAAGAGTTGGCAGCTGAAATTTGATATGCACGCTTTTTTTTTTACCACATTTGCAAATTTTATTTAAAAAAACTTTCCATGATAAATCTGTCTGTTCATTCTATCATAAGTGCATGATAACACAAAAGTATGAATAGACAGATGTCTAAATTCAAATTTACAGATATATCGTTTGAATCGTAAACCTATACCAGAATTTGGATCTGATCGATGGAAATTAAGACACTCAAAATCCATGAATAATTTTCTTCTCTGTACAAGGCGGCACAAAATCCGACTTATTGTGTAAATATGCTGCTGATGTCGTGTCCGTGTTCCCAAGGAAAGGGGTAGCTTCTGAGGGTAAAGACCCCTGAGCACCCAGAGGGCAGAAGTCTGACTTCTAGCTCAAATGAAGGTGACACACACATTCGCTAGCACAATCCCTTTTTACAGGGGGGCACATTCATACATCTCACAGATAGAACACAGAACACCCATGCCCGAACCTGGAACCTGGATAAAAATGAATGTTTGCCTGTATGTCTCTTATGCCTTCCTAAACCGTTCATACAATTGCGATGAAACTTGGTCAGCTTATTGTTTACATCTACGTGATGGTTATAGGAATAGTACAATTATCTAAAATTTAGAAATAAATTCGAATCTCAACCACATCTATTTACTAAGGATTAATCTCCAAATATCTCGCTGAGGAGATAGTAGATTCTGTAGAAATATTAAACCAAAGTTAAAAGATTAATATTTTGTAATTATAGTACGCAAATTTCATGCAAGTCATTCTCAGAGGTAACAACTTTATTAAAGATTATGCGAGAAAGTTTTGGGGAGACCAACCCTGGGTTCTTTTAAAAATTTAATTAAGTTTTAGTGTTTTTTGCAGAAATTACCAAAAATATTGTTGTACAAATAATTTCGCACCATCTTAATTTACAAAAATTATCTTTTCAACAATATTAACGAATTTATGATATGAATATATTTTCTATGCTTAATCAATTTTAAAAGAAAATATTTTAATCACATTTTCTAAAATTAAGCTTGAGAATTTTGAACGAATATTAAACGAATCACGAGATACAATAAATAACATTTTTCATTGTCTTTCTGAAAGAACACCAAGTTTTACAGTTCTGAAAGAATACACAAATCTAATAGATAAAAATGAATATTTGTTCGTTCGTATTTTATATACCGTCGTACCGTTCATCCTATTTCGATAAAACATTGCCAAATTATTGACTGTTTGCACTTAATATTATTTTTTTTCTGCGGCAGCAACGTGTCGGGTACTAGCTAGTACGATATAATTTGAATGCCAGTCAAACTTTAATCTTTTAAAAAAACTTCTATAAGAAGAAATTTCAGGTCATAAAATGGATTTTTAGTGTATCAGACAGGTGTTCACCAAACATCTGCAACGACATTAGTTTTTTTTTAAATCAAAATCTCAATTTAAAGATCCTACGGAGATATGCGGTTATTAAGTAACTAAAGAAAAGCAAAGGGAAGGGCATGGGGTGTAATAGTTTAAATAAAATAACTATTTAAATTTGAAAATTTTAAAAAATCGTATTCAGATTTTTTAATGAGTAAATTGATTACAGCCAATTGCTACAACTATTAGTATCCTTACATTTTTGCTCCTTCTTGAAATACCGCTCTGATATAAGGATACAATCTTTCTCCTAATTAATAAATAATCTTAAACACTTCTTTAAAGCAGCATCCCTTGCAAATTATCAACTTTAATTTCTTTAATCTCACGTAAATTCAGAAATCGCATGGATAGAGTTCTGATTAAGTGGATAACTTTTATATTTACATTAGCATCTCAAAATTTAAAATTTAATACAATTTCATCACACCGTTGCCAGAATAATTTGAAATGAAACATTCTTGGTACGATGTAATGATATAACAACCAGTTAAATTACATGTTTATGTTATTGTTGGGTTAGCAAACAGAGCAACTAGAAAGTATGAATTTCAGTAAAATCCTCTGTGCTTTTATTTTTATGAACCGCCTTTTTTGCTTGTTTGCATATTGTACATTTTGGATTGGATACAATATTTCAGGATTGTAACCCAAATCGATGTTTAACAATCCTTATTCATGATATAGGAAATTCCGTTAGAGCAAGATTTATCTGAATAAAAGTCGAGAAGCTGCCTCTGTACAAAAAAAAAAAAAAAAAAAAAAAAAAAAAATTAACTATTACAGTTAGAATTTATCAGATTTAATGAAGAATATATAAAAAAGTGGCTGTAGTTTCATTAAAAAATATTTAAAGATATAAATTTTTCAGATTTTTTTCATAAAAAATAAGTGCTGTTTGAATCACATATGTTGGGATGTTGAATAAGTTCTCGCTGTTTTCCAACAAATGACGTTACCGGACTGATTGCGTTAATTCATGATAGTATCGCATCTGTTTACAAGTACCATAAACAAGTTTGAAATTCACTGTAAATTATTTCGCGGAAATGCAAGCAAACGTTATTTTTCATTGCGATAGATATGGCAAATTTCGTACCAAAAAAAGAGTTTTGTGGAGAATTTTACTTAACTACTTTATTAAAAAAATCTGCTGTTAAATCTCGCATAATTCTTGTGACCATGCTCTGTCTGAAACAACTTGTAGAGATTGGTTTAGACAGTAGGTTCCCAACGTGGGCGGTAACACCCCTTTGTGGGCGTTTGAGGTTTTCAGGGGGGGCGGTAAAAGAACCAGAGAAAATTAGGGGACGTTTATATGGCAGGGAGGGGGTGTGTGAAAATTAACCAAATGTAGCCTAAAGAAGATTTTGAAATTCGATGTCTTAAAATTTTAATCAAAATACTTTTTAATATTATTAAGTATGCATTTTGAATGTTCTCTGAAACTGTCATTTTATTAAGAAAGCAATAGTTTATTATGAATTACTTCGTATCATCAAAACCCCTATCTGTCCTTATAACAGGTAAGCTAAAACTTTTTTAAATAAAGAAGAAATTCAGTAGCGTTTCAATTCCAATAATATTCTATTTATTAGTAAGTTTTTAAAATTTAATTCTTGTTTTCACCATGCATTATGCACGCTCTTATTTCTCTGGCGTGGGAGGGGTCTTTATTGAAATATTCAATAGAAAAGGGAGCACCAGTTCAAAAAAGGTTGGGAATCTATGGGTTAGACGCTTTAAAAATAAGGATTTGGAACTTGAAGATGAGAAACTATCTGGCGCCCCGAAGGAGTTTGAAGACGGACAATTAGAATCATTACTTCATGAAAACTCATGTCAAATGCTACCTGATCCTGTAGAATCCTTAGAAGTTGATCACACAACAGTTTCAACAACGTTTGAAAGCAATAGGAATGATTGAAAAAGCAAGGTTATTGGTTCCCATACGAATTGTAGCCGAGAGATGCCAAACAACGTCTTTTCACGTGTGAACAACTGTTTCAAAGATAGAAAAGGAAAGGATTTTTGCATCGTATCGTAGCTGGCGATGAAAAATTGCTGGGTTAACCCGGTCATGTATCAACATCTTCAGCAAAGCCGAATGTCCATGGTTCCAAGCATCCAACTTAAGGCCTTATCACACGGCGAAATTTCGTCAGCACTTTTCCGTTTCTACCCTCAAAAACCGGACAAGCAAGTTTCATAATCGACAACTTTCTCTAACCAGCTCGAAAATGTCGCCGGAAATATTGTCCGCAAACGAAATTCAACCAATCATGTGAGACTTTGAAGTGACGCCACTTTCGTTGTTGTTTGCTGACGGAAAGTGCCCAAGATATTTTGACGTGTGATAAGGCCTTTAAGCTTTATCGGTTGTACAACATGTGGCAAAGAGTTATCATGCGGCAAAATGACCTTGTCGTGTCACTGCTCGTATAGCGGCCATTTTTTCTTCAGTGCTCGTCTTAATCGCTGTTCCATGCATCGAATATAAGGGGTCTCAATTCGAGGAATTTCTTTTAGCCATGTCCACTTATGCTACACAATGTGCATACATTTCTGAACCTCCAACTCTTCCAACTTGCTCTTGAGTTCTGTGAACTTCTCAACTTGAACCCACAAGTCTTTGGTTTTCAAATCTAGCAATTGCATTTGAAGTGATCCAGCATCAATTGCCAATTGGCTCAATGTTGATATGATTTGTATTTGTGTTGAGAAAATTAACTGTGAATGCGAAAGTACTTTTGTTTATTTTGAATTGTTTTCATCTTTCAGTGAATTGAACCTTAATGTTTTTTAAAGCTATGCTGAAGCTGATGTGAGATTAGATACTTAAAAATATATTTTCTTATTTTTTCAAGGGTTTTGATTAAAAAATTATTAATTTTTCGTATGGAACTGAAGAGCCGCAGGCTGCCGTTCCCTGTAATAGGGATTTATAGATGCCGAATTTAAGTAAGGGAATTATAGGGATCTTTTAAAACAATTTCTTAAGATCGATACATTTTTATCCCTTTACTAGGAGTATGGAAACTTGTTGATTTTAGCAATTTTACAGAGCTCCTGTTGCATTAATTAAATAAAAAAGACGGAATTGGATCAAGAAATGAAGAATAAAGTTAATATGGGCTAAATTATGATAAAAATTACGAAATTAATTAGGATTTAATTTAGATTTATTTATTTATATTAATTTAGATTTACATATACTAGTTTCCACATGGCTCAACCCAAATACATTGGTCATATATACAAATATCATCCAGTTAAATCAGAAAGAGATCACAAAAATGAAAGAACCGCAAACCTAGAAGCTTTAACAATACATACTGATTTGCTTTGTTAATGTATGAATGAAAATTCTGGAACATGAATTGAAAAACAAGAATCTATTCAGCTTGTTCTGAATCGGCGAATAATTTAGTAAAATTAGTGCAATTATAGTCATGACAATTACAAATTAACTCTATTATTTATTTTATCTTAGTTTAATGAGCTTTGCATGCATCATCCTATTTTGATAGTTGATTTTTGATTGATGCTTTGCATACTGTGTCACCCACTCCACAAAAATTCTGGTTCGTGCACCTGTCTTAACCGCCTACGGGCTAGTTTTCATCAAAACACCTCCCCAGCAATTCAGCAGACGACTTCCTTTTCGGATGTAATATGATAATTCGAAACAAAATCATTATTGTTCGATTCCGCTCTCCCGCGGGCGAAATTCATTCCAGAAAAATAATAAAACAAAGTGAACAATAATAATAATAACGAAAAAGAAAAGTTCAATGAAGCAGCTGTGATTTGCTTCATTGGAATCCTTTGCTGGAAAATGAAACCTCATTCCAAGGACGATTCTTCCATTTTGGCGGGAAATCGATCTGCCTGAAGCATGGGTTGAGGTTGTTCCAGTTTCCGATTTTCGTATTGTTCGCGGGCGTAGTCACCGCTGAACAGTACTTTCCCTTTCTTAAGTTCCACACCTAATACATGCCCCCTCCATAATATTCCATCTGTTGGAAAGCTCGAATAATCGGCTTCGAAGACGTTAATCCCGACCTTTGAGGTCGTGTCGGGTGAAGTAGGTCGTAAACGTGGGGTAAACGGTGAGGCTGAAAGGAATTTAAATTTTAAATATTTTATTTTAGCGCTGAATCGGCTTCGAATCAAGGGCGTTTTCGCGAGATTCTTTCTGAAATGTCTCGTTCGGAGAGGCAAGGCATAGGCGTTATTGATTTTTTTTTCTTTTCTTTTCTCGTTGAAGGACAAATCTCTGAAAAATAAAAGGTGAAGAAACTGTTATGTACTTGACGGAAATCAATTTACTTTTTTTCTATTTCAATGACATGGTTACACCGAGGATAAATGTTAATGTTACTGGAAAGTTGAAGTATGCTTTTCTTACGATTTTTTTCCATTAAAGAAATCTGAAATAAATAATTAATTGCAGATTTTATAAATGTATTTGAAAGGTGTTTCGCCTCATTTCATTATTGTAAGAACAAAATATTATTGTTTCAGTCAAAAGTATAAAAATTCGAAGAAGCTTAGCTGATATTTGAAATTTATTTCCTTGTATGATTTAACTGATTTATTATTTTTATTATAAATGAAATCCAGTCATCTATATCTATACTTATAATAAAGCTCAATGTGTGTGTGTTGGCGCTCTACAGGCCAGACCGTTGGACCTACAGCTACCAAATTTGGTACATGTATACCTTGGAGGTCGGGAATGTGCATCTCGGAGCCCTTTGATCGAATTTTTGATTAGAATTTGAATTAATTAAAATTTAAGCGAAATTTCGACGTTTTTCCGCTATAACTTCCGAAAATATTATCACACAAATATGATTTTTACATCAATTTAAAGATTAAAAAATTAGCTTACTAATGGTATCATTGTTTTAATGTATAACTTAAGATTCTTTTAGCGAAATTTAAAAGAAGTATTTTAACCATGTTTTTTTTATCACGTGACTGGATAAAATAAAAGAAAACAATGACGGAAGTTCAAATTAAAAAAAAAAACTATCATCACAAATTAAATCTAAAGAAATGCAACTTTTAGCATGTGACTGGATAAAATAAAAGAAATATAAAATGTGATAATTTCTAAAAAAAATAAATGCAAAGCAAAGGATTCTTGATCGTTTGCAATATCTAAATCATTAATTCAACAAATCTTTATTTACGGTAAACCTGATTGAATTGAGACAGGATATGCATTGAAATCCAGACTTTATGGCATATTTCTATAATCGTTTGCAATATCCATAGAGCTGATATATAAATGGAGGGAGCTAATCGCTTGGTTCCTGTCTCAAAAAGTGTGCCCAACATGAGTCATGTGACTTTGGAAAAATCTGGGTGTAAGAACACCTTTTTGGCGCCATATCGCAAATCTTGGCATACTCAAAAACTGCCGCGCAACATTTTGCTTCCCGGCATTAGGTCCAGTCGGTTTTCATTTCCGGTTAAACCAACCGGAAATACTATAAAAATAAATCCAATTTCATTTCCTAAACAGTTTATATAAATATCTTTTTTACACTAGTATCCGAGTTCAATTATATTTTGATTTTTTACTTTGTTTTTGTGCAATAATTAAAAGTGATTATTTTTCTTCTTTAAATAAACATTTTATTTCTTTTCTTTGCCTAAAAACTTTTCAAAATTTTGCATTACATGCTCAAATACTTTCTATCATTCTTTCAAACAGATAAAAAACAACTTTTTAAAAACAGATTATTAAAGTGACATAAGTCTTTTTTTTCCCAATATACTTAATATAATAATAAATATTAATACTAAACATGTTACGACATATAGAACTTATAGAATCTTAAAATATATATTATAGATGTCTGTTACAATTTTACTTATAATTGCAAATATTTTTTAGTTTAAAACTTGTAGGAAACCTTTTTTAAAACCATTTATCTGTTGATTCTACTTTAGTACCCCAGTTAAAAAATATAAAAAATTAAAAGAATCGAAGAGATATTACTTAATTATTTTTGAAAAGAGAGAAAATCTTTAACTATCATAATTCTAAATATTTATTCTAAAGACTGTTCATTTTAGTAATTTTAGTGACTGGAGCCATACAACAATTTTTTTTAAAACGGAAATTAATAAATATTTTTAAATCTAACTTGATCAAAGCTACTTTGAGGTTATTTATTATTTGTATGAAGATGTAAATATAATTTTAGGCAGTTAATTTTATAAATACAAAAATTATTTAACAACTGTAAATATATTCTTGTAAATTAGTTTTATAAGCATTTAGGTGAATGGCATTTTTAAATCAAATTCTATAAAAATAAAAATCACAATTCTTGCCCAATAGGGTTTTATTAAAACTATTTCTTATGAAAACAATTAAACGATTTTCTATTATTTATTCCAATTTCTTTACAGAATAAAAATTAAAAAAAAACAGCTTATGGCATAGATGAGTAATAAAATTTGTATCAAATAGCAAGATCTTGACTCTTATTTTGTCAAGGTTTTACATTCGTTAGAAAATGGTATGCAATTCTAAATTATGATATAAACTTAAGAAAAAAATGTATTATCAAAATAAAGTACAGGAATTCTAAGTTAAAAAAATACAGCTTATTTGGTGTGACCCATAAACAAATTTTTTGTGACTAAATAAAGTTTATGATTTAGTTGCTAAAATTTTTCTTTTAATAAAAAAAAAAAAAAACCACAAACTATCTTCCTGAAAGTTATTAATAAAACATAAATAATATTACATTTTGGTTATTTGCATTAAAATAAACACACAATTATTAATCGGTCAATAATGTTTATGTAAACACTTGTATTGGCGAGAAAAAATCCCGCCAAGCGCTTGCAACACATTCCAGATTAAAATAAAGCAAGTAGCAAAATATAATGCAGTTACATCAGTTTAAACGTAGCTTAGTAACATGTTAAATAAATTCAATACAATAACTAAACCAAACTGTGAAATATTAATCAGTTATAACACCAAAATCACGGAGTAATCGAGGTTATGAAATTTTAAATTGACTTAAAATGGATATAAACAGAATATTTTTTTTTGTAAATAAATGTTAAATGATGCAGGACTATCCTTAGAAGCTTTTTCTTTGCCTCTAATTGCACAGAAATAATTAAACATGGCTTAAATAAGCTTTAAATTCCAACAGTTAAACGCTGGGAAAAATCTGCCATTGAAATATAATGGGGAACGGAGATATTGGTTACAGCTAACACAAATTCTATCCCATAGTCACGCGTTTTTATCTTGTCCTACACGAAAGTAGAGTTGCACTTCCTCTATCAGTATTCCAGCTCTATGGCAATATCTGTATCATTAATTCAATAATTTTTTTTCCATTATAAAATGTGATAGTTTCTAAAAAAATAAATACAATGCCCAGGTTTCTATAATCGTTTGCAACATCTAAATATTTTATTCAATAATTTTTTCTTTCTTTTTCGCTTTCTTTAAAAAAACGTATTTAATATTTTGGCAACATCACGGAAAAAAAACATTTTTAATTTCAGGCCAACCCATGCCCGGAATTACTTCAAGGCTAATGAATATGTGATTTAATTGCAAATTTTAGAGCGTATTACTCATGGCGAACCAGTTGGTCGCCAAAGGCGGCTAGTACCATATAAAAATTAAGTGATAAATTATTAATGTTTCTGTATTGTTCTAGATTTTATTTATTTAAAAATTAAATTTTTCAAGTTTGCCTTGTTCCTACGCAAATTTCATCCAGTGTTTATCTTACGTTATAGATAATACCTGAAGATTTGGCTTGTTTTTTAATATCGAGCTTGCTTCCATTTTAAAGAGTGTGTTTAATAACGTTTTTGATTTTTTTTAAATTTAGGAATAATTGAAAATAAGATATAAATTCAAATTGTTTTTTTTATATATTTTTATTCTTGTGTACATCTTTTTATATATATTTTTAATTCTTTTTTTATTCAATGATATATATTTTTTTTACAGAATGGACATTTCTATAGACTGCTTTCATATTCTATAATATAAAAGAATGCATTAAGATATATTATAGCCTTTAGAAGAAGTTTGTCTTTCATAATGTAGCACACTTTTTCTGACTGAATTCAATAAATGAAGTTTGCAAAAATTATGTGTCCTCGGTCATTCTAATCTAAACAAATAATTAAAACCGATTTTAAACAAATGGTGATCCACCAGCAGAAAAAAAGGCAATGACAAGCACAAAATATAAATAATACTGCAAAAGGTTAATAAGCTGATCACAGCTTATTAACCTTTGTTGCAGACCAACATAAGAATTGTAAATAAAATGTGAAATTTACGATTCCGTAATTAATTTTTATTCATACTTAGTTTTATCGCTTACCAATGAATTAGTCATTTTAAACATAATAAAAGCTGTCTCAGTTGCTAAATACCAAAATTGAGATAGGAATTTGCTACCTGATAATGAGACAGATACAAGTGGTTAAGATACTTTTAGCTGCTCTCAGTTTTATAAATATCGGTAGATGGTTATACTTACTGATTTTAAGATTAAATTTTATTCGCCAAGCAACTTATTAGGGTTAGTTGAAGTTCATTCCTTTTCAGTTTAAAATCCAAATTCAAATTTTTAGTGGGATTAGAGACGAAAAGAAATATCGGAAACAGATCAGGTGTAAGACTTTCTAAGTGGTGCAAGTTATATATCTTTAAAAATTGGAAATTAAAAAATACTTTGAAATTAAAAAATATTTATTTTAGGATGTGTTTGAAATAATTTATTGATTATAAATTACAAAAAATATTCTACAGTGTGGAAACAACTTCAATGCCAAACGACTCTGCTTTTAATTTTCATATCTATCTAAAACTATAATACGAGGAATGGTCGCCAAGTCGAAAATCGCCCCAGAATTAATAAACTCCGGTAAACTTGGGGGTCTGGGGTTTTTGGCCACGAGGAATCGATTGGCGCCGGTTTTGAAGCACTACGGTCGAGGAGTTCGGAGTTACAGATAGGATATTTTCAAACTTTATTAGTTCGCCATAATGGCTACTTAAATTTTCAAGCGGTAACGTGCTGCCATTTATAGCCAATATGGCGAACTAATAAAGTTTTATGTTTATGCTGTTATAGGTTTATAATATGTTTCTTATGTATGTATATATGTTTGGTTTTTCTAAATAAATTTGTCAAAAATATTGAACTTCAACACACTTCAATCTTTACCTTTACTTTACCTTTGTATAGAATAGTTCCCTTTCCAAACTCTAACTTTGTTTAGAATAGTTTACAATGGTGCACTTTAACCGGTTATCTTTTCACCAATGGTTTCACAAATTTTCTTATGGCATGTATTGTTTTGATAAATCACAATTGAAAATTTAAATCTTCGAGTTAGCTTCGATACCTGTTTTCTCCGAGCGGAGCTCGGTCACCCGCTGGTTAAACAAAAACATGGTTGATTTCAGTAAAAAAAATGTTTGTCTATTAATTGATGTTTAGCATTTGCACTCTAATTTAAAACTGAAACTTATAAGCACTGGCAGAAAATTGAAAAGAGAGATAGTAATGTGATGAATAGAACTGTTTAAGACATACATAAAAGTATGGCTGAATTATATAACTACTAAAATCTGAAACTTAAAAATATTTTGCAGCAAAAGCTCTTAAGAGACCAAATCATATATAATATTCAAATGAAAATTTTTAGTGGTCATTAAAACTGGCCAAAGGCGACTACTAAATAATTTCTTTATTTTAAGATATTATCAGTTAGAACAAGCTTCATTTCTTAATTGCTTATTCAAATCTCAATAAACATTTCGGAATATTTTATTCAGTTTTAATATGGTATGTAATTTGATTCCTAATGCATTTAGTTCAATTTTTCAAAATTACAGTTTTTTACTTTTTTTTAAACATCTGTTTTTTTATAACAACAAATTTGGTATATTTAAATCATGATGAGATTATGACGATGATCTTTCAGAGATTTTTATACCTAATTAAACTATTATTAGTTTAATCAGGTATCATAAAAATATCTGAAATATCATCGTAATCATTTAGAGACATCGTGATACTGATGTCTTTAAAACTTTCTCACTATCTAATAAAGGTTTATTCTAGCTTTCAATTGGGGACTTTGATTCAAGCCATAAAACACAGTAAGTGCTCATATTTTTGTTTTCAAAGCCATCTCATATAGGAAAGGTTTATAATGTTTGATGCATGAGAGCTTTGTTATAATAAAGGGAAAAAAATGTAATTTGAATACTTTTTTTCCCAACGGATTGAAAAGAAAAGTCTGGCACATAACTATAGTTTTACCAACAAGGATGCATAATAAATTTTATTTATTTCAATCACTGCGTTACCACATTTAATACATTCATTAGAAAGTGTAGACAGAAAGATGATGAATCCTTTGAAACAGTTATTTCAAAAATTGATAAGATTTTTATTTTAGACGCTAAAATTGTTTATCAAATTTCATTTTCGATGCAATATTAAGTTAGTGCTTTTAAGTACGTGCGAAAACATAGATTGAGTGATTCCTTTACCTTCAAAATTTGACAGTTATCAACATTCTAGATTTTTTACAAAAATAATTCTTAACTATTTAAATTATTGTTAGTTGGAAAGTTCTTATTTTAAGATATTTCTACTGTTTAAGAATAAAATTTGACGATATTTATTCATGAAATATAAAAAAATCAATTTAAATTTCAAAATTAATGCATAATATTAAAGAAATCAAAGTTCGATATTAAAAGTACGACATATAAAAAGCATGATTAATTTTCTTTTTAAACACTTCTAAAAATGAAATACTAATTTAATTTTAAAATGTTATATCAATCGCATCTTTTTTTTCTCCATGCATTTTCTAATTTCATTTCATGTTTTATAATTTCGAAACAAGCAATAAATTCATTTACCTAACATAACCTTGTAATTTTAATGGAATTATTGTATTTACATTGCCATCCACTATGCAGTTTGGCTTACACACCAGCAACACGTTCGTTTTCTTTATTCGAATTTTTTTTGAAAGATAGCTAGCTATGTTAACCTACATTAATTTTATTGATAAAAGTCTCTACTTATAAAACAGTCTGCATCATAATTGGACTATTGTTATTTTTGTTTCATTTCAAATGAATATGAGAAAAGTAATACTTTGGCAAAATGAATGGCAAATGTATTCAATTCCAAATTGCTCAAACGGGTTACTGAAATAATAAATCGCTCCCACAGAGAGCAATTTTCTGATGAAATACGATTGCCAGTTTTATTTTTGAAAGGTATTTCTGCGGACCACATAGGTATTTTCACCCAGCTGCTCGTAATTGCTGCTAAATGGCGAAAGCAGCACGAAGAAAGTCTCACGCCTTTTCATTTTTTTTATTGCTACGTTTTCGAACTTCCTTTTCGATGACGTTAATTGACTTTCGGGACATGCTCGACTAAACAAAGTGTTACATCGCGACACGTTTCATCACGATTTTCTAAACCATCGTAATGATCATACCCTGGGTGTGAGTGAATAGTTTTTTACAGCTTTAACGATTCACGATTTTTAATATACAATGAAGTCTTTGAATTATAATTAGGAAAACCATTTGAAAGAGTAACATCGAAATGTGTTTCAGTGGAGTTGTAAACAAACTCGTAATTACAGTTGAATCTTTCCATGTAAATAAATGAATTAAATTAGATGTTTTGATTGTTTGAAAGAAATTTATGTTGATTTGAGTGAAAAAAAATGTTCTATGTTCTGTAATTCGTTCAGACGATAAATCATAGTTAATCATTATTAAAGAAGTTGTTGCCAGAATGGTAGTTCTAATTAAATATATAATATTCTTTTTGTTTTTAAAAATTTGCTATGATTATTATTGAAAATTGATATTATTGTCATTAATAAAAATATTTTTTAATTTTAAATATTCTAGGAATATTAAATAATGTAAAAATTATTAATTTGATGCCTTTTTCCATTTAAAAAATCTTGAAATCAGAATTTGAAATATTAAATACATCTAGAACAATACAATTTTGAATGAATTAATTACATAAATAACCTTTTATGCTTGTTTAATGTTATTACTCTTAAAAAATTCTAACTTCTTATTATAACAATTCTAAACTAAAATCATCTGCTGTAAATTATAATTTTCTTGTAATGTAGTTTTGAAACGTTTTTTGAAGGATATTTTTTATCGTGATCGTCTACATTTCACAGTCTAATGCAAAGTATCCTCATTTTTTTAAAAAGCAAGAATTATAGTTAAAATATAATAATCATAGCAATTAATTTTAGATTCAATAAGCAAAATTGAAATTAAAACTTATTCCAATCAGAATAAATCACTAAGCTTAAAATATTTTGAACTATTAATCAGTGATTGTTCATTCAAAGAATAAAAATTATTTCCATTCAAAATTTTTGGAAAATTATTTAAAAAATGGAATCAATGAAACTGCCGATTTCAAGCTGATTTAACATTGCTTCTTTTTAAATGTACTATATACAAAATTTCTTTATTTTTTTGCATTATCTTAATAGTGGCAAATCTTGCAAATCTGTTTACATATCTTTTTTCTATGTATAAATAAAAAAAATGTTGTAAACCATTGTCTTTGTTTCGTTTTTCCGTTATAGCAATGTTCATGCTCATATAATTTCATGTATTGAACGCTATCAGTTTTTGGAATATTGAAAATAAAATAAAATATATTTACGTTTGCCTCGTAATTACGATATTAAATGAACTAAATCCATTGCAGAGATGAATTCATAGCAAATTTATTTCTATTTTGAAACAGTTCTCCAATTACTTCGTCTATATTCATTCAACATGAAATTTGCAGCCATCATCAAAACACATTTTAGAGGATTAGAGGCACTCAGAACTTAAAGAAATTCTAACAGAATTTTAAAGTATTAAAAGTTTAGTAACATTTTAATGTTTTTTTCACGATAATTTCAGAAAATATTAGCACGCAAAAGTTATTTTTACATCATCTTAAAATCTAATATATATTTTCAATGATAGCTATTTAGATGTCATCTAACTTTCTTCATATAATAAAATTAATTTTTATAAGCTGATATACACTGAAGTGACAAAAGTCATGGGATAGCAATATGCAAATATACAGATGGCAGTAGTATCGCAGCGAAAAAGTATAAATGCGCAGTTCGTTTTCCAGAGCTTTCATTTGTGTTCAAGTTATTCACGTGAACAGGTTTTTCGTGATTTATGGCGGCACGACGAGAATTAGCAGACTTTGAACGTGGAATGTTAGTTGGAACTAGACGCATGGGTCATTCCATTGCGGATATCGTTAGTGAATTCAACATTCCGAGATCCACAGTATCAAAAGTATGCCGAGAGTATGAAATTTCAGGCATCACATCCCGTCATGGACAGCGCAGTGGGCGACCACCTGCTCTTAACGATCGAGACTGCCGACGTCTGTGTAGAATGATCAGTGTTAATAGACACGTAACACTTCGTCAAATAACCGCAGGAATCAATGTGGGACGTACGAGGGACGTGTCCGATAGGACTGTGCGGCGAAATTTGTCTTCCTTGGGCTATGACAGCAGAAAACCGACTCGAGGGCCTTTACTGACAGCACGACATCGCCTGCAGCGACTCTCCTGGGCTCGTGAGCATATCGACTGGTCCCTAGACCGGTGGAAAACCGTGGCGTGGTCAGATGAGTTACGATTTCAGTTGTTACGAGCTGATGGTAGAGTTCGAGTGTGGCGCAGACCCCACGAAGCCATGGACCCAAACTGTCAGCAAGGCACTGTTCAAGCTGGTGGTGGCTGAATAATGGTGTGGGCTGTTTTTACATGGCATGGACTCGGTCCTCTGGTGCAACTGAACCGATCATTGACTGGAAATGGTTATGTTCAGCTGCTTGCAGATCACTTGCAGCCATTCATGGACTTCACGTACCCACACAACGATGGGATTTTTATGGATGACAATGTGCCATGTCACCGTGCCAAAACTGTTCGCGATTGGTTTGAAGAACATTACGGAAAATTCCAGCGCATGATCTGGCCACCTAGATCGCCCGATATGAATCCCATCGAGCATTTATAGGACATCATCGAATGGTCCGTTCGTGCCCAAACTCCTGCACCATCCACACTTTCACAATTATGGACGTCTATACAGACAACATGTCTCAATATTCCTGCAGAGGACTTCCAACGACTTGTGGACTCCATGACACGTCGAGTTGTTGCACTTCGCCGGACAAAAAGAGAACCGGCACGATATTAACAGTCATCCCATGACTTTTGTCACTTCAGTGTAATGATTTTCATATTTGCATTTTTCATTGTTTATGATATACTTGCATTTCCAAATGCTACTTCTTCAGATTCTAAACTTTGTTAGCACATTTATTAAAAAAAACCAAAAATTAAAAGAATTATACATTTTTTTTGTTCAGATATAGAGCAATTTTTCAATAAGTTCTGCAACTTCTGAACTGCAGAATAAGTTTGATGTTCATTTAAAAGATTATGTGATTTTCTGAAAAAAAGGGAAAAACTGAAAATGTGCTATTTAGCAATGATAAAATTTCATGGTATTTATCAGCATACTAAGATTGGATAAAAAATAATGTTAATGTCTTGTTCCATTTACAAAGTGATAAATTTCTTAAATCATCTGTTCGTTTTTCATGAAATCATTTGATAAACTTCTGAATTAGAAGGCTTCTGTTATATATATGCTTTTTTTTCAGTTCAAACTAGAAAAAAATTTTTTGCTCTTTCAACTTTCAGGACACTATTGGCTTTCGACTGATAAATATTTATTTCATTTATGTCTTTTAAATTAGTTTTTTGTCTCAAAACAAAAAAAAACAAGTATTTTATATCAATTGCAAAAAAAATGTAGTTGCATACCTAAGCTAATGGTAATCTCTTTCTTTTGTTCATTTTTAATTTATTTCTTAAATTTAAATATGACTGAGTGACAGAATGAAAAATTGTTTGCATGTTTCGTTACTCTCTTTAAAAAAAGACTTCTTTTGAATTTTCTAACAAAAGAAATGAAATAGCTAGATCGTATTTCCATCTTAATGAAAGTAATTATATTCTGAATAAATTAATACGAAAATATCAGAGAATAAATTTATGATTAGTTTTTTATTCTCAAAAGTTTTGTAATTTACTTGTTTTTTATGAATGAAAATCAATTTTTTAATCCGCTCGTAACTGTTTTCTGATTTTTCTTAATCCGCTTGTAAGAACAAGAAAGATAGCTTGCTTTTTTTGTTGCTGTTGCAGTTAAAATTATTCTAGGTCTAAATATTTTTCTTAAAAGAAACGATTATATAATAAATTACAAATATTAAAGACAAAACAGTTTTGAAAACCTCTTTTTTTATTTTGATAAGTGCATCATATATTTTATTTTATACAGAACGTCTAACAAATCAGACGTGCTTTTATCTACTTAGGAACATATGTTTTTTGCTTTAGGAAAGCGGAAAAGTTTCTGTTCCAGACCCGCTGCGACGCTTATAAGTTTTAAAGGGATCGTGTCAAGTGGTCAAAAGCCCAAAACTTATAAAGTACCCGGATCTCCACCTACGTCATGCCAAACGTCTATGATATCGGAAATGAAAGACCACCTCCCTGCTAACCTCCTCCTGCACTGGCATGCTTTTTTTAAAGCAATTGAGTGCAGTATTTTAAAATGAGGCGTGGTGGCTCATTGAGCAATAGTATATGGCTGAAAATTGGCTTCTAATTCCAACAGAATAAGGCTAAATATGATGCATTTATTTTAAAACGAATTCTGTGAGCTATCTTTGCTTCTTAATATTTTACTAATGATGTTGGTAGGACCTTGGAACCCTAGATTCATGGACCCTTTTGAAAATGGAAATTAATGATCAATGGCATAACGTATAATTTGCGCCTAAATAGGATGAAAGAATTTTAACTGTAGAAAAAGATTGATATATGTTTTAATTTTATTGTTACGATAGGTTAACATTTTACAACTCAACATCTTAAAAAACTTGGTGTTTGCTTTTTCAAATAATAAAATTTCCTCTCTTTTTCTAATTTTTAATAACAAGTAGTGCCAACGCCCTGTCTTAGGCGTAGCGCGTCTTCCCTGTGATCTGGGCGTCCCGGGTTCGAGTACTGGTTCGGGCACGGTGGTTCTTCCTTTGTGTTCAATCAATGAGATGCGTGAATGGGCCCTCCCCCCTGTAAAAAGGGCTTGTGTAAGCGAATATGTGTGTGTCATTTGTGGTAGAAGTCTGACTTCTGCCTTTAGGTGCTCGGGGATTTTTGCCATCTGAAGCCACTGCAAACCCTTTTTGTGTTAACTCGAACACAACAACAACGATGATAATAAATGCGAGCGGAACCTTTATGGCATATTACATCTTAATGTTTTCAAGCTTTCCGCAAAGGTTGGAAGAAATATGAAATAATTTGCAGCAAATATTGCGACTGTACTAGCAACAAATAGACTGTATTAATTCAAGTATAACTGTAAGCATGTACTAATGACAATCATATATATTTTTTTATAATTTCTGCAATGTTTTCACAAACATGTATGTAATGGAAGCTTTATAAGCCAGAAAACATCCTCAATGCAGTCAGGTCACATTCGCCTTGTGGTCATGTTATCTGGCTACGAATCATGAGATCGTGAGTTCAAGCCTAACTATCCCCAATAGTAGCATTTTACGATAAATGAACTTAAAATCAACTTACAAGAAGTTAATGCCATCTGTTTCTGAGGAAATATACTAAAGTTTCATTGAAATTTGCATGTGTGCTGTAACACTGATTAAAAAATTGACATGGGACAATTGACATTTAAGAGAGCAAATTTTGTAACAAAACTGTTACATGACATTCTGAAGAGTTAATCAGAAGTATCAATTCCAAATAGAAAAAAATAACAAAATACCGGAATCACTTAAAACTTTTGATAATTTCTCAATAATTATTAATGCTGGAATCAAATTACTCTCCAATTAAATAATCATTTAGTTTTCAAATGATCTAAAAATAACATTGCTCAGATTCCGTGAGATTTATTAAAAAAATAGACATCGTTCAATTTTGATAATGGATCTATTCAGATTCTTTATATGGCTTAAAAACACATCACAAAGTTGAGAATATCCTTTTTTTTTATTATAAAATATGAGTTATTTATCTTTCATTTGACTTAAAAATGGAAATTTCCATCAAATTTTAAGAAAAAATTATTCCCATATGAAAAATGATAATATGATAGCTAATCATTGCATTTTTCACATCCTATTAATTATAGTAAAAAACAGACGACGCATTCTTGAGAATACTGCAAGGCTTAATCGCCAAAAAAATTCCTTGCCTTTAATTTATACGGAAAATAAATATTATCGCTAACTTATTGTTTAATAATTATTAAGATGTAACCAGTAAGAAAAATATCACTAAGAGATAATAAGGTATGCAATTGAAAGGAAAAAATTTCAATGCTCATGAATTTTTATATTTTTTTACTTCAAAACAAAGAATGAGCTGTTTTTTTTTTTTAAATCAGGATACGCAAAATTTATTACTTAAGAAAATTCAGTGGATAATTATAAGTGATTAATTTCAATCAAAATAAATTCAGGAAAAAAAAAGAACATTTGTATCGTTTATTTTAAAAGTGGCGTAAGTCCATTTTAAAAAGATAGAGCTTATAATTAATTCTGTCTAAAAATTTTATTTATGACTAATGAATATCAAATATCTTTAGAAATGGCATCGCTTTGTGCCGTTTAAAATCTACCAATAAATGAAATTGGGCACTGATTGATTTAGAAATTCCGAATTTTCTAGAAACAACCATTTTCCAAAATAAACAAGCCGTTTTTTTTTAACACTTCTCAAATTCTGACACAATAAATACATTGGTGAAAATGCAAGAGAATTCCCTTTATCTATAAAGAAATATCATCTGTGTAAAGAAACATCTGTCAACCATGTTTTGAAAAAGAAAATATTTATTGGATAAGATAACAGATTTTATCCAAGCATTCATTTAATTGTCTCTGTTTTTATTCTTATCTAGGAAATAAAAATGTACAAAAGAATTATCATTATATAATATTTTTATCTCTCTTGATTCCTTCAAAAGAAAGCAAATTTTTGAAACAAGTGCTGAAAATTTTGAACCGACGTAATCTCATCTCAATTTATTAATTTTATCCTTCCTCAAACAAATTTTATGACACAAAAAACCTCTTTTACAAATATGTTTTAATTCTGGGTACTATGATTGTGAACATTTCAGAGAAGGCTAACGTTCCTATTAATAACTTTTACATTTTTTGAAAAAAATGTAACAAACTATTCTATTTTACTCAAATACATACAAATATTTAATATACAATAAAAACAATTAGATGTTAAAAAAATTTGTCATTAATTTAAGAAATATTGTATTTTTTTAGTTACATAAAAAAAGAAGGGAATGTATAAAAAATCTTATATGTTTTGGCATGAATTATAAAGAATAAATTTAATTAATTAATTTAATTGACAAATGAAATTCTAAAAAATAAGAGCTTCCCTAAATAATTTAATAATCACTGAAGTGGATTGATATTGTGATGTCAGGGCGACGATAAATCAGAACAGATCTAATTATTCTTTAATCAATCAACAGCTACTCATTGATGTCCTACCAATAAAAACTGATCAATCTGATGTTTGTCATGTTGCAAGTTTGCTTGCATCTGTCTAAACATTTATATTCTTAAAAATACTGAACTTACTAGTTATCTATTAAATACTCATGATTCAAAATCAAATTTTTATAGATGTTTATTTCTTGCTTTCAACTTCCTTTCAATAGTCACTGATTCTGTTCTAATTGTAAAAATAGTTATATCACACATACCAGAGGAACTTTTTCAGCAAAGGAAAATATGACTGTTTCATTACAATTTCAAGGACTGAGCAAAAGAAATAAATAACAAAAAATAGAAATAAACTGAATAACCATATGAAATTATATTTTACGTGTTGCGTCTGTAACCAATATTATCATCATCACAAGACTCAATTCAAAAATTATTATCGTTTGAACGTTTTATTATCATTTGAACGAGACATTATGAGTAGAATATTTTCACTCTGTAGTTTCAAAATAAATATCTAATGAAATGCTCTGTTTTCATTCTCATTTTCGAAGAACAATTTTTTTAAATCTTTTAAATTGCCTATTTATTTGTTGAAAATATATTTTTAAAAGTAATTCATTGCTTTGTAAATAATTTGAAAAGTAGAAATTGGGAGAAAAATTATCTTCAAATGTTTCATTCTTTTACTGGAAAATGATTCATTACAACTCGAGCGTAAAACAAAATCGTCTGAGCACTAAACGTTCCGGAATAGGATATCCTTTCATTGGAGCAAGAACTTATCGCAGCAGGAAATAGAATTACGAAACCACAGTGCTTGTTCCGATACCATCAGAGGAACAAACCCGAATAAATGTTCTTTCAGAACAACGAACGATAGACAACCTATTGTTGGAACACGGCATCGACATTAAATTGATAATGTAATAAAGAATCGTCTATTGGTTCTAAAATTAAGTGCTTTGTTGATCAGTCGTGTCGTAAAAAGATGACTGTCCCACTTAAATGTATCGTTTCGCGTAGAACACACACCCTGCGCCCTCTTTCAGAGTAAACTCTTCCACTCACAAGAAACCCAAACAAATGTAAATCGTACAGAAATAATGACAGAATTAAAATAGAGCTGTGTTCTCGTGGGTTGTGATTACTCAGAAAAACAATTACATTTAAGTTTTGACAGTGACGTACTACTTATTCAGCAGATGCCTTTTATTTCTTAGGCTGGTAAAATAAATACACTTAAAGTTGTAATTTTTGTTCAAGATTACCAGCATGAGAATGAAACTTGTTGTAAACTGGTTTAATTGTTTTAGACGTCAATAAGCGTTTTTGTGATCCATTGAAGCCTTTTTTGCGTGTGTGTATCTTATGAAAAGACATGGTGTTTATTTTAAATCGTTTCCGGTAAATGGCAGAGAAATGTTTTTCCACCCATTTTTAAGAGGCCCAGCATAAACTCGCTGGGAACTGTTTTCCCTTATAAGAATTCTTGATATTATCTCTTTTCTCAATTTATTTTAGATTTCGCTAGTTTGTCGCATTTCATTTCTTCAAAATGGGAAGTAAAATTTACATTTATTTTAAAGGTTCAGTTTTCATATAGCATGATTAATTCCTTTCATGTTATAACGATGCCGTCCAAGAGAAATTGACGCATTCAAAGCAATCAGTTCAGAGAAAATAAATAAATTTCATGTTATATGAATAATTTTTAAAGATCTCCAGGTCATATTATGCAAATGAAATTTTGTCTAAATATTGTATTAAAAGAAGGTTGCTTCAATTTTTGCATTTTATTAAAAGGTTCTTATGCTGTACATAGTTGACTTATGAATAACAAAATTTTTGAAATCTAATTAGAATTAAACTTAAAGGATTTCACATTTAAGATTTTTCAGCCCATA
>JAPMOQ010045993.1:1881271-1966708 GCA_026543055.1 Argiope trifasciata
CTGACCACGCCACGGTTTTCCACCGGTCTAGGGACCAGTCGATATGCTCACGAGCCCAGGAGAGTCGCTGCAGGCGATGTCGCGCTGTCAGTAAAGGCCCTCGAGTCGGTTTTCTGCTGTCATAGCCCAAGGAAGACAAATTTCGCCGCACAGTCCTATCGGACACGTCCCTCGTACGTCCCACATTGATTCCTGCGGTTATTTGACGAAGTGTTACGTGTCTATTAACACTGATCATTCTACACAGACGTCGGCAGTCTCGGTCGTTAAGAGCAGGTGGTCGCCCAATGCGCTGTCCATGACGGGATGTGATGCCTGAAATTTCATACTCTCGGCACACTTTTGATACTGTGGATCTCGGAATGTTGAATTCACTAACAATATCCGCAATGGATGACCCATGCGTCTAGTTCCAACTAACATTCCACGTTCAAAGTCTGCTAATTCTCGTCGTGCCGCCATAAATCACGAAAAACCTGTTCACGTGAATAACTTGAACACAAATGAAAGCTCTGGAAAACGAACTGCGCATTTATACTTTTTCGCTGCGATACTACTGCCATCTGTATATTTGCATATTGCTATCCCATGACTTTTGTCACTTCAGTGCATATTTCCTCAAAGAATGAAAACAAAAATGAAAATTCAAGTTTATAATGCTTTGAGATATTCAATAAAAAAGAAAGTTGATATTGTAGACAAAAATTGACTTTTGAACATAGTTACCTACCTCAATAATTAAATGGTTTGGATAAACATTATTTAATGTTCGAATATAAAGCATAGAGCTTTCCGCAATTCTGCTTGGTATTTCGTCACACACACACACACACACACACACACACACACACACACACACACACACACACACACACACACACACACACACACACACACACACACACACTCACACACACACACACACACAGTCTTTCATGTAACTCAGAAATATTTTTAACTTTTTCCTCATACCATAGCTGTGGAGTCAGGAAAAAAATGATCTTTGTGCAAACAATTTTGTCGTGATCTGTTACTAAAACCACACTATTCCGTTTACAATACGATGTGCTTTGAGTTGATGTGTTGATAAATAAATCATTCTGATATGAGCCATATATAGTATATCTAAATGATCTGGTCTAACATGAATATTCTCATCAAATTTAAATAAAATGATGTAAAGAAATCTATTGGTAATGGGATTTTTTCTCTATGGCAAGAGACATGGGATATGCGAATACTGAATAAACTGCATTTTATTAAACTTGTTATTGACACATGGCCAGTTTTACCAATGCGTGGAACTGATGTTAAATTATCTCGCCTACGTATTGGACATACTCGGATTACCCACAAGTACCTACTTTTCGGAGAGAGAGCACCTATGAGTAGTTCTTCATGCCACACCGAATTGACAATTAGTCATATTTTGATCGAGTGCCGAACTTTTGACTCCCATCGTCACCATTTTTTCACTCATCAAGTGTAACTCATCTAGAACTGCTGGGAAAGAACTATCATCCAAACATCTTTAAATTTTTACTCGCTATGCACCTTTTACCATACATTTAAAACATTTCTATCTAGTCTATTTTTTGATTCAAAGATGTAACTTTTTTGTCTTCGTCTGTTTTAGCTTTTTTACATTAATTTTTAAGTGAAAATATAGTTTTCTACGAAGCTTCAAACATTAAGAATGTTTTACCTTTTGGAATAAGAATGGCGCAGTATGGCCAGGAATGGCCTTTGTGCCAAAAAACCCAAAATAACCAACCAAATCAAATTTAAAGTCATCAAGAAGGATCACTGACGATGGGACGTACCTCTTCCTGAAAGAGGTACGTCCCATCATCAGCGATGACTTTCTTATTCATTATTATCATCCTTCAAGATAAGATAATCATAAAACGCCAAATCTTATAATTGGTTTTGCTAAACCTAATCCAACTAAATCTAATGATAGATTAAAACCTTATGTTGGTATTTATAAAATTGGAATTACTGGAAATATGTAGTATAAATCATATAAGAGATGATAAAATACCCACATTTTGTCATTATCTTATTGCGTTGTTAAAGGAGATTGTATATTACTTCGGAGTTAATCAACCAATACCTCTTCCAAAATTTACTGGAATTAAATTGAGGTTAATAATGGAATTGAATAATGAGGTTAATAATGGAATAATGGAATTAAATAACTACGTTCGAAGAAAATTTTTTTGAAACATGAATTTTTCAAAAACTATTTAAAACTATGGATTTAAAAGTATTGCTAATTATAATACAAAATATCATAAATACAACACAATTATTTGAAAATATAATATATTTTGAGAAGTAGGAAAATTTGTAGTAAATGTTAATGAAATTTAACCAAAATGGTTAACACTCTATACAAAATTGTAACGCGGCAATCCTATTTTTCTTTATACACAAGTTAAAGAATATAATGATGAATGGAATGAACCAAAAGCTAAGAAAAATCTTCAGATGCAAAGAGGTTATGGATAAAAATATACATATACATACGTTTTTTTCCCCATAAATTTACAACTTAATTTTTCTAAAAACACCCATGAATGAAAAAGTATTTGACCGACAGTAAAAATTTTGGTTCATTTCACTGCCCACATTATTTAAAACACTCATTGAAATTTTTATGTACATACCTCTATTATTTTTTTAGATATCATGTGAACGGTGGAGAATTTTTATGAAAATTAAAGATTGAAGAAAATGTAAGATAAAGATAAATTTTGGTTAAAAAATATAAGACCCTGGATAATAAGCGAGGCCTTCCTTTTCCCAGAAAAGATAAACTGTTTTTGAAAGAGGAAAGTCTGAACTGCAAGAAATAATAAGAATTTTTAAAACTTAGCCAATGTGTTCGATAACCAGTGTTTTTAACGTAGTCGGATACCTTAAATGACCGTCGTCGCAATCACACTGAGGCCGGAATACAGACATACTATCATTACCTGGGATAAGCCCCTACCAGCGCTAGGCTTCCGGTCAACCCAGTTCACATTGCAAAAACACAGAGGCAAGAACTAAGGTTGAGTTCTAGTCTTTTTCACTGGCCATGGACAATCCCTGCATCGTAATATACATCTCGTCATCAAAATGGAAGTAATTCAACCTCACACCATTATTCTATTCGTCGAAGTAGAAGTAACTCCCCCTCACACCATTATTGTATTCACAAGGAAAAGGGAATCAACCCCCATAATAGAAGTTTTCTATCTCTGTATCTGGATTTCCCTCTGTAGTGAACGCGTTTTATATAAAGTGGAAGTGTTGTTACAAAATTTCGTATTAAATTGACTTTGAAAAATGTATTAAATTAACGATAAAAATGTATATAATATTTTATGAATACGTTGCATTCACTTAAACAATGAAAGATATTCTTTTAAAATAGAATTAATATATTTTGTAATTTAAAATTAGAGAAACAAACTGAATGCGAATCAAAATGGTATCGCTGCCATATTACAATATTTTAAAATATTTTAAATTAGTGTAACATTTTTTAGTCTCAATATATTTCGAAGTTACTGCCCAAACTCTATAATGTTCTGAACTATTTTTAATTAAAATCTAATAAAAGGTTTGGAGCCTCCTTTTAAAGAGAACATTTATAACCCCAAGAAGTGGCCAAATTCTGTAAATCAAGTCGTAATATCTGCTTTAATTGTTCCAAATTATTTACAAATAATTTTGAACAATTTTGAAAAATCATTTAAGTATCACACATTTTTCAAATAGCACATAATTATTAATAGCTCATTTATTACCATGTTGAAATTAATCATTCGGTATTCATTACTTCCCGAAAGTTAATTTTTGGAGTTCTACAGTTTCATGAACGAATTCACATTTTTAGATTAAGGTTTTCCCTTTTGATTTGGCTTTACTAAATGCTTTTACTTGTCAAACTCGAGCATATTTTATTTCTGAAATTATATCTTTGAAAGTTTACAAATATGCTGTAGACTAATATTTAATATTTTTTGTTTAATCTCGTCACAACTTAAAACGTTCATTAATCATACGAAAAAAGCACTTAAGGCAAGCTACATGAAATATACTGAGTCGCCATCTATTGGAAATTATTAACGCAATAATAATTCATTAGAATTGTAGAACATGCATGAAAAATTAGAAATGCATTTTCACTCTTTTAAATTGTTAATGCTTTTTATCTATTGTTTTAATAGTAAATATAAAAAATCTTAAGATGATAGTATTTAAACATTTTATTTTTCTTTAGACAAGAAAATAGTTTTTATTTGTATACCATTAAAAATAAATATTCAATTGAAAAATTCCATATTTATATTTCGAGAAATTATTTCCTTCAATAAATCACATTAAAATTTTCAGGCTATTTTGTTACTGTGTGCATTTTAATTGTCAGAAAAGGAAGCAATGAATAAACGAAGGAATAAACGAATCGAAGATCAAAAGAATCAATCATAATCGTAAATAAGTTTTAAACAGATTTACTATTAAACCTATTTTTTATTGTTATGTTAAAAAGGGGAACGTAGGTAAGATGAATCAAAGTTAAAACAAACATTTAGTGGTTGAACAAAAGTTTTAAACATATTTACTATTAAATGTATTTTTATTGTTTTGTCAAAAAGGGAAAGACGGAGAAGACAAATCAAAGACAAAAGGAATATCTCATGATCCCAACAAAATTTTTAACATCTTTATTAATGATTATATTTTTATTGTTTTATTAAAAACAAAATAGGAGAAAAGCGAATGGAAAACAAAAAGAAAATTTCATGATATTAATAAAAATTTCAAACATCTTTAATACTAAGTATATTTTTATTGTTTTGTAAAAAAAAAGAAACATGGAAGAGACGAATCAAAAACAAAAAGAACATTTCGGGATCCCAACAAAATTTTCAAACATCTATATTAATGAAAATATTTTTATTGTTTTATTAAAAAAGGAAACATGGTGGAGATGAATTAAAGACAAGAAGAACATTTTGTGTTCCCAACAAAATGTTTAACATTGTTATTAAAGATTATATTTTTATTGTTTTATCAAAAAAGGAAACATGGAGGAGACGAATTAAAGACAAAAAGAACATTTCCTGATCCCAACAAAGTTTTCAAACATTTATAAAAATGAGAATATTTTTATTATTTAGTAAAAAAAGAAAACACGGAGGAGATGAATCGAAGATAAAAAAACATTTCGCGATTCCAACAAAATTTTCAAACATCTATATTAATGAGTATATTTTTATTGTTTTGTAAAAAAAAAGGAAATATGAAGGAGAGGAATCAAAGACAAAAAGAAATTTCGTGATCCCAATAAAGTTTTTAAGCAACTATATCAATGAGCATTTTTTTATTGTTTTATCAGAAACGAAAAATGAACGGAAAACAAAAAGAACAAAATTTTTAAAATGGAAAACAAAAAGAACCAAATGATCCTAACAAAATTTTAACACGTTTTTCATACTGAGTATATTTACATTATTTTATCAAAAAAAAAAAAAAAAAAAAAAAAACACCCAGAAGACACACGATAAAAAAGAATGAAAAACAAAAAGCAAGTTTCGTAATCCCAAGAAAATTTACGAGCATCTTTACTACTGAGTATATTTTTATTGTTTTGGCAAAAAAAGGAACATAAAAAAAATCGAACACACACAAATCGTAACATTTAAACACATTTCAAACATCTTTGCTACTGAATAAATTTTATCAAAAAAAGAAGCATAGAGGTAAGGAATCAAAGATAAGAACATTTCGAGGGGAATTGTCATTTTTTTAATGCTTTGTAACAAAAAAATTGAATAAAAAAATTAATACATAAACACTGATTAAACAATACACAGTTATAAGTAATTTTTACTTATAAATGTATATAAGTATATATGCATATAAGTATAAGTATATGCATATAATTATAAGTAATTTTTACTTATTTGATTTATACATTTTATAATAGGCATTTCTAATTTTATTTTGAAAAAGCATTTTAATTCAATTTTATTTACACGGTTTCTATGTGTAGACATTTTTCAGAAAGCGATAGCAGTCTGAAATATGTTAAGCTATGCTCCAGTTAATTCAGAAAATGTCTCAATAAAATATAATCTTCTTTTCAGCTGAACTCTTTCAGAAAAAGAGAAGTTAAATATCAAAAGAGGATTGAATACTAGCCATACTTAACTCATGACTGACATTTAAATTAGAGAAGCCATGCAAAGGACCAGCAGCTTCAGCTTCAATTATGATTCTGAGCTCGTAGCTCCTCCCCCCCTTCCCCCCTCCCTAGCCTTCCGGGTTAAACTACCGTGTCAAGGGTTATCAACGCTGTTTTAGAGCCAATTGGCGCTTATGGTCTGAATTGATGTAAGGTAGCCACTGCTGGAATTTCAATTGAAGCCATCGCAGGATCATCGTACTTTCTTGACAGTTTTCAAGGTGTGGCATTTTAATGTGGGCTTCTTTTGAAGGTTGAAGAGCTATTCGGACGTTCAGATGAGTGGAGATGTCTGATGGTTGTATTAATCAGAAAAATACACTGTCTGCTCACAGGTAAAGATGAATGAATGGCTTTGAAATTACTATTCTGAGTTACAAAAGAAGTCCATTCCGGTTTCACAATTTTGTATCAAGTGCTTATGGAAATTTAATCTAGGTATGTTACTTGCTCGGCATATCAAAATGTTACTTGAATGAATGCATATATTTTAATTAAAAAGAAATTTTGAATAAAGGAATGGCCTACAAGATGCTACAGAGTAAAGGAAATATTTGTTTGAAATGGCATATAAAAAATTTAGAAAAAAAAATATGAATTCATAATTAGTAATTTATAAAACCTTGCGAAATAGTGAAACAAATAAAATTTAATCAAATGTAGTTACTAAATCTTTAGCTTTTTTACATTTTAAAGAACTTTTCAAAGGATTATTACTTATTCATTAATGCTATTATTCTGTGATTCTCGAGTAACACAAAATAGTTGGAAAAATTGGCACGGCATGAAATAAAGGCGAATACATATATATATTATTTTGAAACTAATCGATTGTTTTAAATTTTTACTGTAAAACTAATAATAATATTTTTATTAAGATACATATATTTCAGTAGGTGATCGTCTATACGGCTAAAAGAAGAATTAATAACATTTTTCTTATATAATGCGATTAATACATTCATTTTTATAGAATGTTATTCATACATTCTTTTTATAGAATGCTATTCATAAATTAATTTTTATAGAATACTATTCATTCATTACTATTATTACATTATAAAGCATTACAATTTCTTTGAAAATTATAAAACTTTATCGTAATTAATGAATAGTATTCTATAAAAACATTTTTCTATATAATGCGATTCATATATTCATTTTTATTGAATGTTATTCATACTTTCATTTTTATAGAATGCTATTCATAAATTCATTTTTAGAGAATACTGTTCATTAATTACGATAAAACTTTATAATTTCTTTGAGAAAAAAACATTGATACCATGATTAGATGTAATATTTTTATTCATTTATTGAATTAAAAAGAGCAATGTTCTACAATAAGAAAACAAAGTTTCCACCAAGTATAGTGAGCATATTAATACATTCATTCCAATGGAAAAAATTTATAATTTTCCCAAAAGAAAGAGAGGATAAGATTTTGCTTCATTTACAATTTCCATGAGTTTTGTAGATATTTATTAGGTAAAATTAAAAAAATGAAACAAATAAATAAATATCGGCACGACTGTGGAAACTGGCATCCTAAATCGTACCTAAGAGGTAAACTAAATGAAAGTATATTCTGGGAGTAAACATCTCTATAAATAATAATATTAAACATTTCCAAGAATTGCAAAAAACACCTCTGGTTTCATTTCCTTGTTTCAGTCCAAAGTAATTACATTTCTTCGATTTAAATATTTTATACTAAATCATCAATTCTTGGAATACTTTTTTACATTGATTTACTTTATTGATTAGATGTGGATTTTATATCTCACAGCCAACTGCAAAACCCAATGTCCTTATATTAGTTGTTTTAAGCTCTAGTGTCAACATGAATCGAAAGTCAGGATGTATTCTATCAAGCCCTATTCCATTGTTTTTGTTAAATGTTTCAGTATTTCACAGTTATCCACATCTAGAAAATGACATTGCAATGCTTTGCTTAAGAAAGCGTTTTTTTGCAAGAATTTCAAAAACACCTTTTTGCTTATTTGCTTGAGCCAGCACATGACAATTATATTTCCATGTTTTGAATATCTTACACTAAATCACATAAACATGGTATTCTTTTTTACATTGATTTTCTTTGTTGATTAGATGTGGAATTTCCTATTTTGCAAGCAACTGCAAAAACCAATGTCCTTAAATTAGTAGCTTTAAGCTCTAATGTCAACATGATTTTCTAAATTCAAGATATGCAAGCTCTACGAAGTCCTTTTCCATTGTTTTTGGCAAATATCTCTCTCTCACACACACTCACAGTAGAGTAATAGCTGTGAATTTTCTACAGCTTTTTAGAATTAATGCTCTGTCAATTATGATGTTGGTATTTTTTGTAGATGATTACGATCTAGATGAATTTTCGACTTAGAGAGGATAAAAGTATATCAGAGATCTTATTTAATCAATTATAGCGCAAAATAAAGTAGCAGGATGTTATTAGTACTCTTCCTTAATTTCATTTCTAAATATAGCAGCAAGATTTGGGATAAGTATGAGACGACCTTTCCTTCTTTGAGTTAAATTAAACGGTTTAATTTCATAAAAAAGAGCTGCCAATGAAATTTTTAATTCTGTTTGGTATATTTTTTTACTGTTTTTTAATAATATTTATAAATTTCCTGATTCCTAATTCCTCCTTTTAAATTTTCAATGTTTGGAATTATAATGTTTGCAAGAATCTGCTTACGGAGACGAAAGAATTTTGTTTGTTTATACGGTTAATATGTCATCAACGCATACCTATGCATTTAGTTTAAGTTCAAGTGCAGCTCTAAGATAATGAAATCATTAATAATTTGCACGGGAGGCAGAAAGTAAGTGCATTAGTATTTAATGCATTCCTACTTTAGATCTAATTAAACGTGTCAGAACTGATTAAGAAGAATGAGACCGAATGCTTGTTGCGATCGATTTTCGAATGGAACACGTGATCAGTTGAGTTGACTAGAAGGAAGATGTGCCTGTATCTCAGAAGAAGTGCTCTAGAACTAAAATGCAACCAAATATTAAAAAAAATGGGCTGTATAGGAATCGTTTGCTTATTTATTATAATATTTGATGAAACAATAACAAAACTAAAGATTATTAAAAGTTTATCTTACAATGTTCAAATTAAAATATTGACTTTTGATTTAAAGGCAGAATATCATCAATAAGAATTACAATTAAATTTTGCTCATTAAATGTTAACGCGACAACAATAAAAAATCGTTTATAAGATCGAAGGATCAATTCTTTTATAAGTATCGAATTAAAAGCCATTTTTATTGTCATATAGTTTGAATAAGAGATATGTTATATTTAACTTAACATTATATAATTTTAATATAATAATAAATATAAAAAAATACAAAGAAACATTTTCATTAAATAATTAATTTTAATTAATGTTTTATACAGCCTTTTGATAAGGATACTTTTATTAAAGTCCAAAATAAGTAATATAATTCATATCTAGTGCTTTTTGAAGGAATTTTTTTTTCTTCTTTTTTTGAATGAATACATTAGACAGTAAAAAAGAATTCTAAAAATTCTCTCTTGGTCTGTGAGATTACACTGTGATTCAGACATATTGAATTACTAAAAATAGGATTTCATTTAAAAATTTTTAGTTTTGATTTGAAATCAACAAAAATAATTTTGAATTTGAAAGAATATTTTATATGATAAAAAGAAACACTAGAGACCAGAAACAAAAATTCTAATCACAGATTAATTTGAGTTTGTATGTTCAAATGTTTTCACTGTAATAAGTGTTATTACTCAAATGATAAAGAATAGTTTTTCGTATTTAATGCTTCTGGCAGTAATGATTCGCATCAGATTCGAATATATAATTATGGCCTGAAATGTTTCATATTTACATGTGCAACATTGATCCTGCATACAGTTTGAATTGTTGTCTATTCTTCATCAGGAAGAGAGATTTTCTTATTTGGAATTATTTTAGATTCGAAAGAAAAGAGAGAATTGAGGTACCAATACTAATCAAAATTAAATGGCATGAAGTTAATGGCCATCTGAATTTTATCACAGTTCATTTTTTTGATGAAGCTAATGTTGCGCACACTTGTCACTTGGATATAGATAGACATTTTTTCATTATTGGTAAGTTTCTGCATTAGAATGTAATGTAGTGAATAAAGATGAGACTGTAACTAACTAAACATAACTTTCAAAATAAATGAAGAAAAATGCTTGAATAATCTAAGCATAATATCCGAAAATTGGCCTCTCTCCACTGCTTACATCATTTCAACTAAAATACAGAAGCATATACATTGAAGAATGTTTAGTGTTAAATTAAAATATTTAGCTTTAAAAATTACAAAAAAAAAAAAAAAAAAAAAAAACTAAACAAACCGTAATTATATTTATAAAAAATTGTTAGGTTAAATCCATATAAAATTCATATTTATATTGATTCATACAGATGAAGTAGGAAATTACAAAACTAATGTATAATTTTAAAGATATTTGTTTTAATTCATTGCTATTTTATTAATCTCTTAATTTAAAAAAATATTTTTCATAATCAAAAATTATTGTTTGAATATTTTAAACAATCAAATGTATTTTGTTTTCAATCAGAATTTATAAATTGCTCATAAATAAGATTTTGATTGAAAAATGAAAAAAAAAAAAATTAAATTTTTAACAAAGAAATAAATATTAAATTTCACTTAAATTGTTTCTTTCACTATTTCCCATTTCACCCTTTCACCTTTTATTTTCAATAATCTCAGTTGTTCGAGTTAGAAGTTATATTCAATACGAATTCAATTTGTTTCAGAACATAAAGTCTCAAAATATCATTATGATGAAAAAAAGATTACACTATTTTTCTTCTATCTCAATCCATAAGATTAAGCCATAAGAAGATTCATGGTTTCTTTCAATTGTATTCATGATAATTTTTTTTCTCTCTATATTTCAGTCTGTAACGAAAGCGAAAGTCATCTGGGTTGACATTCTATAGGGCAGATCACTGAACTCAGACTTTACAGATTTAGCACATATGCATTGAAAATGAGCACATTAGAAACAGTCATTTGAAAATTGTGAATGGAATTTCAATCAATTAAAGATTATTCAAAACTTTGGAATTTTTCTTTAATCAAGGAGAAACCGTTTACACTATGAATGGAACAAGCATAAGGCTTATTAATAAAACCACAGAGTTTAAATTGCTATTTTCAAAATTCTTAATTGAAGGAAACATGACAAACAAGTAATTCATAAAAGTTTTAATTGAAATTAGCAACAACTACACTTCTACTGGAAAGTACAATCAACATTCCATGAGAACCAACTGTTCTCTAAAAACGTTTAGTGAGCAGATTTATATCTAACCACGATACACTGATATATTAGAGCAGGAAAATAAACGGTTTGCTTATTGGTATAAGAACATAGATATACTTCCTATAGAGAGTAAATATGTAATGGCTAAGTTCGACAATATTTATACCATCCATTACTCTGAGGAATAAAAAAGAAGCAAAAATTAAATATTTTAAACTTTTTGAAGAATTTTAATAAGATCATAATTTAAATGAGTTTCATGAATTTTTAAAATAAAAATATGGAAACAAGTTTAGATATTCTGGATATTCATGCGAGTTGGTCCAGTAACTTTTAATATTTTAAAAACAGGGTTGATAAAGCAGGACATCTATATTAATACAGATTCTGCAGCATTAACGCTCCGTTTTGAAGCAACACCGGGGCTATTTCGGATTTGAATTCATAATTCTAAACTCTGGTTGGAGGAAAGTCGACACTTGGCATGACTTTTCTGTCTTCTCGTTCCCACACAGTACCAACATGTTGATATTTGGTCAGTGATGCTAGATTTGAGGTGAAACGGGTCCACATATGCGATGGATATTTCTAGAAATTACGCGCCTTCTGACCCGAAATCGGGACTTTACCCCTAAACTACCTTTCTTAAAGAGATATAATGCATTTTCTTTCGATACAAATATTTTAATGTATTGTTAAGAAGTAACCGTTAAAAAGAAACAAATATGAACTTAGGACTATACTTAATTGACGATGTATATTTAATACATTTAAATTCCGTCCTAATTGATTGCACCTACCCGAATTTTAAATTTTTATGTGTTCAAGATGCCAGCAACCAGTTGATATAAAGAAAAATGGTTCAATAAGATAATATTCATACATATTTATATAAAAGGAAATAAAAAATACTATATAATTATTAGTGAAATTGCAAATGAATTGGTCTTTTCTATTTCGAATTGGTGCTCGATAAAACCTTTCGTTGAAACTTAAAATTATATTTTCAAATATTTGCAACATTTTTTCCTAGCAATGAATGTGAGAAGATCAACCCGATTTCTTTGCAATTCTTTTCTTTTAATATTTCATAAATTTATCCCAATAAAAAGTTTCATTTATTGACTTGGATTTAAAATATTAAAAAAATACTCAAATGACATCTATCCTTCAACTCATTCGAGTTCAACTTCCAGGAATCATTTTTTTTTTTTATCAAAAAAGTATTTCGCCATTTTTTAATCAGAATGATTATTATTTTTGATACTTTTAAAGGATATTCTCAATGACTTTTATATAAGTATACTTCATACATAATCATAAATTTACATTCTTCAGATGCATTTGAACTTGGAATGGAATGCCCCGTGGCATCAAATAGAAATATGGTATTTTGTTCTTTTCTGATTACAATTTCTTTGCGTGTACTTTGATGGATGCAAATCGAAATTCTTTTTTCCCGCGGCATCTCGCTTGTGTTCCAGAGATAGTTATCCGGGGTGAAGGCTTCTCAACAGCCTTGTCTACCTTTCCCGCCAAAATGGTATCCCACACAATTAGGGAGCGTTTATTCCATTGCGAAAGATTCCCACGTGCAGAAACACAGTGACAACATCAACTAAATAGCACTTCGGAGGGAGAAAAAATGGAGATAAGGAAAAAAAGGTTAATGAGAGAAACATTGAATCAAAGCATTAAAAGGTTATTTTCTGGAGAGAACATTTCCCCGTCATCGCCAATAAAGTTTCGAGATTAAGATTTGGCTTCAAACCGTTGATGAAAGAGTCTTAGGATGTTATAAATAAATTGCTATTGTTTCAGACTGTAGAAATTGAGATTGATGGCTTTTGTAGACATTATGGAAGTTAATATGGAAGATAAGAATTTTTGCATAAAGTTTCTTTGTTGTACTAAAAAGGGATCAAGATAAAAGTTTGATTAATTATAGTTCGGAAATCTTAAAAGAGTGAAAATGTTTTTCTTTGATGGCATTATTTATTATTTTATGAGCTTGCATGTTTGTGAAATATCTAAAAAAAAAAAAAGAGAAATTATTATATGGAGCTCTTATCATTATTTATTACATTTTTGGTTACTTTTATCACTGAAAATTAACATCATGGTCTATTTTAGAAAATATGGTGATAAATATTTCAGAGGTTAAGCATAAGAATACACTTCTGAAGTTTTATATGAAGAATTTTTCCAAAATTTCTTTTACTCAGCAAATAGAGAAAATATGTGTCTCGTATGTGACAGAGCATCTAGGATTTTAACCAATATTTCGAAGTAAGGATTTTTTTAATGTCAAGTTTTTATCAATTATTTCAAGTCGAATTTACCTCTTAATTGATGGCGGCATTAAAATATTGCTTGAATTAAGATTTCATATTTTTTAAATTGCCGATATTGTCGATTAAATATGCATTCATCATTGTTTATTTTTGTTTTAATTAATTAACAAAATTCTTTTGTATCTTTAGGCAGATATGCCATCTAAGATCATTTTGTGGTTCTACATAGGATGTATTAAGAGGTCCCTCTTTTAATTTCTAATAAATTTAGTTTCAGATTTCATAATAATTTAAATAAAATAAAAAAGCTAATAATTTGCTAATTTTTTTTTATTTTAGTAACCATGTGAAAATGTATTTTATCTATTTTTTAATCATATATATCATGGAAGAACTGATTAAAAATGTTAAAATTCTTTAAAATTTAACCGCAATCATTAGTTTTTAAATTTTTTATTTGCAAATAAAAGCAAATTATTATGAAATAAGTACGATGAAATAATAATAAAATGAAGAATAATGGAATAATATGCTGCACAAATTATATTGCGGAACCCGAGAAACGGAATGCAACATAAAACGTATTAATATACTTTATTCATTTAATAATTTACTATAAAAATAATTAAACAGTACAACAAGAATAAAGACTTAATATTTTATTGGTAAAAGAATTTGTATTTTTTATAAACTTATTTATTTCACAATCACATAATAAAATTTTTCAAGAGACTTTCCTAATGTCCCCTCCTGTCAGTCCAGCTGTTTTAGATAAGTGCCACATCTAAAATCTGACATTTATTCTATAAATCAATACAATTCATAATTATAGTTCATATTTTTAGACAGGGACTACTGTTAGACAAGGACAACTATACAAGGACTACTGTTACTATTGTTGCGCGTGCTATAACTATTGAAAGCACCTTTTGTGTGAAATTAGACAGATTTAGAATCAATTTTAATTTGAATAAGACTAAATAATAGCAATTCCTTGCAAACAAGTTTATTAATTTTAAATAAATTCTTGTCAAATTCAAAACTTTTTTAACTGTTCGAAACTATACACCACGGTTCTTAGTACTTATTTATTTTTACAGCCCCAGTTTATTTGAAATTTTTCAGATTACACCAAGGTAATGAATCAAATTGGTGATTTTCGGATTATGTCAATCTTGCCAAGCTTCAGCATTCGTAAGTAGCTAAGATTTCACCAAGAGGGTTGCATACCCGGATTTACGGGAACGTATTCAGACTATGTCAAGATTGCCAAGCTGTATTATTTATAAGATTCCAAGATCTCATCAAGATGATTTGTGTTTTCGTCTGTTGACGGTTTTGCATATCTTGATGATTTATCGCAGGGACTATAGATAATAACAAGATAACAGGACTGTGAAAACTTTTTTCCTTTTCTACTGTGAATACGAGTCGCCATTGATCGATAACAGGACTTATTAAGATGGGAATTCGTTTCTCGTATTGTTAACATAGACATTTATGCCTTCATGATACATAAAATGTAAAAACAGTATTTTTAATATGATAAAGTTTTTAAAAATTAATTTGGGGAAAAGGGTTTGTATTAAAGTTACATTTAAATGAAATCTTTCACTAAATTTTTCAACAAATATTTCTTTTGATTTGAAATTTGAAATCATACCATAACTATGCATTAAATAAATACTTATTTTCTGTAATATCCTTAAATAAAATGAAACAATAAAACACTTCTTTGCTTGTCATCTTTTTCTAACCATGGCACATTCATGAAATAAATAGACTGCTGGCAAGAAAAAATATCACCATTTGTTTTTCCTCGAACAATTAGTTGTGCTTACGAGCAAAACAAGTAGTTACGAGCCAACTGCTGGGGCTCTCACCTACATGAGTATTACAACAGCAATGAGTTTAAATCACCCCATGCCTTCATTTATCTTAATTCACCAAAAGGAAACTGCTATTAAAACTTCCTGCAAGGAAATCTTTTCTTACGATTACTATTACTTTGCTCGTGAATTTTCTTTAATAGAGAAGCCACTGTTTCGAAATGGCAGATAACAGTAATTAGAAGTTGAATTAAATGCTTTTAATAAATATTTATATATTTGTTTCTAGACCACTTTAAAGATTTCGTTGAAATTTTGTTTCAATTTCACAAGCCTGATTTGATATTATTTAACGAAAGTATTAGATTAATGATTACTTTTCATTTATTAAATATTAGGACATGGAGATAAACAAAATAGTCATTGAAGTATTATTTTTTCCCCTAAATAATATTAAGCTTTTGAGATTTCTTACCTTTCTATCTCTGCTATAACAAAGGCGAATATGTGGGTTGGTTTCTCTACAAATATATCTCTTGTTAAAGTAGATGTATCAAATTTGGCAAAGATGTTATTTGGTAGGTGGGAATGTGCAACATGGATCAATATTTTAAATATTAATATTAATTTTATAGAATTAAATATTAATTTTTTTATATCGTCAATCTGTCTTTGATATAGAGGTGCTAAAATTGGCATAAATATGATTTGGAAGATGGGAATGAGCACCTTAGATCAATTTTTTTAAAACATTAATTTGAGTTTTAATTAATTAAATACTAAGGAAAATTTTAGCATCTCCTTGTGATAACTTCCGAAAGTATTATTGAACAAAAATTATTTTGTATTATTTTTAAAATTAAAAAAAGTGTGTTTTTATTGACATCAATTTATTTGTCATATGTATTTTTTTCTTTTTTCTGAGTTTTTAAAATAAATTTCATTGTTGAACTAAAATTCAAACCATTTTAATTCATTCATTAAATATTAATCACGTGATTATTTTCCACTTTTGGATGCTAAGAAAGAATGATTCTGTTTAATTCTTATTCTGTTCGGAATGAACAGAATAAAGAATGATTTTGTTCTTTTTCTCATATGAACTAGTTAGATATTAACTAGTTCATAATAAGAAAGGGAATTTACTATGCAGCAAAATTTAAAAATTAGATTAATTTGAGCATTAAATTATGAATAACGAATTGATTTAAAATAAACACAATCGATATTCCCGGAGAATTCGTTTGTCGCCAAATGCATCTGATTATATATTAAAATGAATTTAATGACAATTTTTGATTCATTAGCAGTAATAGCAAAACTAAATTTCACATGCACAAACTATGTTTGAATCTCAGCTATCTATTACCAGTTATGAATTTGTGTATAGTCACTTCTAGGTTGAGTTAAAATTCAAATTTTACGGGAGACGACAGAAAATTAGAGAGGCACACCGTTCAATGAAAGAATGACTTAAAGCTTCTGTAATAGTATAAGTTTATGATTGTCCATACTTGAAGATTAAGAATATCTAGCTGAGGATGCTATTAAGAGAATACAATGCATAAAATATTTAGAGAATTTTTATCAGTTTTAATACTGGCGGGCAAATAGTTGCCAAAAGGCTGTTAATACTGAGAGAGAGCAGATGGGGAGGAAGAAGGTCATTTACTATCCCGACAGGAATGTTAGTTTGACTGATCGGACAATGTAAAGTTGGACAATACTTATTCAGCAGTCGACCACAAAAAATCCTGTCGATACTGCTACGTTAAGTGGTGGCGGAGTGTTCGACTGTATGCAAGAAGAAGAAGAATATCAATTATTATTCAAAATATAGTCAGTGGATTTTAGCGCTAGTTCCTACTTTAAAATATCAATTGATTTTAAATATATTAAGATGATTATCACAGTTGATGTTTATCATGTAATTCTTCTTTTCTATTATTTCTACTGCTAATAAGGAAGAATATGAGAGCCTTAGTCTGCATGCATTTGTGTTGACACCCTACAAGCTAGATTGTCTTGATTTACAACTGTCAAATTTGGCTCATATATACTTTGAAGGAGGGAGGAGAGGCTCACATATAAACGATTTCTTTTTGAAATTTTATTCAGAATTTTCGTTGATTAAAAATTAATTCATTCAAATTTACTGAGAATAATCCTGCACAAAAATAATTTTTACATCATTTTAAAGTTTTAAAAAGTATTTTTTAAATGATACTAATTTAGTTGCTGTAAATTATTTTGTATAGATCTAACTAATGTTTGAAGATAATTTTAAGTACATTTTATAACATTATTTTTATTGTTGTTAATATAACCTAAAACGTTTACAATGTTTCCATTTAATATCAGCATGATTTACATCAATGTTACTCATAAAATAAATATGTTTCAGTACAAAGCATGTTTTAAAAGAGTTTTTAAAAATTTTGTTGCTTTTACAATGAAGATTTAAATTCATAACCAAATAATGATCAAGCGAATTTTAAAGTACATCTATTTTTAAAATATATGGTTTACGTTAGAGTTCAAATATTCAATTAAGTTACCGTTTGGAAATTCAAGAAATGGAATGCTATTTTTCAGCAATAAAGAATGTATTCCGATTAAGATGTTAGGAATAAGAAGATCTATTCGTTTTTGTTTTTGTTTTCAACAGCAAAAACGAAAAAGAATATATTTCTTTCCGATAAATAAATAGCAGAGAAACGAGTTTAATTTAGAAAGTTTTTTTTTTCGAAAAAAGCAGATTGATGGTAAAATCTACAGTAAATAAAACCAATGAGGAATTTAGGGAACTTTTACACCTTCAGGCTATGCACGTTATGAAGAGCTATTTTAAGTAATTGACCAATTCGTTTTCTTATATTAAAAATTTTGTTAATCAACATATTAAAGATTTATTAGTTTTTTTTTGCTTTAGTAATTTCTAAAAATAAATATAATGATGGAAAATAAAGAAACTAAAGTGTGACTAAAATAAAGAAATTTTTGAAGCGTTATAATAATAATTAATGATTTTCTTACTTATAAATTTTGTTGGCTGTTTCTTAGAATGCTAATTTTGATTACTTACAATCAAGATTTTTTTGTGTCATATTTTGATTAGTTCTGACAATCAGTTATAGAGGGCGACAGGTGTTAATTCATTGATGACGGAAATTCATTTTTTGCTACGAAATTGATCGTGTATAAGATATTATTTTGTCAATTCTGTTTTAAGGGTGCGTAATAATTATTTTCGAGGGATAAAGATTTCATGCGAAGTGAATATTTATAAAAATTAGGCTGCATGTATACAATTAGATTCTGAGGAGTTGTCCAAAGAAAATAAATTTGCATATCTAAAAATATTGCAATAATTATTTATATTTATATTAATAATTATTTTTATTATTAATAATAATTTTTTAATTTTTATTTATTTTATTGATCTAATTACAAACTGATTAATCATTTTTTCATTTTTAAAAGGAAGAAATCATGTTAGAATGGGTGCTTATCATTTCATTTACCTGTCCAGATATGCATCAAGTATTAATTTTTTAAAACAATGAACTGTGTAGTTTTCCTACATAAACCTCATAATGCAAAAAAAAAGAGGAAAGGATAGAAAAGAAAGAAAAAAAAGCAACTGTCAGAAGATTTTATGAATAGCTCACTGTAAATAGAAATAATTAATTTAATTTATTACGTTAGATAAACTCCCTCATCCTTCTCTTTCCATGTTATTGTACATAAATACTGAAATAAAAAAAATCTTTTTTTTTTTCTAAAATAAAGTAAAAGCATGAATTTGAACGTACATTCAATTTTTGTTAGCAATTTTCTGGGTTTGTACGTTTTTTATTTGTGATTGTTGATATGGTTAAAAACAGAATCATTTCTCCAATATATTTCCATTTCTATAATTTTCCTCATACTATTTTACAGAACTTATGTACTTTTCCATTCATTCAGTTTTAAATAAATATTTTAAAAATTTTCATATTTTCTTTTATTTTTAGCATTTTATTGAAAGCAAATTAAAAGGCAAAAATTAGTTAGTTTCTATAATTTTATCATGATATTTTATCTTTTTATTTTTAAAAACCATTAGGTTTTAATTTGTTAAAATTGTCAATTGATATACTTCAATACCATTCCTCATCTAGTAGAAATAATAGACATGTTAGCGAAACATTTATTTAGGTTTCTACGAAATGCTTAGTTATATTAGTTACGAATCTGTTTCATGATTCTGTATTTTCATTTAATCGGATTAATAATGTGTTTTATCCTGGTCAAGTCAACTTCGAGAGATGGGGAGAGTTTTCCAGAAAAAGCCCCCCCCCCCAAGTTTCTGGATGAAGTGAGGGTACTGGAAAAATATTTGGTGTGTAGGGTGATTTCATATCAATACTTTTTCTCCGGAGTCCAGCTAGCTGTCGGCTGCCAGATTCTTATTTCCAATAATTTTCATTTACTTCGAAAATAAAAATAATGTCCAAATGGTATTAAGTTTAAAGAATTCTTATTTCTTATCGAGAATTTTATTTCTTCTACATTAATGAATTATTTAACATAAATTACCAAAAAAAAATGTAGCAGATCCCTATTTTTGCCACATGGTTGGTGATTTAAAAATGGATTTAAGAAATCTTTAGTTGATTCTAATTTATTTTTAAGTTTAAGCATAATTTTTTTATAGAACTAAATTTTCTTTTTATAAGGCGACACTTTTCTCGTTTAGAATGTTATATTTTTGAAAATACAACCATAATTTTTATTTTGATATCGGGAATACGTCGCGTTCTAGTGTATCAGAGAGTGATGAATTGCAATATCTTATGTCCGCAAACTTGTATATGTCTGAAGATAATTGCCCTCAAACTCCGTCTCAACCAGCAATTACATGCAAACGGTAGAAAAGTGACTTTCATATTATTATTCCAACAAAATATGAATAAATATATAATCTCTTTTTAAGATTTTAAATTTATCGATTTTTTTTAGATTTCTATTAGTTTCAAACTTTCATTTATTGTACAACGTTGCATACTCAATTTATGCCTTTTCATCTTACAATTAATTCATAAATTTAATGAAGTATGTTACATTTATTTGATTTCAAGGATTTTAAAGACATTTCTATTCGTGTACTTAAAAGATATTTATTCAAATATTTTAAATTTTACATACTATTTTATAATCATGTTTATTTATCATAAGTAGATAGCCGTAGCCAAATATGGTCCTTGGTTCAAAAAAAAAATCAATCTAATCTAATGATATATAAAATATGAACAAGAAAAATATGAAAAAAAAAACAACAAAAAACGAGATTATGGCTTGAATAAGAGCCCGTGAAATATATTTCTGGCTTTTGTTAGTGTTGCAAAAATTCTTTTTTCATTAAAAGATAAATATATTATTTTTTACTAATTTTATTTCTGTTTACAGTAGATTGTTCTCCAGGTTATAAGAAAAATGATTTAATAAATTTTTCTAATGCAAATGAATTTAAAAAAAATTTCGACGATGTTTTTTTTATTTTATTTTAGATATATTTATTTATGCTTTAAATCATGTACCAAATTGCGTTGATTGAACTAAATCATGAAATCAGCAGTTAACTACTATGTTATGGGTTTCGGGCACTAAATTACAGAAGGCATTTGAATGTATATAGTTTGCTGGTAAAACAGAATCAAATCCGATTTATAACGCATTTAACTATTTACAATGGAGTGTGTGATTTTGGACTCCAGAATTAGAATATTCAGCCCTAATGTTTCACGATACAGCTGTTATTTCAAATTTAATTTGGAGTTCTCCCCTTAATGGACATAAATTCACATTTACAGGACAATTAGTCAGGTTTATTTTTACCTGCTGTGTCCCATACCTTGCATTCTATGTAAAACAAATGCTATTTCGCAATCCAAAATAGTTTGCATTATCTACTTATCTATTCCAAAATATCTAAGACAACTGCTGGGCGTTAATTAACAACCGAAAGTACGTAACTACTTCAGTAAACACAAACCTGAGAAAAGCAATTAAAAGAGGCTGAGTCTAGCATTCTTTTGCCTTTCACCGGGTGGATTTGCATGAGATAAAAGCGCCCTGGAGAAAGTGCAATTGAATCAGTCAACTAAGCAAAAGTGACAAAGAGGTTTGCTTCGACACTCCCGTGTGTTCTTTGTGTGGGAGCCATGGGTGGAAAACTATCTCTTTAACCTGACCGCCATCTGTCTGAAAATGACACGGCCAGTCCTCTCTTGTTTCTCGGATCGAGTATTTACATTTCTGGAGCACCATAATTGTGTCAAAGAGATTCAGTTGCTGTTTCCGTTTATTGGAAGCTATTTCGGTCCCGTCTGGTGGGAAAATGCTGGAACGTTTAGTTGGAAAAATATCTCAGTTATGGCAGCGTAAATGAAAGTAAAACGAAAAAGAAATCATTCTTCAGGATGAAGTGGAGTTTTAGAGAGTTTACTATTCTAAATAACTGTTTCTGGTTATTGAATATTATGATATTTTCAGGTTTAACTTGGTTTACGAATATTTCAGAAATAAAAACAATGAATAATTTTATTTTAATTCAAAAGTTATCCTCCTTTCCTAACTTATTGTATTTTTTTGAGCAACTTGGTATAGCAAAATATTTAAAAAAATGAATAGTATTTCATAACACAGAATTCCGCGAAATTGGATAACAAATAAAGTGGAAGAAGTTGAACATCGTGTTGTGTATACCATTTAATGGTTCGCTTTGAAAATCTACATTGTAAAATGAGTGATATTCTAAGTAGAAGAAACTTTAATCAGTTTTACATTAGAATATTTGCAATATTATGATGGATTTTGAAATATTGCAATTTAAAAATATGTTAGCAATAGATTCCTCTAAAAACATATATTTTGGGTTTAGTTTTCATTAATAATTTAGTCTAATCATATATCTATATTCACCCACAATTTGTATAATGTACAATAGGGATCTAAAACAATATTGCCCTTTTATCTAATGCCTAATGTTTAAATGCCTTTTTATCTAAATTTTATAATTTGGCAATCTATACCATTAATTAGAAACTACAATTCATAAATTTTTTTGACTTGTACATGATCAACAAGAGATTTATGCTATTTTGATTATATTTATAATTTAAAAAATCGAATGTTTTCTCATGATTTCGGGGCATATGATGACAAAATATCTTTATAACCCTTCAAATTCAAATGCTTTTTGATGAGGCCAATTTTGTTATAACATATTTTTTAAGAACTATATTTGTGTACTTGAGTATTATAAAGATATGAAATATATTTTTTCAGTGTAATTTATCATAGCCATAATCAAAGGTATATTTAAAAATATGTCATAAAGACAGTCGAATGCAGTGAAAAATTATCGTGATCCATATATAAAATGACTTTAAACTTTTTTAACGTAATGAGTTACTCTCAAATGTAGGCGAATATACTGTTTCATTTTTGCATTAACCTTTAGTTCGTGAAGAAATCAGTGGGTTTTAAGTATCTAAAGGTGGCTGAAACGTATAAAGTTTCTAAACTTAACAGAGCTTTGCTTTCGTTTGAACTATCTGGGATTCTGTTTAATGTCTTAAATGAACAATCCAACACACACAAAGGTAAATATTTATTCTCTCAAATACAATAAATAAATAAAAATAAATATAATAAATAACATGTGATAACATGTAATGTGTTTTTTTTATAAATAAAACAAAACTTAACGCACTAACATGCAACAGCACAAAGTTAAAAACGACAAACACTATAAAAAAGATTTTTTAAACCTGATAACATGCATGAATTGGACATTAAACAGTATGAATGTTACATATACATGAGTCTAATTTTCACTACCTAAAATGTCGAAATTAATCTTTTTTATACTTTTAAATAATTCTCACTATTTAACTTTCACAAATACTTTCCATTTGATAGAATAAAATTTCTTACATTAAAAAAATCTTAAAAAATGAAATGTACTTTTAACTTTTTATCTTCCCGAAATACAAATAAAATTTTAAACAAATATTTAGCTTCTCTTTTTAAAATGCATTATTTTGGATAAATTGAAAACAGAAGATCATTAAAGAATCTTCAAAACACCCGCAGTAAATGCGAAAGATCACCAATTTTCGAGTGATTTCTAAAAAAGTGTTGACCAATCCTATTTCCTCGACCTCAATGTCAAGTGTTTGGTTGGGCGAAAGTCATTGGAATGGTCAAGAGATCTGGGATGTTATGGTTTGTAAGTAAATGAAAAAAGGTTATTCCTACACAACAGATATCAAACAATCGATTACACAGTATCCAGGCTGAATAAATCACTCTTAGATCGGTAAATTAAAAAAACAACAACCTGGATACTTGATCTAAATTCAGTGGAAATTATAATAACTGTTTACCATATGTTCTATTTACTTAATAATAAAAGCAAAACTGTTTTCTGACAATCTTTCAAAATTTAAATAACTTAATGTGAAAACTTTCTAGAAATTTGCAACGATAATTTTTGGAAGAAAAATAATCTCAAAGATGAAAGTTCTGATTTGTTGAAGGTGGAAAGGTTAATGAAAGACAGCGAAGGCTTCATTATTATGGAAATGAAGGGCGCGTCTATGAATTCATTCGAAATTTTACCATAACTTTGTTAGGCCTATCTGCAAAGTGGTAGCTGGTTAGTAATCAATGAAAACATTAACTTAATTTATAAGCAATAGATACTCCATGTCATTCTTTGTGTGAGACCCAAAACCATAAATCTCTTCCTCCAGGTTGGCATGTATTCTATTAACGTTTGAAAGAACTAATTAATATTTTTTTTATTGAAAGAACTTTCTTAATAGGAAGCTTTTAACCTGGCGTTCAATTAAAATGATTTGGATTAGTAAGTTTCTCTTTGAAAAGTCATGAGAAAAGGTCATTTTATTGAGAAAGAGGCAACATAATTCGATTGAAACTTTTCATTCAAAAACAAAAGCATATCTGACTACATTTCCACTGAATTAAAAAAAATGTGTTGGAATAGCTTTATCTGTTGTGAGAAATGAGCCAACCTTATTTTCATTTACTTTCTTTTTAATGAATTTACTTAACTGATTGTGGGTAAAGTTCAATATTTGGCAGCTTCGGAGTGCATCTGGACATCGGCTGGATTCTGGTTGTCCGTTCCCGGTTCGTTTGTCTTAACCACAGCTCTAAAACCGTCGGCATCAGCAATGTAATCTACCTGTCGGTAGATGCCGTGCTCATCTCGGTAACCATAGGAACCCCTCTTGTTCCCATAATCATCACCTTCTTCCTTGCGACTTTGGGTTGCTCCCTTCTCGTCTTGGAACTCGTAACCGAAGATGTAAGGTTGTGGCTTGTCCTCCTAGAAATAAAATGACACGAGTTTCAAATCTTTATATACGAACATTTTATTTATTCCTGGACAAAGTCATGTGTATATCAAAACATACTGCCATTTAATATCATCGTACAGCAGTACACCACAAATAACCAAAAAGACCAATTCGAGGCTATCAATCAACTGCTTCACATTAACCCATTTGCATCATATGAAAATATGAAAAAAAGGCCTATATCACGGAATTTTTTTTATTTCAAATTGTAGGAGGGGGGAGGGGGTCATGATGGCCAAGTAATAATAAATCCAAATGATACTTAAGAATTTAATGGATGACAATGAAACTAGATTAATGATGATGACTAATTTACAGGATGGAATGGATGGCCAAGTTTGTCAACTAACATACAAGTTCGTCTTTTAACAATACGTCGCAATTTCGTCTTCTGTCTTTACGCATACGTCTACGGTTGTTTTTGAGAGTCGTAATCATGCCTCGTCCAGACATGAATTGACCTTTGCTCACGTTTTTCCCACCAGAGGGCAGCTTAGTGGTGGGAAGTGAGGACAATGGCATCACTCAATAGCGGGAAGTGAGGGCACAGGCGACGCTCAATGGCGGGAAATGATATACCTGGCACCATAATATTTAGGTGTAAAATTGTATGAAAGTAGAAAAAGAAATCATTTTTGAGCATTATTTGTTAGTAATTTTGTTCAGTGTGGTAATATTTGAAATATGGGATGCATATAGGTACATAGTATATAATATGAATATAGTATATATCATATTATATGCATAGTATATAATCTGACGCAGCGTATATATACGCTTCAGTGATAGTGACCAGGAAAATTTAGCGTATATATACGCTAATGATGCAAATGGGTTAAGGCCTTTCATATCATCACTTATCAGAATAATCTCTTGACCTATCTATTGATCCAATTGTTCGTCAATTCTCCGTTGGTGATACTTTAACCAACTGTTTCGCTTGCGTGCCATATGTGCATAGCTTTATGAAAATTTAATGGCTGTAAGCAACAAATAAATCATTCATAATGATTATAATTTGATATTAAAATTGCTCTGAATACATAGGTAAGTCAAGTATTTAATGGATTTCCATTTAAATCAAAATAATAAATATTCCCAAAATTGAAAGTGAAATCTTATTAGATAGTAAAGAAAACAAAACATTTAAGTGGTTGTGGATTAAGTGGTTAAGTTTCTTTATATAGTAAATAACTATTATTTTTTTCCAGATTGGATGCATGAAAAGTTATTAATTGAATTCCAAAGAGATAATCAAAGAAAGGTTTTCTTTAATTGCAGAAAAGACTATCGCATTTTTCAATAATACATTAATTATTTGGGTTCCCTTGTTAACTGGCTATTTTTTTGTTTTTCTGGAGTTCGCATTCTTTAATGATGTGATGGACATTTCTATTGTTTTTCAACATTCACATGCATTACCGTTACCAAAGAGGTAACGGTAATGCATGTGCCTTAGTCAGTTTTAATAGTCCAATAATCCAATTCAATTTAAATTTTATTGCCATAATCCAATATAAAAATTGATTGAGAAAAATAGTTTTTTAAATTTGACTAAGACTAAAATTTTCAAACCTTTTTTTCAGCAAAACTATTTTTTTTTCCAAATCTTTATAAGCATTTTTTTTCAGCATCCTTCATTTTGTGTCAATTAAAGACGTAGCAGAGGTAATTATACATATAATCTAATTTTTAATTGCTGGCGCTGCTTTATGAAATCACTCCCTTTTCCGTTTTGTAAAATATATAATGGACTCTAATATTAATTTTGAGTCACACAATTGACGATTATTTCGTGAGCGTGAATTGAAATCCCAATCACATGATAAAAATAACAGTAGATGTTGTTCTAATATGTAATTGTGCACTGATTATATGTTGTTGGTGCATTTTAAATTTTCCTCCTGCAAAATATACAATGGAATGAAAATGAAATTGATATGCTTCACTTGAGGACAAAGAAATTTTATTTTATATCTGGTGCAATTTAATAAATGAATAAGATGACATATTGTACTATGAACCGAATGGGTTTCTTTAATTTCTACTACCCAAAATAAAGAGAAAGTGCTATGATAAAGAAAAAAATTAATTCGTAACTTTGACTAATATTCGAGTTTTAGACATCTTTGAACTAGAAAAACATTACTTTTGAAATTATGTCTATCGTTCTATGAACATAATAATTCAAAAACGTTTCGTCTGGATACATAAAATTTACAGTCACATTTGCATCAACTTTTTATTTCTTTCGAATTTTGAAAGAAACCCATTCACAAGAAAATTGCTTGTTCAGTTGTTCGACTAAAAGTAATGCAAAGAGAAGAATAAATAAAATTGAGTGCACAGGTAAAGCATCTGAAGTATGCATTTGATAGTAAAATTTGAACTAAATCTGTCGAGGCGATATTTACTGATTCGCAATTTTTGGATGAAATAAATGCGATAACTTAAAAACGTAATGACTTGGATGAAGGATTATATATTTTTAGCATCTAAATTATAGATTCTCGTCAAATTTTTAATTAAATCTGTGAAAGAATAACTGGTCAGTCGGTCGGTATAGTTGAATGTCTGTAAATACTATTAAGGTATCCGACTACGTTTAAGGGAAATTTTTTGAAAAATTGGATTGTTTTAAAAATTATTTTTGGTTTTTAGATGTAATGTCAATTATAAACACTATAAATACAAAAAAAATATTTGTAAATATAACGCATTTTGAGAAGTAGGAAAATATGTAGTAAATTTTTATGAAATTTAAGCAAAATGGTTAACACTCTACAACAAATTGTACTGCAACAATCCTATTTTTCTTTGTACACAAGTTATAGAACATAATAATGAATAAAATGGACCATTAACTTAAGATAAAGTTTGAGATGCAAAGAAGTTATGGGAAAAAATATTCGTATATATGTATTTTTTCCATTCATTCGCAACATTCTTTCTAGAAACATCCATAACTGAAAAAGTATTTCACCAACAATAAAACTTTTGGTTCATTTCATTGCCTAAATTATTTATAACACAGGCTGAAAGTTTTATATAAAGACCTCTATTAGTTTTTGGAATATCATGTTAACGGTGAAGAATTTTTATGAGTTTTAAAGTTTTGAGAAAATTGAAGTTAAAGTCAAATTTTAATTGAATAATATGTGACCCTGGATGAGGCCTAAGTGAAGCCTTCCTTTTCCTAGAAAATATAATCTGTTTTGGAAAGAGAAAAGTCTGAACTACAAGAAATAATAATAATAGTAATTTCCCAATGTGGTTTATAAACAGTGTTTTAAACGTAGTCGGATACCTTAAATCAAAATTGGAATGATTGAACAACTAGTGTGCTTGTTACTAACATTGTACTTCGATATCAGAATTTGATTTCGATCGGCTGAAAAAAAAGCTCAAATATACAAGCTTAATTTTCTTCACTGTATTACAAAGCACAAAACGTTCAAATGAGAACTAAAGATAAAAGTCTGATTACTCGTAGCACTCATGACTCTGTCTAAAGCTCACATTTGTATATGGCAGTAAGGTTGATAACCAAAATTAAGGTAACCGACTACGTCCGAAGGAAAAATTTTGAAAACCTTGAATTTTTAAAAATTGTTTTTGGTTTTTAGATGTATTCTCAATTATAAACACTATAAATACAAAAACATTATTTGAGAATGTAATATATTTTGAGAAATAGGAAAATTTGTGGTAAATTTTAGTAAAATTTAACAAAATGGTTAACATTCTACACAAAATGGTAATGTAACAATCCTATTTTTCTTTGTACACAAGTTGTAGAATATAATGATGAATGAAATGAACCAAAATTAAAGAAACTTTGGGGGATTTGAAGAAGTTATGGGTAAAAATATACGTATATATGCATTTTTTTCTATAACTTCACAACTTCATTTTTCTAAAAACACCTATAACAGATAAAGTATTTCGCCCACAAAAAAAATTTTGGTTCATTCCATTGCCTATATTATTGGGTCGTTCGGAAAGTCATTTCGTATTTTTGTGTCAAAATGAAAAGAAATTTTCGTTTAATGAATAAATTATTTATTAAATTATAAAATTGCCATTCTGGTCTAATACCTTTTGCCATTCTGGTCTAATACCTTTTGCCATTCTGGTCTAATACCTTTTGGTAGTAACATGATTACACGCTCATAAAAGTTTTGGTCTTTGCTGTAAAAAAAACTGATCGAGGTGGTTTTTGGCCTCCTCATTTGAAGGAAAAATTTTGCAAATCAGTTCTGGTACTGATGTACTGTTAACACATCTTCTCCACACGTATTGGCTAATTTATTTCTGGCTTGAACAGCATTTTTACCTTTTATAGCAAAAAAGAAAAAAATGACGAAAATGCTGTTTATTGCTCTCCATATTTAAAAGGGCACCATCCAAAAACTACAGCGAAGAATCAGCTGCACTTTTTCACACTCAAGCCTTGCTATATCAGCTCTTAAAACATAAAATGATTTTGCGGTTTAAGTATGAAATTGGGTGCGAAAAATGCAATTAAATCCTTTGTCAGGAAAAAACGAAATTACTTTCCGAACAACCTAATATTTTAAACACACGCTGAAATTTTTATGTAAATACCTCAATTAGTTTTTGAGATATTTTGTCAACTGTGGAGAATGTTTATGAAAATTAAAATTGAAGTGAAAGACAAATTTTAGCTGAAAAATAAATTTTGCTTAAAATTCGTCTGTATAATAGGTTAGATCTTCCTTTTCTAAGAAAAAAAATTGTTTTGGAAAGAGAAAGTCCGAATTACAAGAAATAACACTTTTTTTTAAAAAAAAGCGCCAATGTGGTCGAATACCAGTGTTTTATACGTAGTCAGAAACCTTAAAAGAGATAGAGAGAACAAGGCAAAATTTCAGGGACTACACTCTGTCTGGTTCTCTTACAGAGTTGACCTTAAATTCCAAATCAACGCAATAGAAATTATGAACGCAAAGCTTAGTATGAATCAAACAGTATTGAAAAGTGTTAAGCCTCCATAAACTTCAATTAAAAAAATTAATTTCTATTAAATGAATGATTTTTAATGCACTGAATAGGTTTTTAAAATATTTTTTGAAAATATAAAGGAGGAGAAATAAATATTGTTTTTGAGAATAAAGCAGTGGTTTAAAAAGACAGTTTTTGAGTTTTGCTTATCTTAAGATTAATATCAAAAATTTTGTTTTTAAAAATTTATGATATTATAATTTTAATAAATCGCAATCAATTTTAAACTTTTTAAAATAATATATTTGACTTTTTAGAATTTCTTAAAGATATTTGACATGTATATTCTTAAATAAACTCATAAAAATGTCACGAATGAAGCCTTTAAAAGATCACCATCTTTTCAGAACTACTGGATCTTTTATCTGAAGGTTTTGTGGACTCTGTAATCAGGATGCTAATTTTAAAAAATTATAGTTATCCGCCATTTTTATGATGCTAAATATTACTGAATTCACATATATTCACAATTTGGATTGATTGTGATTCATATTTACATTGATAATTTTATAAACAAATTTTTTATCTGGAAGCAAGATTTTTTGTTGAGGAATTACAGCGATTTTTTCAATATATTTAGTTTTTATTTCCATATTTTAAATATTTTAATTGAAATGAGATAGTAAAGCTAAGATTTTTTTTTCATTTAGCATCATAAGAGTGTGTTTGGGTCCATAAGAAATGTTTTTCGAAATGATCATTTTTCACATATTGTTCTTTTATTTTCTGAGCACCTAAGGTGTCCGAACAAGTTCGGAGCACTTTTTTTGAGAAACATGATGTAGACATGCTTTAACCATAAGACTATTCAAAATTATTAATAGGATGTCAATGTTTGAAATAAACATTTAAAATTGGCATTTAATAGTATTAATTTAAGCAAATTCTTTTAACATTTCAAATAGGCTACACCAAAAACTATTATTCTCATGCTAGAAAAAACTATATTATACCAAAATAAACTATATAGTTTTCTCTAGGGAATAAACTACAATCGTATGGTTTTAATTATAAATAAAATTTTACAAACAATCAAAATTTTATCATAACATTTTAGTAAATTTATGACATTTTTATTCAAACAATAGGTTGTACATTAAAAATTATTCACTCTACCTAAATTCTTTTAATTAATTCCCTAGAAATCAGTATAAAAACAAAGTCAATTGAATTTCATAGTAATATGGAAATTATGTTTTGAATTATTTGATTTAAAGTGAGCAACAAATGAGTAAAAACCAGTTTTAATAAAAATGCATTTCAAGTATACAGTAAAGTTTTAATAATAAATTATGGGCGTACATACTTAAAATTCCCCACATTTACAGGATATACCTTCTACCTCTTCCTTTTTATATTTTTTTCGATAATTTTTGCATTTGACAGCGAATGCTGCTTAAATTCCTTTATTCTGTCTTTGTTGAGCTCAGAAAATGCTCTAACTGAATTTGCACTAGGATACACACAAACTGAAACTTACAGAATAAGCATTTTTTAAAAATTACATCTATTTTAAAGGGATTCAATAAATCTGATTATCTATTTTAACAAACTAATACAATGGTTAAATGATCCTATTTCAAGAATAGGATCATTTATAGTAAATTGCGAAAATTATAAAATAGATGAACCAAACACATAACTTTTTAACATCACTAAAATATCATGAGAATTCACCCATTCATAGAATTCATTAAATGTTTACGAGCAGGAAGAAAATATAAATGGAAGAACAATGTTCCAAAATCGTAATTCTATCATTATTCAAAAGCAATAAAAAGTAAACATTTAAGAAATGTATGTAAAAGCCTATCTCATTCTGAATTCAAAAAGACAATTATGGTGGTTGTATTAAAACAATCTTTCGGGGAAATAATGCAGTCTGTTTTATTTACAATTGTATATTTGTTATTTTAACAAGAACACAGAAATGATAAATGATCTATTAAATTGTCCAGACATTTTAACTCTCTTTTTTTTTCTGAATTCTGTTTCGTGATCTTTATGATATTCAACATCTATGTCCAATTCGTGATCTGCAATATCTTCTTTTTCTTAATTAAAGATCTTACTTCTTTTGCTCTGCTCTACTTTTCTTGATTGTTCAATAAGATTTACCATTTTAACTATTTATTTAATGCTTCAGTTTTACGATGAATTGACTGACATTCAAAGAAAGATAATAAAAATGTTTTCATTTCCAGTGATTTAAATCACGATCGAGAAATAAAGCGACGACGGAAGAGAGTAGAAAAGTAATTTCATTAACTGAATCTTACTGGCCCCATTTTGAAGATATGCACTTTCTGTCAACTAAATATGTAATTTTGCTTTGGGCAGAGGTTTGGTTATATGGACAAAAATTAAAAATTAATCTGAAAATCAGATCATTGACATGAAATATGCATATTTCAACCAGTTGATGCGCGTGGAAAGTGTTTTGAAAAAAATTTAAAAAAAATTCTTTCATACACTTAGTTGTTATGTTTTTGATCAGACGAGTTTTTTTTTAAAGAGAGAAATTGGTAATTGATCGTAATCTGTTTACAGACTACATTTGAATGCACACAATTTTTTCACTATATCTATGAATTTCGATTAATTTTATCAATGAGAATTTTAAGATGTTTTTAATTCTAAACAAAACAAATTATTTCATTTCTTACTGTTTTTGTCTGTAAGAACAATACAATATAAATACCAATAGATTATTTCGGTGAACATAATTATAGGTAGTTTTCTTTTTGTGGTTCCCTTAAATTATCAGTTTCTTTAAAAGTAATGAAACCACTTTGGTTCATCGTACAAGCAGCCATTTAAATTACTGCAACAATTGAGACGAACATTCTACTGAATCGTATTCAAATCATCATTAGTTTTTCTTTAAACGAACAATATATGAATTTCTTTTTTTTCTATCTGAGATTTTATAAACATTTTATAATATATTATATTCATAATGTCAGGCAATTTTAATAGAATTTCAAATATTTTAAAATATTTAAAGTCATTACAACAACGCAATTACTATACAACATTTAAAAGATGTAAACCGTGTAAACTACTGGTTAAGCTTCTTTCCAGAAATTTTTTCAAGACATATAAGAGTTCTTGCACATTATATTAGATTTTTATTGGCTTTGAGAATTTACCTTATCATTAATTCGCCTTAGGATTTTATTATTTTTTTTGAAAGCTATATGATTATCCAATTCCATGATCTCATCTTTTAAAAGATGGCTGCTACAAATTATAACAAGATGCTTTTCAACAAAAATGCTCACAGTATTGCTTCTTGTACTTATTCCATGATATGTTCATACGAATATGTATTGGCATCTGAATATTAATATTTGTCATAAAATGCTAATTTTTCTATTGGTATCTGTCTAGATTATTCGCAAACCATTTATATTTTCAATCAAACCATTTATCCTTCAAAACATGACCTCTTCCTCAACAAATGAATTATTCTTTCATATCATTGATGCTCAACATATGATAGCAATTTTATTTCGATCAGTATACTCTCAGTATTGTCTTTTGGTTATCAGTTTAATCTCATTCCTCAATAAAAACATGCTTTTTTCTATTCATGTTTACTCATTTACCAACAAAATCCATTTGTTTTCACTTATGCAATTGGTATTGGGTATTATCATTTCATTTCCATAATAATATCACAGTGCCACACTTCTGTATGACAGTTTTTCTTCTTTAGAAAAAAAAAATGGAACCCAAATTATTTTAATCATTTATAGAATATTTTCTGTGGAAAAAAAATTGTAGGCGAAGGCAGAAAATTTTTCTTTCTAAGCGAAGTTATTTACCTTTAAAATGAGATTTTTTGCTGTATTACAAACTGATATAAATTCATGAAGGCAAAGTTAAAATTAACATTTAAGAATATCGATGACAAATGCCTAGAAAAAAACATTCAGTGTTCTTCCATAAAAAAAAAAGAAAATCTAGCCATGTATTTCGAATTAATGTCTCTTCATGAATAATAGCATCTAGCTATGCACATGGATTTCGATAATTAATTTTCTGTAAACATAAAAAAATTATTCTACATAAATGTGAAACAAAAATTTTTTGACGAGAAATTCAAGAAAATAACAAACAAAATTTTTTTTCAAGCATCAGCAAAAATGGTAATATAATTCTTTGATTGTTCCATCCAAATTAAAAATGCTATAAAAAGTCGAAAAGAGACTTTCGTTTGAATTTATGAGCAGACATATCATTAAAAAATATACTAGAAAGTAGTAAAATTAATTAATCGATTGCTAGAAAATTTTAAAAGGATTGGGATTTTTAGAAAAGTAAATAAGAATTCCAATTTCTAAGAATTTGGGGAAGTCAAATTCTAAAGAACTTGACTACTCTAAAATCTAATTTAATTTATTACAGAGATTTTTTTTTTGTATTTTTCAACTCATCTACTTCATTGTGTAAAAAAATGAAATGGAAAAGCAACGGAAATCCTTTTCAACTTTGGAATAGAATAATACAATACTATTTATCTACAAAATTGTTATTTATTTATAGCAAATTTTGTATAAAAATTATTGTTTGAAATAATTATCAAAATAAATATATTTCTCATTATTAAATTTTAAAACGCCAATAATTTAAAAAAAAGCCATGTAATTGATTATCAACTTAAAAAGTAATAAATAATAATATTGCTTTGTACAAAAATATAAGACGATGAATTATGCATAAAAAATTTTGAAAAATGTGAAAAAAAAGGTTCACATTTGAAGTGAGCAAATTATAATAAAAGAAAAACAATCGTAGCAAAAAACCTCAAAACAACTTGTGGAATAGAATTAAGTCTAATTATTAAAAGCTTTTAATTAAAAATATTATGAAATTCATATTTTGGTAAATTTTCAAAATGTATGGTTTTTATCAAAAAGAGTACTTCAAGATAATTACTTATTTTAGAGAAGCTTAGATTTTAAATGAGGTATCATTCTCAAAGATTATAAAATCAACATTAGATGCGTAGGATTTGATGTACTTCATAACATTTGTGAGATAAGAAATTTCATTTGTTCTTAAATGTGTAAATAAACTGTAATAATAAAATTTGCAGGCATAAATTTTTCGAATTTAATACTACCTCAAGTTTATTTCTATCTTTTAAAATATTCTAAACTATCATTTGATCTAATCCTACCCACCAAAACACTGTTTCATGGAGTTTTAAGAAGGAAATTATAGTTTTGTAAAAGATTATATTCTATTTATTTTAAAAATACCGAAATGTTTTTCAGACATTAATACTGTATAAGCCGATAGAAAAATAATTACTGATCTTATATAGAATTAAATGAATAAACAAAATTTAAAAAATATCTCGTTTATTAGCGTATTTAAAAAGGACATTTATTTATTAAAACTTTTTTCCTGACTTTTTAGTCATTATTATTGTAGCTTATTGTCAATATTATGAAATTGCATATTTAATTTTCCCCAATTTCATGATTATACAGTTCTAAAAGGATAGAATCAAATTGTAATAAACTGAGTAGATTAATTAATGATCAAACTATGTTAATTTTAAAATAATAAAATTTTATCCAAAATACATAACATCACAAAAATTTTAAAATGCTAACTTTTCAAGGAATGTATGTAAAATCTATATCAAAACTTCATCTTAATAAATATCAAAATATAAAGAGGAATAAAAGTATTCACAAATAAATTAATCCACAATCAGCATATTCATGAATGCGAATATCGACTATAAGTTATATAACTATTTTACTCAAAAGTTGAATATTTTATTATGAATGGTTTATTTTATTTTGTCTTAAAAACTTCTATGTCTTATTAAAGAATATATGTATACAAATTTTAAAGGAGAAATAATATTTATATAATATTTTTTAATGCAAGTGAAATTTCCTTCTGAAATAAAGTAATCACAATTATTGAGTAAATTCTAGAATGCAAGTTTTAAATGGATATTAAAATAAGAGAATCGATGGTCCAAAAAGCAATTTGTAATCATTTTAGAACAAGAAAAAATATGCCCATATTAATTGTGTTTATAAAACAAAGTAAGTAATGAAAAAAAAAAAAAACCCTAGAATAATACAAAAAAACAATAATTCTTTTATGAAATAATTCGTTACATTTTGAAAATCAAGTTCTTTTAATAAATTCCCATTATTTTTAATACAAAAATCTGTGTCAGTCATGCAAATGGTTTACATGACTGACTGGCAGTTTCTTGACTATATAATGGAAATCATTTCATTTTTGCTTTAAATATAAGCTGTTTTCAGGAAAATTTTATTTCTCAATAAAGATATATTTCCCATAAAAATGTCCTATGAGAAATATTTTATCATAATAAAATAAAATATTCTTTTTTAAATCTGAAATTCATTTCTTGATTTTTAAATAAATCTTAAAAATTAACTTAATTTTTAAAATCTTCCTTTTAAACCAAAATTATTTTAATATTAATTATTATTATTGTAATCACAAAATAATTGTAGTAGAAGAGACTGAATCTAATGACAAAATATGAAACCAGTACTTACATTGTAATCAGCCTTATATCCAGTATTTGATGCAGCCAATATTTGTGGAGCAACCTCATACCTGAGGTGTGGTGCATTTCCTGCAGCTGCTCCATATTCAGGTACATTAGATCTTACTAATTTTGGCCTAGGCTCTTCAACATGGAGAGGAGATGCTTTGTACTCCTGTACACTAGGTCTTACCACTTTCGGTCTAGGTTCTTCAACACGGACAGGAGAGGCTCCATATTCTGGTACACTAGATCTCACCAGTTTTGGTCTAGGCTCTTCAACATGGAGAGGGGATGCTTCATAATTGTTATCAACCACTTCTGGAGCATATTCCACGCCTAGCACTGGTGCTGGAACATAACTAGGCTTAGGTGCGTTGTATCCTACTCGAAGACTTGGCTTTGGTTTGGGGTAAATTCCTTCCACTATAGCATTTTGGGGGTGATCAGGAGTTCTTCTGATTGGCCTCGGATTGCTGCGGATTGGCTTGGGTGCAACAACCTTAGGCTGTTCTGGTAGGGAATAAGATGGTTCTTTTGCTGGGGAGAGGCTTTCTGAGGCCTTTTTAGGAGGAGATGTCAGTTTCTTGGATTCAAATCTTGGTATTCGAGTAGTTGGTTTTGCTGAAGATACCTTTTCTGTGTACACAGGAAGGTCATCTTCATCCTCTGTCCCTGCTACAGGGTAGCTTACCACAGCGGTCACTAATAACAGTGATATAAACACCTGAAATAGTCATTAACAGTTTAATTACCATGAATCGATATGCATTTTACATTTTAGATACTTTAGTTAAGCTTCCCTGTAAAGAGTTATTAGTTGGGCGATATACATGATATTTATATTTGAAACATAATTACTATGTTGCATATGATATTTTGTTAATAAATTTGATCCAATTGCATAAAAATAAATTTACTTTTGCCTCTTATCGAAATTGAAAACAAAATGAAAAATAAAAATTAAAGAAAAGGATCAGAACAAAAACAAAAACAAAAACATTCAAGTGACCGTGCTGCCTATGGAATTAAATCTATTTAATTTCTTTATATGAAATAATTTGCGAAAGATTTCATTTCACACACATTGATATAAAAAGCAACGTAATGTTGTGGCAAAAAATAAAACAACAATCAATAAAAAATTTTTAATTTCATTTTGACTTAAAATAAAGAGGCATCTTTTTACTTTTCGAATATTGTTTTTATGTTTTCAAATATTGTTTTAACTGTTAAGCTTTTTTTCTAGACATTTTTGTGAAATTTATAAAATTACTTAAAAGGCGTAAAACTTCTTCATATAAGAAATTATTCACAATCAAATCTCTCACAAATTTTTAGATAAATTAAATCCATAGTATTAAATTAATAATAGACTCTACATTTTATCATATTTATAAATGCATTCAGTAGCTAAATATTTTGAGTTAGCTAACAAAACTTTAAACATGATTTAATAAATAGAATGTAATTTAATAATTCAATAAATTTAATTAAATAATTAAAGAAATTAAATTAAATTAATTTTTTTTGCTTCTTTTAAAATTATTAAAAAATATCATTGTTAGAATATATGCAAAAGCTCATGCATAACTAACTTTTTCAGTAACGTTATCATTTGAGAATTTTTTTAGTAATTTAATTATGAAAAAATACTATTGGAACTTATAACATGCACAAACAAATGTTTATTGTTTAGAAGATAATGATATTTTTTGCATAAAAATCGAAAATTAATTGTAAGAAGATTTATGCAATATGATGAATATTTTAAATTCTAATAAATTAATCGAGATAAAAATTTAATTTATCTTTGCACCGATTATATTAAATATACGGCTTCCACATACATATAAATGGTGTGACATAAATTATAGCTAAATACTAAAAGTATTGACAGATTCTAAAATTAGTAAAACAAAAATAATTAATGTTAAAATTGTTAATAATATTTAAAAAAAACCAGAAACGTAGTAATTATAAGAGTCATAAATCCATGCAGTATACAGATAAAAATAATTTCAGACGATTTCTTCTGTTTTCCATTCCTTTGTTTGACATTATTCAAATTAAAATTTTTTCCTCCTACTGATATATTTTTCTCCAAGCTGAGTTTACCGATTTGGCAGACGATTTTTATGACTTTTCCTAAACACAGAAAAAAATTTCACCATCGTTATTAAATTGCTACAGATTAAATAATCCAAAAATAGGAAAAAAGATGTTTCCAAAACGCCTTTTCACATTATTCAAATTACAATTTTTTCCTCCTTCCGAAATATTTTTCTCCAAGCTGAGTTTATCGATTCGGCAGACGATTTTTCTTACTTTTCCTAACACAGAATAAAATTTCACCATCTTTATTAAATCGCTACAGATAAAATAATCCAAAAATAGAAAAAAAAGATGTTTTCAAAACGGTCAACGGAAGTAACCAATCCTCATGTGGAGTTTCCCAGAGCAAAATCAAATAAAGTAACACTTTCACCGACTCACCTTAGCGAGCATGTTTGTCTATGAGTTGGGAGGAGACGAAAATGCGATGATAACAGCAGTCACTTTTATAACCCTGGCTGGCCTACATTTGGGTAAATAGGGCGATTTCACTTAAAGACCCTCGAATCATTAGAGCTCTTTTTTTGAGCGGATAATACACACTTTCTCCCTTACGCGCATTTTAATGAGGAAATTTATTTTAGAGTTGTAGATTTCAAGATATGTGGACGAAAGAAGACGAGAGTTCTTCAAAATGTTGAAATTTGAAAGGCCAGACGGTATTTCAAAATCATCGAATCTGAAATAGAAACTAATATTCGATACCGAAAAAGTTCTGTAACCATCTAAATTGTATCATTTTAATATAGTAAGATATAAATAGCAGAATATTTTGATATTTTTATCTCTATTAAAGTATCCGACTACGTTAAAAACAATGTTTATAGACTACTTTGACAAATTATTATTATATCTTTTAGTTCCAACTTTCCTCTTTCCAAAACAATTTATCTTTTCTAGAAAAATAAAGCTGGGAAATCTGGGGGAATTTTACACAAATCATATTTTTTATTATTAAAATGTGTCTTCAGATTTGATTTTCTAAAAATTTTAATTTTCATAAAAATTCTCCATATAATTTTTAAATATAATTTTTAAATTTGAAAAATTGTTTTCTAATAATAATAATAATAGATATTTATTAGGTTGTTCGGAAAGTAATTTCGTTTTTTCCTGACAAAGGATTTAATTACATTTTTCGCACCCAATTTCATACTTAAACCGCAAAATCATTTTATGTTTTAAGAGCTGATATAGCAAGGCTTGAGTGTGAAAAAGTGTAGCTGATTCTTTGCAGTAGTTTTTGGATGGTGATATCTAAAACATGTACGAAAAAAATATTTTTTGCATAAATAAGTCCTTATAAGTAAGACCAAAACTTTTATGAGCGTGTAATCATGTTACTATCAAAAATATGGCAAAAGGTATTAGACCAGAATGGTAATTTTATAATTTAATAAATAATTTATTTATTAAACGAAAATTTCTTTTCATTTTGACAAAAAAATACGAAATGACTTTCCGAACAACCCAATATAATAATTGCTTTTAAATTAATTTGCGACTCTTTATAAGGATATACGTCAAAAAAAATCTGATTCTATCAGATTAAACAAAATAAATATGTGCCAAATTTCTGTTGTAATTTGATAAATAAATTTTTTGTCTTACTGTGGAATTTATTTAGAATTTTTTAATTATTTTTTTTAAACTTTATATCGTTTTTCCAAATGTTTCATGGTTAAAATGTACCGGAAAAATATTTTTAAAATTTATTTTAATAGATGTTTTACTTATTTATTGGTATTGCATTATGAAATAAACAATTTAAAGGGTAATAATTAATTTTATTCAGATTTAATGTTGTCATTTATTATGACACAAATGCGTTTTAATAAACGATATTTTTGAATTAGGGTGCCTATGGTTATAAATAGTTTTATGTGGTTTTTATATTGTAAAACAATTTGAAGAGATAATAGAAAAAAAATGGGCATGAAAAATGAAGTTCAAAATCTTTAACCGAATGTTTCATGAATTTTTTCCAACAGAATTCATTTCGAACTATATAAATGAGACAAGAAATCCACAACATTTTGGAAAGTATTTGTATATTTAATTTATCAACCACAACAATTTAACTTAATCTGTTTTTAAAACTCTGTCTAAAATATTTATTTATTTATTTTTTTATTAAATAAAGACAAAATTAATTTATTAATAAAATATTAAACTCTGAAATGAATTGATGTGAAGCTCAGACATAAGCGCCTCTTGTGTGAACTACATTTCAGAATCCCACTATCAGGAATTATATTTTAGAAATTTAACATTTTCGTGAAATGGAACCATATTGAAACCTTTCTTTATAAATTAAGCAATTTCTCGATGTTGAAATTATTTTAATAGATGTACTTTTGATGGATTCAAAACGAATCTCAATATAAAAATACTACAGAATTTCATAAGCTGACAAATTAAATTCCATTAATTAATTAATTCCCAAATTAAATTCAAACTCAATAAGTGATGACGTCTTAAAAAAAACGTGAAAAGATATTTCCTTTTTCCTGAGTGAAAAATGAAACAATGTTGAAAATCAAATGGCAAAGGCAGATTGCTTCAAAATTGATTTCAGCATAATATAATCTGCAATGAGCGTGATAAGCTATGCGACATACAGGATGCAGAAATTCTTCAAAATGTTCTACAATGTAAATGGTTGAACATAAAGTTTAAAAAAATTAGCATAATAGTTCTTGGATAGTAATACCCCCCCCACAAGAAATAATTTTTTCAAAATTTAAATTATCTTTTTCATTAATTAAAAATAAATTGAAATGTTAAAACTTTATATTAATAACCCCAAAAATATTATTGCACAGAAATAGACATCACATCACAATCAAAAAATCTTTCGCAATCTTTTTAAACTTCAAAACAATTTTATTTTAGCACAATTCTTTTCTCTGATATTAATCGAGTTTTTCAATTTTAGTTTTAAACGGAATTCATATAATTTCAAATATCATTCTTTTTCTTCCTGGTAAATTCACTTGCAACATTATAAATAACACAAAATTTAATAGCTTTCATGTCATTAGGCAAAACTAAATGCCAACATTTATTTTATTTCTAAATAATGATTGGCTGTCTTTTTTAACAGGAAAATACTTTTAGAGTTCTTTTTTGTTAATAGCATGATTTAAAAAACATTACATATATACAATGCAAAGACTAATACTACCAATTTGAATGAAGGATCTCTGTGGAATCAGTCTCAAAACATTATCACACAATGATTTTTCACATTATAAATTCTTATCTTTTTTCTTAATTCAAATATAATAATTATACATGACAGATGCACATTCGTATGTAATCAGTTTTTATGTAATTCCATAAAAATTTTTCACTTGTTCCGTAGCTGAAAAATAAATAAATATTGCACAATCATTAAAACAAGCAACTGCACTCAAAATGCGTTTTCCCCAAACTAATGCAAAATATTCATATTTATGCATTTTTGCATAAGAGATATTAGAAATGGAGTAGGAAATAAACATATTTTAGAAAAAACTAATGAAGTTTTACAGAAAATTATAATTTTCATATTCACATATAATTTATATTTTAATGTTATTTCTAAATTTTAAATAGCAAAATTGGTAATTAAATTTTATAAGCCTCATTTCGAAATTATTTTAATAAGTGCACCCATTTTTAAATTGCAGAAAAATGATTTTTTTATTTAAAAAAGATTTTATAATTGTTTAAATTCTTCATAATATGAAAACAATTGAAAATTTCATATCGTTTATCAATCAACTTAGTGTTTAAATATTGTCTATAGAAAAACAAATTTATCCAGACTAAAATTTAGCCACATAAATCAATCCAAACTTTCGAAACACTTTCTGTCTTTAACTATATAAATTACCTAGTGGATATTCTCTCTTAGCGCCAATAGCAATCAAATCCTCGATGAGAGAAAATAAGATGGTATTGTCTAGATACCATTGGCGATATGAAAGACTAACGACAAATTTCAGCTAATTTGAATTATCACAATATTTTGCTTCAACAGATAAAAGCTATACAGATTATTCTGTATGGTACAAGACAATAGGATAAGTTGTAATATTTGGGTCCGAATGATGAAAAATTTTCTTTTTGAAAAGAAACTATGAAACAAAAACATTATCTGACTGAAGCAATAGTGAATTCGTAATTCCAGAACACCATGTTTGCCAAAGCGAAATTCTTATAAGCGTAGAAATGATATACATCAGACAATATCCAAATGTTTTTTAAATTATTGGAAAATTTCAAAAACTGAAAAAGATATATGAATGCTCCAAAACTTAATTTTGTTATATTTCCGTTTAGAATAAATATTTCGAAAAAAAATTTCTCAGGCAAAATAATACGTTTTATCTTCCCTTAATTTGTGTAAATTTAAATAAATTCTCAATAAATTTAAATTTCAAAAATACATTACCCCCTACTTATGCATCAAAATATGCCAAGAAATATTTTGAAAATTTACTAAAAAGAGATAAAAACATAATCATCGAAAATAATATAATATTTTATCTTCCAAATTAATTAAACATCATTAGTTTAATTTTCTTTTTGCATCATTAGATAATTTTTGATGTAGAAGGACCCTAAGAAGAAAGCGAAACCGTTTCAGTAATCAAAATGATTTATTTAATTAACGATTAAAAAGGAATTTCGATTATCAGTCAGTGTTACATTTGTTGTTGTCAAAATTACAGTTTTGGCCTTCTTCTGAATCTACAGAAAAATGATGATTAAATTATTTTTTGATAAAGGCGTGATTTAAAGAGCATTTAAGTTCTATAGGAATATAAAAGATTAAACATTCTTTAAGCGAGTACAGTAAAAATTACAACGAAAATAATTATATATATATTTGATTTCAATGGAAAATTATGGAAAAAACATTTTCAATAAAGTTTAAAGTTTACTACTTTATGAAGTATTCGGAACTTCGTAAAGTAGTAAATTTTGGAACTGAGGTATCTAATCACGAGAAAATATGATATTAAATGCTTGAAATAGTTCAGGAATTAAAAATTTGGATATGTTATAACCCCCAGTTTATAGCAGGAAATTAAAGTGGGATACGTTTTGATTAGGATGCTTTCCAAATATTGGTATATTTATATAATGCAAAATCATTTTAATAAGGAAATTTGATGAAATCAATACTAAATATTAGTTGGTATTTGCAAATAGTTAATACTTTGTTCGCTTTATGGTTATTTTGTCCAAATAATCGATAGAGAGAGATATCGACAGGTAATCGTGGTATTAGAACAAGCCACGCAATCGTGATGTGAAAACGTGATGTGTTTTACCCGATTTTTTTTTACATATGTGGTAAAGATAAAACTTTCACTAGGGAAAAGAAAATTAGCAAATGTGTTTTGAAAAAAAGAATCGGCATGAATGCATATTTGCGATTTTTAATTTGAGCCAATAAACATTAAAAGATTTTACTTTCCTTTCCTTTAAAGATTTAAAATTGTTACCAGGGATTAAAATAGCTAAATAAAAAAATACAGCATATTGAATTTTGTAATGAGTACAATATTCTATATGCTAGATTGTTTTTAAACAAAAACAGTTAAATATTTTTCCATGTTATTCTTACACTTTTATTTCCGAATGTTTATATTTTTTGAAAGATTTTTGTTCCTTAAGTATTGCTTAGCAATTAAGTTTTCCATGAAAATGTGGATTACGTTAATATCCCATTTTTAAATTGAAATCAACAACAATTCCATTATTTCAAAAATAAATTTTCGGTTTGAAATTTTGTTTTCTGTTTCCATCAACACGATTTCTGTTGTTTGCATGACGTTTTAAAAAATTGAATGCATGGAAACAAAAGAAACAACTGTTAAAAAACCCAATAACAACTGTTAAAACTTTTTTTTCATTTATTTACAAGCATTTACTTCTGAAAGCATCATGTTTAATATGAATTATGAGATTCCAACCTACATTCTCAGAATTTATAAATTGAAAAGAACAGTTTATGTTTTATAATTTTATTTTTAAAACGCATTTTGTGTAGGAAGCAATCCAGCTTTCTTGTATAATAGCTAACATTAAATGTTCCATGCAATCCATCTTATTCTATCAGTGTAAGCCTCAATTACTTTGAATCTCATTCATAGTATTTTATTTCAATTAGGTAATTTCAAAATAAGGGAATTTGTAATTATTTTTTATTCAGTTTTGTTTGTGCGTGTTTAAAGTCTTCATAAATCTCTATTCCTCGTTCAATAATTTGACATAATGCAGGAGGTAATGACACCGTAACTTGTGGTATAATAACGTGTGTGCTTTCTTTAAATACAAAATTCGAATATTTTTTCGTTTAAGAAATACACAAAGATAGAGTATGGTATTCTTTGTAAAATTCGACACCTGAATTTTTATGAATCCCTACTAGGGTATTCTCCAGAAATCTACTTTTAAATTTCTTTAATGGGGAAACCGTTAAACATCGCTTATAGATACAAAAAGAAAATGATTAAACTTTCAGTTCGATTTTAAAATGTAAAATACTGTCTAATTAGTTACAAATATAAAAGAATTTCAATTCTAAAATTTGTTTGCAAATTCAAATGTAACAAAAAATCCAAATGAAAATTACCAATAAATATATAGATCCGAGGATATATAGGATTTTTGCGGATTAGACTCGAAGGAAAAAAATTCTCGACATTTTCAACTAAAAAAAAGAAGAAATTTAGTCTACATGGATAATATTAAAAAAAACCCAGTTTCACTTACAAATTAATGATCCTGGAAGTTTGAAGATGGAAGTTTCCTTTCTCACACTACGATTTTAATTAATTTTGGCATGTTTTTAATATCCAATTAGAATCGAATTGATATTTTGGGTGGTTTTTTTGCTCAGTTTAAATTAATATTAAAAGAAGAACAATATCAATCACATGATCGTATGTCAAATTTTACGAATTGAAGTCGTTACGTTTCATAATTATTAAATTTACATGTTTGTAAAAGTATTGATCGACAGATGATGAACTTGTTCGCAGATTTGATTAAAAATTTGATGAGTCTACATTTTAGATAGGAAGACTGTATATATCAAATTTTATCAATCTAGTTCTAATTTTGTGATTAAAATTCGATTAATTCCATTAAAATTCGATATAAATCTAAAAATCTGCTGTTGTAAATGCCGAATGTTATCTATTTATTTGAGAGTGTTTTTGATATATCCTATTTGTAGGGGAGGCAGAATTTTTAAGAAGTAAGTCTGGAAAACGGAAATTTTTCAAAATCTCGAATTGAACTTTTTTGATGATTACAATATTTCTTTTTTTATATATCTCATATAGAAGTAAAGAAAAACAGTTTTTAAGATAAGACTTCAACTAACATATAAAAAAGTAATTTCTAAAATTTTATTATTTCCTACGTTTAATTTTTTTGTAAATAATTTACAATAATAAATAGCCTCTTGAAACGACTGGATTCTCCAATCTTTAATTTTAAATAAATTTTTCTGAAATTCAAAACTTGTTGCTGCCAAGTTGCATCAAAAGTCAAATAATCAAAATTTCAAAATTTAATTAAATCATTTTATTACTGATAATTAGGCTATTAAAATATCTTCAACAAAATATACATCAAAGTATCAAATAAAATATGACAAAAATATTAAGAATTATCACCAAATAGAGCAAATATGCAACATTCCAAAATTTTAGCACAAATTGAAATGAAAAAAAAAAATGATTATAAAAATCAATCTTTACACGTATGAAATAAGTGAAATTAAATAAAATTTTCTAAAATCATAACACTCTAAGCAAAATTTTATATCTTATGTAAAAAAATACGATCAGTGTCAAATATTAAACAGAATGAATAGACGGGAAAATGTAGTGTCCGAAAAGAACTATTCAAATCTCTTCAATGCGAGGAAATTAAACAGCAAATTTAAATGAGAAAATTACAGAAAATTCTCTTCAGGTGATTAAGACTATAATATAATACGTTTCCGGACGAACTACCTGCAAAAAACTGAATGATAAAATATATTGAACTAAGCTCACTTCAGTGTATAAGAATTAATTATCATATGCCTTCCATAGTATGAATCCATTCTTAAGGAAGTACATCTGATCTACCAGTTAGCCAAACACACTATTATTACTACATTAAAAAGATGTAAGAACCAGCTTAATGAATTCGAATACTTCTAATGAACAGATTCGTGATGACCCTTCTCAAGGCGCCATCTTCATTGACTAATCAATCTTTTTCTTTTCCGAAAATTAAAACATTTAAGAAATGAAATAATTTTATGTGCGAATTAAAAAGTAGTCAGATTTTAGACGATATGTTACTTTTTTATTGTTTCTACAAGAGGAATCGCGAATTGAGACTATTAAATTTGTTGCATTTATTTTTATAACATAAAATCATATAAAAATAACTACAAGAATGGAATTTTAAAAAGAAAAAAAAATTAAGAAATAGATGCTAATTTATAGAAACATCCTTGAAATTTCAAGTTGTTTAATCTTTTCATATCAGACTGGGAGGGAATTTCAAATTATATTCGTTGCTTAAGAACACGATTTCCTAGAGATACTCTATTAATGGTTCAGCAATGATTGCTACAATTAAGAAAAATTTATCTAGTAATGACCTCTTTTGTAACACCCACTGGGAACTAAAATTAGGCAATTTTAATCAGTCATCTAAAATAATAGCTGTTCGAGAAAATGTAAATGAAGCTATTTGTTTCTGAATTATCATCACGGGTGTTGTCTTTAAATAGTTGTTGCGCAAATGAAATAGATACAAAACATCTGCACATATTTCGTGTTTTCTTCATTTTTTCTTTCAAAAGTTTGATTCAACTGACTTATTAAATTCAAAACCGAAGAATTTCACGAGCTGCAAGAGGAGTGTAATTTTATTTCTTTATTTTTTTCTTTAACCAATAAAGAAAGAAATCTTGAAATAGACACCTACAATTAACTTGAATATTTAAGTCTTGGAATAGTCACCTTGTTTATCACTTTGTTTATTAAACAGTCTATGTTCTTAATTCACTTCGCATATAATTGAAATACAGAACAACTGGGATTTCATTTAATTCCTTTTTAAAATTTCTTTCTTTCTTTCTTTTTTTTTCTTTTTCTTCCTTTATTTTTAAATTTTTTCTTTCTTTTTCTTTTTCAACCTTTCTTTAAAAAATTTTTCTTTCTTTTCTTCCTTTTAATATCTTTTTAAATTGCTTTCCATTTCAAGTTTAGCAAAAAAATTTTAAGTCTTAAATAAAGCTATGAAATGGTAAATGAAACTAATTTGGATTGTTGCTTACAAGATAGTGGTTTTTTTTTTTATATAAAAATCATATTCGTTTGGAATTATGCCCTTCTTTTTAAGCCATTATTAATACTACATGTTAGTAAAGATTGTCCATTTATTGTTTAGATATTCAAGTTAAAGTTTAAAGACCTTAAATTTTAACCTTTTAGCTTAATTTTTTTAAAAAGCATTGGTTTTTGATGTAGGATTTCCTTCTCTGTAAAGAAAGTTAATTTCCGAAAGAAAAGCAAGGAAATAAGGACTTATTTATGCAAAAAATATTTTTTTCGTACATGTTTTAGATATCGTGCTTGTACTGCTTGCAAGATTTTTTTAGCCTGAATTGCACCTCTTTTCTGTTAAATAATTCCTAAAATTGGACAAGCACTTCAAAAAATGTGAGATGAATTATTGTAATTATTAATAACAATAAATTTATTAAAAATTGCAACCCTATGAATAAAATTATTTTAATTTTAAATGAAATAAAAATTAAGTAAATTATTTTAATTCGAAATTGAAGTAGTCCTAGATTTATTTAATAAAAGCGCATAATCACAATATTCTTAGATTTTTTTCTGTAGTTTCAGAATCATATCGTGTTATATATTTAAATAAAAAAAATTCAAAATTTAAGGATAATTCCGATTTAAAGTATTAATAACTAATTGATTTGATCAAATTGCATTGCTTTTCGGACTAACAACTGAAGATCTTTAATATTTTAGTCCAATTTTGAACCATTGTTTCAAAATTTCGATAAAATTAATGAAAATGTGTAAAATTAAACTGGTACAAAAAACTTTTATTTATGTCCAAACATGCTTTTAAGAATTAATATGCAATAAACTTAAAATTAATCATCTGTAGCTTAAGTTTGTTAAATAATTATGCATATCGTTGGCAATATTAAATAATTGATATGTCCATTGCACCTCATGAGCTATACAATACTTGTTATTATTATTAATTTTTTACTTTAAAGAATTTAACAATTAATAAAAAAGAATGTTTTAGAACTTTTTTTCATATTCGTTAATATTAGATGTATTGCTGCCGAATTTCTTTTAGAAATTCATATTTGGGCTTGTCAAGCCCTTCGGCATCCCATATTGATATTTGGGCTGTGCGGCCCAAAGAGTTAAAATAACGTCTAAATCTTATGCATATTGTTCATATTTATATTACAAGATGTGTATACTGATCAAGTTTCACTATTTGTGAAATACTGAATAAGCTAATTTTCTCAATAATAAATCGAATAGAGATTATCACGAAATAGAGATAATACAAATATGTAAAACAAATCTTCAAAAAAGCTGCCTATAATTTATGATAACAATCCTTTTTTTTAAACCGGTTGCAATACTCTTGTGTTGATCAAAATCATCAAACGAATGCATCACGATCTATTCAGCAATAAGCACTTGACAGGCACGACGAATCGATAAAAAATTCATAACATTCATTCTCCAGATAACAATTTGTTTAACAAATGAAGAAATTGTATATTCCATTATGAATTAGTCTCGGGTCGTTATCTCAAAATAGCTTATGAATAAAGATAGTAATGACGAATAACTATTATTTGCCTATTCCATAGCTTCTGTAGAAATACTGAATTTAATAAAATACTTGAAAAAGCTCAGAAGGAATATAATTATATATTATAAGCATATCCAGACATTAGTAATGGGTTTCTTGTATTAATTAAGTTTTTAATGATTAAAAATTCGGCCCTGAACTAGGTCCTTTTCCCATGATTATGAAAACAAGGTGAGATGTTTCTCTTAATGTTACTAGTTTTTAAAAGATTGGAAATATCTATACACAGTTTTCCGGAAAGGACAAATTGATTTAATAGTGTCTAACATATTCTACGTTTTAATTGTCATAAATGTAGTAATTAACTTCTAGGTGTGAAAACCAGATTGTCAAGAACTTCATTTTTGTTCAACTTATTTAGATAATTATATTTATTTTATATAAAATATAAATATCACTTTGTTTCAAAAGAACGCATCATAAAAAGAATTTTGACTCATGAAATAAAACATAAGAAAGTGCTGGAAATTACAAATATTTTGATTTAATAAATTAAAAATCAAGAGAAATTTTATTTAACATCCACGATAACTTTTGAAAATATAACTACATTATTTTTTAATAAATAAATATTTCAGAGATAAAACTGCATTCAGATATTTTTTATGAGCATTATGAAAAAAATACCAAGCAATATAGTGCATCTTGAAAGGTTCATTTAGAAACTTCGTTAGAAGTGGAAGAAGTGTGTACAAAGTTAAAACATTTTAATTGAAATTAAATACAGTCAATATTCGTGTTGAATCGAATGGTAAGAGAAGTCAATCAGTAATATTAATAATGAAAATTATAATTCTGTAGAGATATTAAACATGAATTTGTAAAACAATAACAGAAAATGAGTTTTTCAATTATCATTTAATTCTTCTTCTTCTGAATGAATAATTTCCCATTACAAAGTGATATTTATATTTGACGTTCTCAAATAAATTTAAAAAACAGTGAGATGTTGGAAAATGTTTCGCACAGAAAAAGTTTTGCAAACAGTAAATTTTTAAAAATTATCGATTTACATTTTTTTATAAACATATTTGATAGCATATGTAAGTAAATAAAGGATTTAAAGGGAATAAACAAATGTATGTACCTTAGTAATTTTTTTTGTTTACACGAACAAGATTATAAAAAAGTAAAGGAGATTGGAATTTCTAATCTAAAACATTATAGAATGACAATGATTTAGATTATTTCTTCAATATTTACATATATTTTCAAAAGCTTCCCTTATATAAAATTGTAAATTGCACAAAAAATATATTTAATGTCATCGGAATGTGTTTGAGCATAAAGGCAAAATAATGATAACTATCGTTGAAAATATAATTAAAAGTAAATTTAAAAATTTATTTAAATTCGAAAAAGAATTATTCAGAAATAAATTCATTTACAAAAAAATTAGCTACAATTTATTTAAAAGTAAAGATATTTAAGTTTAAAAAAATTAAAAATTAAATTAATAAAATAAAAATATAAATTTTTAGTAAAAATTTAAATTAAAGTTTTTTAAAGATTATGATATAATTTTTTTTTGTGGAGTAATGTATCTTAAAGATTTTAGCATTTCGTTTAATTTTCATTTATTTGTATCATTACATTTTTTCTATGTTCTTTATAAGGTGAATTTACTATTCTGTGATTTCAATAGTTTGCTATGCAGAGTGTTTTCATCTATTATTTGTTTGACAAGAAAATCTTATATGACATCATTCACACGGATATCGAGGATATTAATATCACCAAGAAAAATATTCAATAAAATGAAGGAATTATTTATAAAATGCAATATTTTCTACTACAAAACTCTAATATTTGCGAAAATATAAATAATGATAAAATTCTGATTTTTTGAAAAATTCTGTGTGTGATTTTTAAAAAACTGCGTGATTTTTTGAAAACGCGTGTGAATTACTTAATACTTTTGAAAAGTTAGAACTTTCACTATTTAATCTTTTTGTTCTATTCTGGTTTGTATAATCGGTAATATATTTCAATCTGCTTATAAAAATTGATGAAATCGAAATACTTGATTGGCATTTTAGACTTTGTTCGAGATATTTTTAAATTTACACATTTCTATAATTTTCAAAATTGTATTAATATAATCATATTTCAGATCAGCTTTACACGATTCTTTTAAATATGCTTAAAAATTTATTAAAAATGTTTGGACAAAAATCAATTCTTGCGAAGTGTTCGCATTGAAAAAATTAAAAAAGAAAACGCCCGGATAAACTACTTCCTATTTTAGAATTTGAGAATATTGACTAGAAATTCGGCTAAAACTTTTTTTATGTTTATATGAAAATACTACAATGTACGAAAAATTAATTCTTCTCGAAGCGATGTTCTTTTAGACAGTAAGACACTATTTAAGTGTACTGTCAAGTGAAAACATTTCTTATTCAAATTTACATAAAAAAATAGAATTGTATTTCTTATTAATTGTAAAAAAAATTTCAATTATAATATAGAACAAAATTAAAGTCCTTTATGGACATTTTTTGTTTAACAGTTTTTATAAAAAAGTTGTAGTTTATGATCAACTCAACTATTATAAAAAAAGTACTAAACAAAATAGAATTAGGGTTGCTAGAAGAACGTTCTATTGGGTTGCCATATTGGCGAGAAACTCGGGGGCACACTATAATTCATTTCACCCAAATAATTTATTCAGAAAATATAAATTTATACTGTAAAAGAACTTTTATTCAAAATCAATTATTTTAGGTAATATAAATTTAAAAGGAACAATATTACATGTGATAACCTTTTTATAAACGAACCAACTGCTAAAAATATTTATATTCCTAGTATTGAGAGAAAAAATAAATAAGAAATTGTTTAATCAAATAACAAATGGAGAGGTACATAGTTCCAAGTTCACATTTTACTGATGATACAGTGTTGCGAATCATATCTCTTTTTCCATAAATAAATAAAATAAAATTAATTGCGAGTGTCATTCGTAATAAGCATATTGAGCACGATAAATCAATTAGTAGCAGACAAGACAAAAGGCCGGAAATGATAATGAATTATAATGCCAATTAAGGAGAAGCGGATACTTCTGATCTGCATTTTGAATTTATGCACTCATGGCAGAAAACAAACCACAGGTGCGTGATTATATTTTGTAATAGTTCTGCTTGTAATGCATTTGCTTTCAATATGGAATGGAAAGAAAAGGAATTGATGAAGAGAATATAATTTTTAGATTTCAAAACAAAATAAAATTAATCTGTTTGTGCTGTTTATTCATACGTGTGTGTGTGATATTTGATGCAGAATCTGTCATCAAGAAATGGTAATAAATCAGATTATATTGCTTAAGAATTATAAAAATACACATTCCGAGCATTTAATAAATCTGCATCATATCAAGCTTCATGTAGGCTATTTTTTTCTAAATTTTGAATAAATACAAAGATTAAAAAATATCATTATATATATTTTTAAAATTTTAAATATATTTATAATGTGTAATTTTTCAACTGTATAAACCTCACTCTAGTAAAACAATTCCTATTTATCTCTAAACACAATACTGTTCTAAAGATAAAGAACGCTACTAGCAGATAGTAAATGTGAATAAATTTATAGGATAAAAAAAAAATCAGTGAAATATATTTAAAGTATAATTTTGAAACCTAATGATGTTCTGCATATCAATTATAATATACTGTAATAAAAAAACCCAAAATTTTCTTATTTTTAAATAATTTGAATAGTTTGAATTTTGTTTATCTTTGTAAAAGCTATGATTTGTACATTATTTTTAAAAATTCACATATTATTATATATTTTTAAATTTTTTAAAAATATATTTATAATGTGTAATTTTTCAACCGTACAAACCTCACTCCAGTAAAATAACTCTTATTTATCTTTAAACATAATACTGTTCTAAAGATAGAGAACGTTACTAGAGGATAGTAAATGTGAATAAATCTATAGAATTAAAAAAATCAGCAAAATATATTTAAAGCATAATTTCTAAACCTAATGATGTCCTGCATATCAATTATATTACACTGTAACAATTAAAAAAAATTTCCTATATTTAAATAATGTGAATAGATTGAATTTTGTTTATATATACGTAAAAGCTATAATTTTTACATTATTTTTAAAAATTCGCATATTATAAATTAGAATTTGTATAGTTTTGTTAAGATTACTTAATGAAAAACTGCAAAGCCAAAATCGGGTGCCTTTTTTATGAATATCTGTCTGCTAGCCTTGGAAAAAATATTATTAATCGTTTAATTCAATGTCAAACCAATCTGGATTTTTCAATGGCTCATAAAAGGGATAGCACCTTGGGGTAAGATTAGTCTGCAATTAAACGCTCACTGCAAAGTTCAATAACATTTGTCATTAATTACATGCAAGAAAGTGTGAGAAAAGTCGTCGGTGCTCTTGATCCAGATACTTAGTTGTATGGTTCTTATAGTGGGATAAAATGTCATTTGGCATAATAAAAAATACGTTGGATTTTTTATCATCGATCTTTATATCATTGAAACACAATTAAAATGATAATCATTTTCAGAAAAATAGTTTCATACTTTTCTCGTTTAGCATGGAAAATATTTTTAAGTTTATAAAATATTTTTTTTTTCGAAACAGAATTTTTAAAATTTGAAAATAAATATATTGACTTTCCATAGTAATTGTATTGATTTCATTACAAGTATTCATTTTTGCATTTAAAATTTTATAATTTTATATTCTTGTAAATTTAAGTAGCAAAGCTTTGCAAAGTTTTGATAATTTAAAGATAAATTTTTCTTCTTAAAACTGTTATTTAATAATGTACCACTGCTTAGAGATTTCTCAGGTATACTTTTGAGTAAATAGAACTCAAATACTGCAAAATGCAAGAAATGAAATTATATATTGTCTGTTGAAGTAGTTCTTGTATATTTCAGTTATTTCCAAGTATTGTGTTTTGTCTGACTTTGTAAGTCGAATGTTAAATCCACGATATGTGAAACAAGCTAAATAAATATGCCTTATAGTATTATTCATACTGAAATAAATAAATTGAGATTTTTAACAGCATATCCATGTCCTAATGTGAGGTAATCACAGTTTACGGACTCTATAACCTGCAGTGACAGGAAAAAAAATTATCAGTAACGCTTATGTAAAGCAGATTTATGGATTAAAATTTTAAGAAACGAAATTTCTTGCTCAACGAAAACCAAATTATTTGAGATTGAGGCATTTTTTTTACACACGCACTATTATTTTCATCAGTTGTTATATAATTCTTAAGTTAAGACGTTTGATATGTTATAAAATCCTTATTTCATAATGCAGCACGACTTTGTTTCGGGATCTCACATCATATTAATAATAATCAGGGTTATAGACTTTTGGACTTTTATGGTTCACCTCAATTTCCCAGCTAATCTAAAATAAATTATGTAAAAGAAATTACAAAGTATATTCAAAAATTAATATCGAGTACCCGATACACTCAGTCTGTCTCTATTTTATGTAACTGATGTATCTGTGTATAGGAAAGGTTGATGCAAAAGCCACAAACTCTAGAAAGGAATATATATTCTTGAAAGATGGCTTCAATGCATTTATTACTTGTTTTATTCTTATATAAAAATTTCTTGATATTTTAACAATTTTGGAAGTATTTAATACTTTGAAACAAATGTGTATGTTACCGTTAAAGTATGAAATCCCTTATTTTATAGAATACCTAGTTATTCCATGAAATAACTGATCGTGTCCGTTAAAGTATGTAATATGTTATTAATTTGACTAGTTATTTTATAGGATAACAATTTGCAGCCCTTTAAAGTGTAAAATAATCTGTATTATATATTTGGCTTTTTAGTATAAAGTACATTTAAGTTTCGTTTAACAATATGGATAGCGGGGAAAAAAACGTTGATTTCGAATTCAAATAAAAATAATTTTTGAAGGACGGCAACAGTACCAAAGCATAAAACAACAAGAATACTTTATCGCCATACTCTCAAAATGTCAAAGACAAGTACATTTACCTTCCACCCCTACTGCATTTATTAACTATTCGTTAGTTTATATGAACTATTCGTTATTTTAGAACATTAGTTTATTTATAGAATACCTAGTTATTTCATTTTAGATAAATTGTTTATTTTACACTTTAATTGTCTCTCATTAGTTAATTTATAGAATACCTAGTTATTCTATGAAATAACTAGTTAAAGTGTCAAATGAATAACATATTACCCAGTCAGTTATTTCATGGGTAACTAGATATTCTATGAAATAACTGCATTATATGCTTTAACGGTAATATATATATAAATCCTACTAGAATAAAATAAGATAGGAAACAAATAACTTTATTTACCATTTTTTTCTAAATTCATTAATAATTCTTCTTGCAGGCTTAAACCATAAGGACTGCGCGGTTATAAAAAAAGTCCGAAAATTGCTCATAATGATTGCTTTTTTTATTACTATGTTCGAAACTAATGCAGTTAATCAAGACAATACGAGAAGCCGCTACCGCACTGATTTGAACTTTACTCAGGGCAACAATTATGTTCTGAAAAATGTGTTCGTGTTTCGATACTATTAAGATGGTAGTTGCAACAGATAACGGCGATCTAAATACTTCGAAGCATGGGAGTCTTAACGTGATTTCAGGAACCTTGTTCCTGTCTCGCGTGATAAATTAGGGTAGGTTCGTGCGAGTAACTCATTCACGAGAACATTGTCGAACTTTACCCCACCAAACACTCACTTAGATTAAAATTGGTACTGACAGGATTGCCACATACCGGATAATCTATTAACTAGAGAATGGATTTATATATATTTTTATATCATTTTCCTGTTACTGAAGATCAAACAATTTGCTCGAGATAGATTTTGAAATAGAGAAAAATATACAATATATAATGAAATCGAATGCTTTATTCACCAGAGAAGTACGATTTAAACATGAGTTATCGGAATTTAGAAGAATGACTTTGAAACAGAGGTCTAAAAAAGTTATTAATGCATTTTTAGAAAATTTTTCGAGCTAGTGTCATTTATTAGTTGGCACAAAATGTCAGAGCAAATTAAAAATGGGATGATTTTTTTTTATTTTGAAAAATTAACTAAAAAAGTTTCTATAATGTTTCGAATTTCAAACTGATGGTTGATTTTAATTTCAGTTAAATTTTAAAAACTTTTAAGTTTTTAACTTAGATAAACATAATGAATTATTTCAAAAGTTTTGGAAATTTCATAAAAAATTAATATTGATTTTGTGATCATATTATTTATTTCGATATTACGATTAAGATATTATGGTTTTTATACATTTTTATATATTTATATATTATTTATTATATTATATTTTTTTGTGTTTTGTTAATTTCTGTTAGAGTTGACGATAGTACTTGTACTCATTTAGCGTTACATTGAAACACATAAACTCTTCAAAAAGACTAACATAGAGCGAAAAAGTAATTTCTGTACGTATATGATCAATAAGAATTTTTGGAAGAATGATTAGATATTAGAAAATAAATGTTTAATAATTACCGAGCATGAAGATGTGAAAGAATTTGTAATGCTAGATGTAAAGAATTTCTAATAATTGTTAAAAAAAAACCTGTATTTCTTATAGCATTGTTATAAAACAGGAGAACAATTTAAAATTTTAAAATTAAATCAAGTGAGCAGGTCCAGGTATTGAAAAGGAAGTTGTGTAATAGGATGTTTTTTAATATTTTACATAATATTACAAGTATATTTACGAATATTTATGAGGGAAAATTAATTATTCAAAGCTGCCATGATCTTCAAATATTTCCTGTTCCTTCAAGCTTCTGTTGACAAATTATTCAAATTTGCTTCAATGTTTCTCTCCCAGCCCATCTCTACTAATAATAAAAATAAATGTGTGTATATGTTGGCTTTCAACAGACCAGACCATTTGATCTATAGCTATAGAAATTATCACATATATATCCCTTGGAAGGTGAAAATGTGCCCATTGGAGAGATTTTTTTGAAATTTTGATCAATAAAAAATTGAGCTGAATTTTGGCATTTTTCGTGAGGTAACTTTCAAGGGTATTATTACAAAGGTGAATTTGACTTCTTTTCAAAATTTAAAATTCTGTCTTTTTATTGATATTAATTTAATAATCGTGCAAATGTTTTTTAAATTTTGGTATTTTTTTTAAAAAAAGGATTCGTTTTATTTTCACATATAGATTATACTGATGTCTTAAAATTCAAAGCGTTTTTATTATTTCGTTAAATATATAATCTTATGATTTTTTGCATTTATTGATAGCTTAAGAAGAAAGATTCGGTTTAATATTTGTGTAGTTTACGAGACTAGTAAAAGAAGTAAAGTTAAAATGCCACGAAATTTAGGAAATCGTCGTACAATCATTATAAATTGTACATTAACGTTTTTAGAAACACCACAATGACATAGGAATGATATTCATAAGAAAGGTTCACGCACAATTTGAATAAACCATAGACATGAAATTATATTTGAACAGTTTATTTGAAATTAAATGCAACCAATACCGCAATAAATATGTTTTTAGCTAAAAATGATTTGTCTAAAACATTTTTGACCAATTATGATCAATAATGCCAATGATGAATGTCTGAATGATTTTTAAAGCTGTACTTATAATAAAGCTCATGGTGTGTGTGTATGTGTTGGCGCTCTACAGACCAGATTGCTCCATCTACAGCAACCAAATTTGGCACATGTATACCTTGAAGGACAGGAATGGGCACCTCGGGGTAATTTTTTAAAAAATTATAACTAAAATTATTATTAGTTAAAGATTTTGTGAAAGTTTGATGCTTTTCATCAATAACTTCCGAAAATATTGTTGCACAAAAATGCTTTTTTACATCTTCAAAAATTATATTTTCAATGACACCAATGTTTAAAAATATAAATTAAATTTCTATTTTTAACGAATTTCAAAAATTATTTTACATATATTTTTTAACAATTTATTTGTAACAAAATAATATTTAACCTGCATGGACAAGTTACAAGCCAATGGGAAAAATTCGATTTTATCAACGTGTAGCCATCATATCAACTAAAGTTCAACTTAAAAAAATATACCAAATATTATTGCAAATTAGACGTATAAAAATGTTTTACCGGCATTTGCCTCTATAAAATGAAATAAATATGAAAAAAACCCCATTAAAGTAATATAAAGGAAAAGCATTTAAATTTAATCATGAAAATTTATAATTATTTTCAGAAAATATGATGCAAATAAAATGGATATCATTGAATTGCTAATTTTTAATATGTTTAATAGTTTTTAAAATGTTTTCGTGTGATAATACGCCCTGATTTCATTGTACAGAAACTTTAATATTTAGATCAATTTTAAATTAAAAATAATGAAAAATCCCTATTGCAAATACTGTGTTATGTAAGAATAATTTTTTTTAAATCATTGATTTACTTCAGATTTGATCGCAGAAGATAGAAACGTTTATTTAATTATTTAAAAGTTGAAGTGTCAAGGGTATTTTACATAATATGATTCCTCAGCTCTGTGTAAAATTTAAGCTTCATCATTCATTCATATGTATATTTATTGACTGAAATAAAATAAAATAGTCTTATTTACATCCTTTAAATATTTTGAAGGTAAAAACTAAAAACTGAATTTTACGATGAATAAGAGAATTTTTTGTTGAATAATCCTTTAAGATATCATATAAATTTTTGCAGTGCACGTACAATATCAATGTCAAACGACCGTGATTCAACTCTCAAAATACATGGTTGATTTCAGTGAAAAGTGTTTGTATATTAATTGCAGTTTAACTTATCGACTATAATTTAAGGTTGATATTTTATGAGCGCCGACAGAAAATAGAAAAAGATCGATAATTCAATAAATTGAATTGTTTAATGTCTAGACTATAATATGAATGAATTATATATAAAAATATGAAACTTAAAAATATTTTCAGTAAAAGTTATTAAGAGACCAAGTACATAGTATATTTACTTGAAAATTTTAGCAATCATTAAATCTTGCGAAGCAGTTGATGATCAAAGGCGTCTAATAAAAAATAAAACCAAATATTATGCTTGAATAAAAAATATTATGTTTGAATAAAAAAAATATTATGTTTGAATAAAAAATATTATGTTTGAATAAAAAATATTATGTTTGAATAAAAAAATATTATGTTTGAATACAAAAAATATTATGTTAGAATAAAAAATATTATGTTTGAATAAAAAATATTATGTTTATAATTTTTCTAATATGAGGTGCAATTTGAGATTACATTTAAGGATGATATTTGGGAAACGAATAATGGAGCTTGTTTTCAGAAGCAAATTTCAATTAGTTTGTCAACTGTTATTTAATATTGGATCTTAAAGCTCAGAACGGCCAATTATAATCAAAAATACGGAACCTACTTTCTTTTACTACAGAAGAATAAATTAATTAACAATAATCTAATTGATTTAGTAAGGGATAAAAAAATTCTGATTAAGCGAAAAACCAGCCGGAAATAGGTCGTTATTTGATGTATTAAAATTACTGTATACCTTTGAATAAAAAAATGCAGGTGACATTTCACAAACTACGCATTTCTTTATTTTTTCACTCCTGAAATTGTAAATAAAAAAAACTTGATTTCCTGCATTTCATAAGGTATTTATTAAAACGCTTTTGTATCTGAGATAGAGATTCGATCTTAATTAGGGGGTTGAAAAATTCCCAATAAACTGTATGCGTCGACAGCTGCTTTCTTTCACTCGCGTTTAATGACCAAAATAGGGCAGTGCAATTAGCAGTCTGTTATTCTGATAAAGGGTGGACTAAAGTCTTTGCCTTTGTCGTATTAAGAAGATGCCCTTGAGGCATTTCTGTCGTTTGAAAGAAGCAGTGACATTATGAGGAGAAATCACATCACAGCCATGTATGGAAAATTAGCTTATTTTTTTTGTAATTTGTCAATCCACTCCCAAATATGTGCAATATGTCAATCTCCCACCTATCTCTCAATTTTATTATATGTTGAACGCTAAAATTAAAAATTAATTAAATGTTCATTACGCTAAAAGAAGTATTCAAAGTGACATAATTTTTACATTTGAATAATTAGAACTTGATTGAATATCTCAAAAGGAAGATATTTGAATTTTTGCTTCCTCAAATAAGAATATTGTAGTCGTAAAAAAATTGAACTTGAGATTTTGACGAATCTCCTAGTTACAGATCTCCCTGATTTAAAAAAAAGATATTTCTTGACAATCTTTCTGTCAATTTCTTTGTCTGTGAAGATAATAACTAAAAATGCATTTGGCTAGATTACTGAAATTTGTTATGATGAAAACGATTGGAGATACGACAAAATTTATAGTTTTATAGCAATTTTAACAGACAGACAGATAGTCTAGGCATTAAGATTTCTCGAGTTACAAGTGAACTCAAAAATTACTAAATCCTTTCGTTCACAGACTTAACATGTAAAGTAAGATTCTTGTCAATATTTAAATCAAATCTATAAAAGTGTTGACCGCATGTCAATCGATATTTTCAATTAAAATAACTCACTTAAACACTTAAAAATAAGACACTTAAACACAATAATTCATAAACGCAATGATTCAAAGCAATGAAAATCTCCATGACTAAAATTGTAAATTCGTCTTAAATTTTGGTTTAAGTCTATCAAAGAAAATGAGCCCAAATGAATATTTCGAAGACACAATATAACGTTAAAGATAAATTCTATATTCAAGTCGAAGATCGTAGCTATTGTCTGCCATTGACATGCAATGTGTTCACGACGTTACTGAGGGTCTACAAAATTATGCAAGAGGAGAGAGGTTAGACCTTTATGGGATTAAGTTTCATATACCACTTTTGCTTGTTTTAAAATAGTGACATAAAGTTGTCAGTTACCAACTAAATTTGGAAATTATAAATAATGAAAGATACTTTAATTTCAGAAGAAAATATACTTCAAGAAATGAAAGATACTTTAGATGAAATTTCAATTAATTTAATAATTTCTTATTAAAAGAAGTATCGTTCATTATTGATGCCTTTTTGTATAACTACTTTATTATAATTTTATCTACATTTAATTCTTTTGACTGCTTTTGCCTATTAGGACACATAATCTACTTACCTTAATTATTGAAGAAACTGAATATAAAGCAGTTTTTTCAATTAATTTAAATGAAGTTTAGTGATAACTGTACCTATTCATGCCATCTTATTTCCTGCAGAATGCGCAATTAATTTCATTATTTTCTCGGTGCACCACAGTTGATATATATAACAGAAATATAAAAGGATTCCCTCACTATCAAATAATTAACAATGGTATAGAATAACATCATTTGAACAGTCACATCATGCCCCTTCTGCAAGGTTATTTTATTATAAGGGCTATCTGTAATAATGGATATGTCATTAATTCAATAACGTTCTTGTCTGATCCATTGTCACATCGGTTATTGCCTGTAAATTTATAAAATGATTTAAAACGAGTCATTAATTAAGAAAAAATGTATAATTTGCTGCTTATTTTTTTCATTAAGTAGCAAATTATACATTTTCATTCCTTGTATCAATAGCATACAAATAAAAGGGTAATTGCGATAAGAATAAAATTCATTCTGCAAAAAAATTAAAGAAAATAGCGAAAGAATATGATATCAGTTGATATTTATGATTAACTTTTAATAATTTTCATCGTTAAGTTAGTCGTTTTTAATAATTAGGCATCATTGTAAGACGCATTTAAAAAGAAATATTTTGGAATTTTTTTGCCATTAGCAAAATCACAGCTGAAGTAATTTACTTATAGAAGTAATTATCTATATAAATAGAAATAAATTTTTGTTTGTAAGTCTTTTATACACTGTCATACCGGTCATCCGATTGCGATTGAACTCTGAATACTTATTATTGGCACTTACTGGAGGGTTATAGGCATAGTAAAATTATGTAACCTATATAAATAAAAATGAATGTTTGTCTGAATGTCTCTTATGTTCGACAGTACCGCTCTTCCGATCCTGTTAATATTTCGTAGTTATTGTACGTAAATGCTACGTAAGTTGTTTTCTTAGGTAATAGTTTTATTAGAGAGTATTCGGGAAAGTTTAAGGGGAACTAGCCCTATAGGTTTGAAATTTTAATTAAACATTTAATAAAATTCTTGAGTTTTTTACATCATCTTCTGAAAATATTTGAGTACAAAATTTTTTGAATCATTTTAACTTTAAATAATTTATTTATTCAACTATATCAACAATTTTATTGCATAAATATGTTTTCTGTGTTTAATCAATTCTAAAAGAAAATATTTTAATCACATTTTCTAACATTAATCTTGAGAATCCTGAACAAATATTAAACGAATCATGAAATATACAAAAAAAGTGTATTCTCTTAATATTCTCGAAGAGCACCAAACACTGCAATTCTAAAAGAATACATAAATATCCATTATATAAAAATGAATTTTTGTCCCTACCTTATACGCTGCCGTACTAGTCAAACGATTTCTTTGCAACTAATCAACTCATTGCTTGCGCCTACGTGAAGGTTTAAGGCATAGTACAGCTATCATATATGTTATATAAAAATGAATTTTTGTTTGTTCGTATCCTATGTGTTGCCGTACTGTTCAACTGATTGCAATGAAACAACAAAACCTATTACGTGCACCTCCCTGAAGGTTATATTGTAAAATTGATAATTGGCAAAAGTCAAATAGTAAAAGGCACATCCCATTCGGAATTAATGTCACATGTATAAAATAAAATAAAATTATGATTGATGTCAGACAATGTCTTCCACACAGGATGTTATCAATCAGTGTGCTCACTATTTTGTCTGCAGGAAACAGCACATATCATTCAGAGTTTATTATTATTATTATCGATGCCGATTAAGTTAAGTTATATATAATAGAAATTTACCTATGCAAATAGTAATTTTGCTATTTATTAAGTGAATCTACAAACGATATGTCGACTATACAAATCCATATAGTGTTGATTGCTTCGATAAAAAGTATGTTCTCAAATGTAGAGAGAATAGATGTAATAGCACAACATCCAAAAATAAGCCAATTCGAGCTTCTCAAACAAACGAGGAACAACAATAGAGCAATAAAATAAATCGTTTACAAATTGTAAATTCACGTATTTCAGTTTCAAGATCAACATGAGAAAGAAGTGAAACACAATGTTTGCATGCTACCTGAAAGCGAGTATCAGAATAAAGAAACAATATGAGGCAATAAACTTTGTAACTATCTTTAGAGGAACGTCAATTGGAGAAAATGTGCTCACACCAGCATTCCTTTTGATTTCAAAGGACTGCAGTTCCCCTTTCGACTTACATTCTCAACGGCCAGTAATAAGGCACAAGAACCTAAGAAAATCCATGTTTTTCATATAACCAGTTGTATGCTGGATGCTTAGGGGTCGTGCAATGTCAAGAAATTTATTTGTTTCTGCTGAAGACGTATAAACAAAAAAAAAATACTGCCTAATCTAAAATCTTGAATAATAAAGTTAAAAAAAATATCATTTATATATCATTCAATTTCAATGAATGTATTCATTTTCAACACGAAAATAAGTACTACTATTTCTATCATTCCTAATTAAACAAAACAGTTATTTTAAATTTCAAACGATGCTTCAAAAGTTATTTCTTCTTCGACAGCAACGCGCCGGGTATTAGCTAGAACTTTATATTTCCTTTATTTGTTATTAAGTAGTTGTTTAAATATTACTTTTACTGATTTCTAAAATGCATCAAATAAAAATATGGAAATCTTTATAATTTGAATAAAAATGAAATAAAAATGTACAACAGTAATCAGAAGATAAATGAAAAATAATTCATAAAAATTAAAGAAGTCTAAAGAAATATCAGAGAAAAAACAAGAGATATTTTATAATCTTAGTTTTTTTTTTTTTTATATCCGAAATTATTTTACTAGAAACTTAAAAAATTATTTCTTCATCTTTTAATAAATTTTGAGGCTTGATAATTTCAGTAAATTTTTTTGCTTTAATTGATAAAAATAGCATAATCTGAAATGATGATTTAAAAAGTTGAGTCCCTGCCTTCAATAATCATCTGAATGTTGTCAAAGTCATATTTACTGCATTCCTGTGAATGTTGTTAAGAAAAACGGTTATATTACGGAGATTAAACATGATTAATGTTGTTCTTTTGAGTACTGTTGGGTTTATAAAAAGGTTAATTGCTTTCAATTACTTTTTCTTTCACTCTGAAGTGACGAGAAAAAATATCTACAAAAGAAAAGACAAACAATATTCGATTAAGTATAAAAAGAAAAAAAAAACATCCTTTTGTAAATTCTCTATTTACGATCAAACTGTAAACATCCTTTGTTGTATCTCCTCAGTAAATTTTCTTTATAATTTAATCTTCTTATTTCAGAAACAGCGGATTAGTTATTGCTTTCACAGCTTTACAAGATTATTCTGAACTTTTATAGAATAATTATAAGAACATTTCATCCTTCCGAATGCCATTCTAATTCTCTTTTATTTTATGTCAATTTTATGGTCCCTGTAAAGTTTTCTAATCTCTTTCTTGCAATAAATGTCTTGTATTATTAAAATTGGTAAATCTTAAATCAAAGTTGGAGGGAATAAAACTAAGCGTTGCAGGCGATGTAGCTTCAATTAAGGAAAGAACTAAACTTTCGAAGGGATTAATTCAACAGGTCATGGACATATGAAAGGTCAAACTATCTCCTTCTTTCCTCTTTTGTCTTACATGTATATGATTTCGCGTTTTGTATAAAGCTTTATAATAAAGTGCGAGAGGAATTTAAAATTCAATGAGACTTTTTCGTTTTTTTAAATCAAATTCAAAATTTGTCATAGTTCTTCAGTTTTGATGCCAAGACATTTTTGATGCCGTTTTTCTAACTTATGCATTAGTGAAATTGTGGACAAGACAAACTGATTTGTCTTCGAAAAGACAAACTAACAGGCAGTAAAGTATTTGCTAGATTTCTTCAAAATTTTATGTACATCTATAACTGTGATGATAAAAGTAATATTTTTTTTTGCATTTTTGAGTTTCAACATAAATCACCTTTTTTTTACTGTTTCAAGGAGAGAGGAAACTGGGATTCCTCAAATTCTGGAGATTGATATTCTGCCATCATATTTTTTCTTTTTGTATTTCTTACACCAAAAAAAAATAGCTAACAGAAATGATCTCCCCTGAAACTTCCTCGCATATTCTCTAATAAAAGAATATCCGTACTCCTTCGTTTGAAATTATGGACATATGGTAAAATCGGGGATGCCTTGCATGACGTTGGCGTCTTAACCCAAGATCTACAGGGTTAATGTTAGATTTCGTAACTATAGACCTCACACAGAAGTTATGAAATAAAGGTCATAGGTGGGAATCTAATATTTTTACTTAGTTTATCGTGAAAATATGAATTTTGAATTTTCTTTTACTGTCTGATTGGCATTAAAAATTGACATGGAACTACTGTTATTGCCAATATTTAACATCAATAAAATACCTAATTTCATCGATTTAAATCATTGCGTTTACGTGCATGCGAAATTAGAAGACATACAACGCGCCAGCTGTTTAATGGTTTTGATTCAAAATGTGTCAATTTATTTTAGATGCTAAACCTATGCACTAAATGTTATCTAACTTACTCTTTTCATCTTGCAGTTGTCGAATGAATTTATATTCAAACGATCGGAGATATAGGTTTCTTGTGAAAACATTTCATTGAAAACTACAAATTTGATTATACTTCTATACATCATTCAGATGTCTAGATCAAGAGTTTTGAGTTATCATGTTTACAAACAGGTAGACAGGCCAAAAAAGTGCTTTTCCGATTTAAGGTGGATTGAAATGTGGATATTTGTCAAAATTTTGTGTTCGAATTTTTCTATTATAATGCTCCCTCTGAACATTTTATACAAACAGATTAAAAAGTATAATATTTATTGGTGTTTTTAAATTTCATAGAGCATGATGGTTCTGAATAACCATTCTTCTGAAATTATATCTGCCATTGCAAATATCAAATTAAAACAATTCATTACCGTGAACTTTGTGAAATTAAATATAATTACTAAATAAGTATAATACTTATTCAAGTGTTGATTAGCATATTGATAACTTAATTATGTAATAGGAAAAAGGAAACTGATTAATAGGCTTTTAACTTAAATAGCTATTATATATAACTTCAGCAGGTCAAATTGCCTGACCTCTTTTGGCATTGTTCCGCGGTTACTTTTATGTTTTGTCTTTTTTTTTCCGCTTCGGGTGTTTTAAATGCCTGATGACAGAAGCACTGATTATGGTATCACACTCAGCCCGATTGAAATGTGCGTTTGTTTATCGGTTGATATCATCATTGTTTTGGAGAGTAGGCCATTATCGACCGAATATAGAGAGTAGTTTATTCGTCGAATAATAATAGAGTGAAATTATTTATGAAATTTGATACGGGATTTTAAACCGCAATTGTAATTCTGCGTCAAATTTTGATTTTAATAGTTTGGCTAAACAGGCGTTTAAGATACATATTTAGTTTTCTTCACTACACTACAAAGCACATAATTTTCATGAGTAGTTTCTAAAAATAAAAATATAAACACTCATGGCAATTGTGGACCTGACAATCTTGCCCAAAGTCCACAATTTTATGTAAGGGAAGGAGGAAAGACAGCTTAATTGAAGGACCCCAGAAAGTTTCCGAGAGAAATTTTTCTCTAATTACACAAATGAAGGAAAAAAAATGTCAATGTTTAAAAGTCGTTTACGATCTATTAATAAGATTGTTCGTGTACATAATGCAAAATGTGTTGGAATAAAGATAATATTCGTATTTAATTGAATTAATGTTTAAAATATGTTTCTACACATTTGCTCATCAATGCATTGAGTCTAACTTACAAATTCTTTAAAAAAAAAAAATTATGCTGAAAGATTGCTTTCGATATAATTACGTAAATAACCGCAACTCACTGGAAACAATCATAATTAACTACCTTTTTGTAGGACATTTGAAATGATACATTAACAAATTATTGTAACAATGTTTGCAAAAACATTCTTTAATAGTTTTGTGCTTATTTTAATTCTGTTTCCAAGAATATGAGAAATAAATTAAACAAAACAGAGATTTATTTATTAACTAATTAGTTTTTGAGTGTCTTTCCTCCCATCAATAATTTTATTGAAAATTCACCTAGTTGGAAACTGATAAGAGAAGCAGATTTAAAAAAGATTTTGAACATTTATGCTATGGAAGCTAATCTGAAAAAATAATTGCGTTCTACTTTTCTAGAGAGAGATAATTCGTGAAAGGAAATCTGTATTTTTCTACAAAATAAGGCTATGATTTTGTAAATAAATGTTAATTTTTATTAAAAAAAATCAGATTTGTTGATTCATAATAAAACGCTTAAAAATTGCACATGCATAATTTATAAATTCTCATGTTTCTGGAAACATGTTCACGTCGAAAGAAAAGTATTTGATAAAATCTGAAGAAACGTAATGTAAGCATATTGATCTTTAAACAGATTCAGTAATATATTATTATGCATTTAATGAAACCTATCGTTATTAAAACGTATTTTCATTGGACTTTTTTTTTTTGCCTGCATCTCATTCGTTTATTTTGCAAAAACGGCTATGATTACTTTGGGTTAGAGAATAAGGTCACGATTACTCGATTACCATCACCTAACATGATTACGAACAATCTCGAAATACAAATTAGACCTCGAGCAAATTTACCGATCTGGAAGACTTGTAGGTCAGCACTTTTCTGCTTTTTAATGGGCAGTCGCGCTGAGCTTAATTTTTAAATAAAAATAATTCGAGATCATTGAAAATTTTGTGAAGTACCTGAAAGTGTTATTATTTACTTATTTAAAAGAAAGTTAAAAAAAAATAAAGAGAATTTTAAGCATTTTTCTTTTAAAAAAAATTAGAAAACAGTAGAGAAACGTCTTGAAAGTGTTTGAAAATGACAATATGAGTGTTTTGAAAATAATATTAATTTAAAATATGTCATAAAGGAACAAAGATATTTCCTTTCTTTAAAATCATGAAACTTATCAACTACAAAAAATTATAGCTTATATAATATTAAAAAAAATCAAAGTCACGCAAGGAAATAAAATGGCTAAGAATATAGAATTAACTTAATCATCGTCATAACTTATAATCAACATACTTTATGCTTGGTTTTTTCCCTCCTATACAGTGTAAAATTAGCGCAATTCCGCAAGTTTTAAGCAAGCAAATCATATAATTAAAGAATATAAAAAATGTAAATAAAATTGGAATTAATTAAAAAAATTAATTGAAAAGTAATTTTCATTTTTTAAAACCTGCAATAATAATAATCTTAATCTTCTGTAATTAAAATTCTGTTTAAAAACTTTATTTTTAAAATCACAAGTTGCTGCACAGTTTTTCAAGTGAAACATGGGGAAAATAAATAAAAAAAGATTAATTTGGAGTTCAATTTAACTAATTTTGATTTATGATAGTTAAATTGTAATTTTATATTTGAAATTTATTTTTTGAAGCTCTCTTATTTCGAATCCACAAAATGTAAAACTTGTTTTTAAAGAAGGAATAAAAGAAAGAAAAGTGAAAATTATAATTTAACTTTTATTTATAACTACTATTGTTATAAAACTTAAATTCTATAATCTTTAAACTTACAAACTTTAATCTATATAAATAAAAATGTCTGTCTGTCTGTATGTCTCTTATGCGCTGCCGCACAGCTCATTCGATTGCGACAAAACTTTGAATACATATTACTTGTACTTAAGGGGTGGTTGAATAATAAAGTTAAAAAATAAAATAAAATAAATATTATTTAAGCTTCTCCTTTCATTCAATTATCAATTCAATGAATTCAATTATCATTCAATTTCAATGAATGAATTCATTACCAATACGGTAATAAATATTGTTATTGCTATCATTCCTAATTAAACAAGACAGTTATTTTAATTTTCAAACATTTTTTCCAAAATTATTTCTTCTGCTGCGGCAACGCGCTGGGTAACAGTTAGTTCTATAGCAAAAATTAATTTTGTTAAAAATTGAATACGTAAAATATTTGATTAAAGTTGCTTTTAACTTATTCAAAATTAATTTTATAAACACAGTATTTGATATAAACTACTTATTCATAGCTGAGCAGTAAAAAAAATATCTATTCAATCCACTTAAATTCTACTTGTTGTATCTGATTGACAACGGTTTAAATCAATAACAGTTTTTTAATCAAATAATTGCAATACATCTTGGAAGTAATATTTTATTTGTGCCATTTCCAATTAGGGTCGATATTTTTTTCTAATTAATAAAGATTTTAATCCTCTGTTACCTAATATTTTATTCTTATGCAAATAAATATTGACAATGCTTCTTTTTTTTATTTTTTACGAATGTCTAAGTTTGAAGTTCGCAGTTGATATTATTTTATCATTATGTATATAATCAAAATACTGATTAGTAATGCAGTTTTCTTTTTTTCTCAAGTGCGAAAATTAATTCTATAATTATAGAGATTATCATTATTTATTTCTTTTTATTGGAATAATAATAAAATATTATTAAATGCATATCACAGAAAAAATCTAGTTACTTCAATTTCTTAAAATAAGATTTAATTTCAAATGAATTTCTTGAAAATTTTTTATTAATAAAGTAAGAAAATAACAAAAACATTTTTTTAACATGACTTGACGTGAGAGTTTATCAGAACTTTTTCTTGATGGGCAATTTGAAGACTTAGAATAATCAGAACAAATTTTGAAGAGAGGGATTAAATCTATACAACAAGATCATTAAACTAGAAAAGTATAACATATTAAAAAAAATTAAGGATTCCACCAACAATTAAAAAGAAATTTAAATAACGTTTAATTTGTTTTATTTTTTTCAATACGCTGAGCAATTTTCGGTTCTGCCTTTATTTGAAAAAAAAAGTTACAATCATCAATAATCTATTAAACATTTTTATTCAAAAATATTTTTTTATGAAAAATAATTTTGGCAATTAGCACATTTTAGTAATTACTTTTTGATTTTTATTATTTTATCATATTCTTTAAAAAATACCTTTTTTTTACATAGCGCATGTTTTAAAATAAGTTTTACAGACTGAAATTTTTGTTTGCAAGCCTCATAATTAACCGGAAAATATGGATCAGTGATGCAGGTCTGGATATGAATTAAGATAGGCGAAGAAAAGATATGTAGTATGATAAAAGATTATATGTTTCATATATGTAGTGACGGAATTTTGTAATCAATTTATCATTCGTTTGTTAATAAGTCAAAGTTTTGATACTTCTTACGATTGTGTGTGTTCTATGATAATACACTGTTTCCAATCTATTCAATTATATTTTCTAAAATAGACAGAAATATTATCGAAATTAGTAAAATACATCGCCGCTACTAATAAAGATGAATATCTGTGCTTGTTGCAGTTCTAAAGACATCTAACCTAGAACCCCAACTTAGCACATACATACTTTTGAGGTTAAGAATGTTCATCTCTGAGTGATTTAAAAAAATAAATTTATAAAAAATTGAATAGAATTTTAACGTCTTTTCACCATAACTTTTGAAAATATACAAAATAAATTCAAAACTAATCCTTACATCAATTTAAAACTCAAAAAATCATCTTTTTACGATATCATTTTTTTGGTCTTATAATTTGTTCTCTTCTTAAATTATTTTTAATTTATTTTACAACAGCACATTTTATTGTTGAGGAGAAAGTCAAATTGTTTGCATTTTTGTTATTAATATTTTATCAGGGCCAATTTTTCCATTATGAATGATAAAGACATGATTATCCCATTTATTCCACTTATTTTATTCTATTCTTAAAAAAATACTTATTTTTTTACGTAGCTCATGCTTTAAAATAAATTTAACTGACTGAAATTACGTGGAGCCGATTTAACACCAAGACATTCTGAAATTACAAACTGATATTGTTGTATTTATAATTAAAGTTTTAATTTAAGACTAAGGAATGGTGAAATTTTGTATAGCTCCTTCGTTTTTAAACATTCTTGTTTTTTGAAACATTTTGATTAAAGTTAAGATTAATATACAGCCCGGTGAAGATAACGGTACAAGACATCTAAAATAGTATGACTTACTTGTCTAACAAAATTTGAGATTTAAATATATTTTTTTGAAGTTACCAAGACCAAGTTATAATACAAAATATTTAATAGAAAGTTTTACCAATAATTTATTTCCGAAAAAACCAAGCGACTAGTTTTATTAATAAATTAAAGAAAGAAAACAAATAATTTCTAAGATTACCTTATTTTTTCCGATATTATTGGCTCATTTATATAATTAGAATATAATTACCTGATGACAGAATTTAGATGAGAAAATTCGTTTCTTTATTTGGAATATTCTCTTAAGTGAACTTCCTTATGATCTCAATAATTGAATGAATATAAGGATAAGAAATTTACACATATCCAATTTTGTTTTGAATTGATTTTCTTTACAGCTAATAGATTTATACGTCGACGCTATAATTTTCCTAATGTGTTACAAATTTAGCTAATTGTACGTGATGTTTTTAAGAAAAGACAAATGGACCTATCATTAAATTCTCTTCCGAAAGTGATCAGAATGGGCGAACCAGGATGCAAAATTCACCTTCAAGTCATAATGAATATATTTCCACTCTTGTCACTCGCACTGAATAACGATGACAATAATTTCCCAAATAGTTGTAAAAAAGTCGCATAATTGTTATTTACTAAAACCTTTTATACTTACAAAATCGATCAAGAATTGATACAAATGTAAAAAACAAAATATAAAAAAAATTATGTAAATTAAAAATTTCATCTTTAATTTACATACATTTATACGGCACAAGAAGTTACTTCTGGTTAGCATAAAAAGGATTTTGTACACAGTTATATTTAAGTACACCATTTCAGATATGTAGAGATAGAATTTTATAATATATTGTTCCCTTGTTGAAGCTCATAGCCAGAATTTCAAAGCTTCGTACGCTTGTGTGCATGTTTGATGATAGAATATTATTTCAAAATTTTCAGAATCCAGTTATTCATTTACTTATATTTCTAGTTCACATACGTGGCGACATTTTACGTGGGAATTTCGGAAATACAATTGGAATAACATTTGTTACAATGGATATAATTTGAAAATCGGAAATTTGAAAAAAAAAAAATAAAAATAAATAAAAGGCATTTTATTACACTAATAAAATGCCGTTTGTAGGAATTTCGAATTTATTTTAACAAATAATATGCTTTTAACAGTATGTGTAAATCAAAGAAGTTCAATTGATCTTTATTATATTATATTTTATATTATTATATATTATTTTATTATATTATATTTATATTTTTTTAATCACAGTATTAATCCGTATTCGGAACTTGTAGGGACTTCTATCATTAAATAAGTTTACGCATAAGTATTTATTGAAAAAAATGATGTATGTTTAAGGTTGAATTTAAATATGCAATACATAATGCAACTAAATATTCAATACAGAATGTGCTTGGTGAGGAATGTTTAGAGAAAGGGCTTGGTTTTGAATATCAATGAAGCCTTGATATTGAATGTTGATGGTAGTGAATAAATATTCCGGACACAGGCCATCTCCTTTGTTCTTGAAGAACTTTCAGATTAAGGTTTTTTTTAATTTGATCTTGGGCATTTTCTTTATCATCAGATTGATTGGAGGTCCTTGATGATTTGTTGAGGTGAGAAGCCGAGGAAAATGAGCAGCGGGAGACATGATGAAGTGGATCATCAATTTTCTCTTTGCATTGGCACACAAAAACTTTGATTCGGAATAGCTTGAAGTATGAAAGGAATAGACCATGATCGACCACTAAAAAATAAAAACTTGCTTGTTCTTGCTTGATGTTAAGAAAAACTTTGGCTATTGTATATTCTTGTTTTACTAATATGCTTTTGAGAAGATAATCAGTAATGTTTTCCGTTTTATTCGTAAATTTAAAGAATATCACAATATTTAAAAAACCTTCATGCAGGTATTAAAAATCTAATATAGTAGCAGAGGCAGTTGCTCAAAACCCGGTTCCATCAAGAATCCAGTATCTCTTGCATTACCTTTTATGGGAATTAAGAAAAATCGGAAATGATATTCATATCTTTCAAATGTTTTTAAGGCAGCAGTTCAACCAAGCACTACCTTTTTGAGCACATTTTGTTATTCAACTGATGATTTAAAAGTAGTTATTCAGATAAAAACAAATAGCATTTATTTCAAATACTTTATAATAAGCGGTATTTCACCTCAAATTCTTTTAAATTCTTTGAGAGCTCTGAGTCACTCAACTTTAAATCACTCATAAATATTTTAAAAACGCAATTTCGTCTTTAGAAATTTTAAAATTATATAAAATAATGTAACAAAATAAAATGATAAATGCTTGGGCTCCTTTTAAAAATGATGTTTTTAAATTAACGGCAATGTGATAAATATTTAGATTGCTGTGAGCAAGTAGCTGAATATAATTTATAAACAAAGAAATGATTCAAAACTAAATCAAGTGCTTTTGGAGAGAAAAACAAAATTTCCATATTTCAACTATTTTTAAAAATGGAAAATTGTTTTTCTTTTCTATCTAAACAATCGAATTGTTTTAAATATATCAAATGAGGAAAAGGTACATAATTGCAATCTTATTGTTTAAATTGGCTATCCAAAATAAATTTCTCATTTTGTCAAAAGATATACATTCTTATAAGATTGGTAGGCAGGAGATTGGAGGTTTAAACCATGATTTTTAATTTTCAAATGATAAGCTATTAATCTCAGAAGAAAAGTTTCTTGAATACTGAAAGCATTAAAAAAGCTCTATAAATGGTCTGTAAAACATTAAGATAGTTTAATTAAGTCAAGTGTTAATAAAGTACGAAGTTCAAAAAATAAATATCATTATTATTTAAATTTTAATTCTACTTAAATTCTATTTGAATATATGTTACTGAAAAGGAAATAATTGAAAAACTACGCATTGATGTCGGCATTATATAAACAAATTTAATTAAAAAAATTAAATAGGGTCGTTGAAAAATATCTTTAAATGATTTCTTGTTCTTTAGATTTCGTGGATTGGAAAATGTACTATACTAAAAAATTTCAATTGCATGATTTCAATGGCTTTAATCAGTAGCGTTTTCTTAAAAAATAAGTTTGAAGTTAGCTTTTCGTCACAATTAAAGCTTCAATATTTTCTTCAAAGAATGTTACTTTCGTGAACACGATTATGTAATTTTTTCCCAGCATTAGTTGTTAAAAGTAAGATATTTTTGTCTTTTAAATTTAATTTTCCTCACTTTTTTTAATAATCGACTATAATGATACAATGAATATTGTTAAAGTAAAGTTTTCGTGTAGGAATTCTTTCCCGGTCTCCGTAAATTAAGGCAGATTGAATGGTACTTCAGACATTTTTTGATTTTTTTTTTCAAAAAAGTCAACTTTTTCAAATTAATTATAAATATAAAATTTACACCGATTATTCCCTTTAATGCTAAATGTATTAAAATCTAACTTCAAAAATGATGCTCAAAATTTTTTTAAATGAAAAAAAATTTCTTCAAATTGAAGTTTTTTAATAATTTACTCCGAATCGAGTTAAATGAGGAACTGATTCAAAATCATTTTTATTACTTAAAGATATTAAAATGGGCATGTTTTTGAAATATATTATTTATTTTATCTTGAAATATTCGAATTAATCGAATGCACATACATGAATACATGATATGCACATACATTGTATATCATACACATTGTATTAATATAAACCACATTACTTATATATACTGATAGAAAACATGACAAATGTGTCATAATATCAACACTGTTGGAATTCACGTAAGATGAATTAAAAATTACACAAAATGAATAGCACAAAGTAAAAAGAGAATGCTCAAAAGCATATTTGACTGAACTACATAATGCTGCCGAAGGCGCAATGCCTAACACCTAATCGACAACGAGCATGTAACGGATTATTAAACAGATAACATCCTCACAATGATAAATGAGTAATTATATGTCACTTCATGTATCTTTCTTGTCATTTTAACGTGTCTGAAAGTTACACAGTTACACACAGCTTTCAGGGTTATTGACAGAAGAGTATTAATGTAATCAATTGAAATACAGAACTGAGGATATTTTATTTTAGAAAAAGATAAAAGTTGAGAAAAAATTTATTAAAAACTAGTTTTTTAAAACTACAGTTTAATGTTTCATGAGCTTTGAATATATTCATTCTTATACATGATTTTTGTATATAATTTCATATGGAATTTTAAAAAACTAATTCAGATATTATAAATAAAAACTGCGGACATATTTCTGTAGTTTTTCACGATAATAATTCTGAAGGGTTACAATCCGATTCCTCTTTCATCGAAATAAGAAGATATTATGATTTGCATGTGTAATAGATAATATTTAATCGAGAATTTTTTTTATTATATCATTTATATCTTAACTTCTGGCATTACTTTAAATTACTCAGTTTTAACAATAAATTCTTTGAAATTAAATATTAGAAAACCATACTCAAAATACGCTTGCTGGTTCAGTGTATAAATACGAAGAAAAGCGTTAAAACAATCGTCGAGATTTATCACTTATGAAGTTTCTTCTTTTAATTGAATATCAATTTCAATTATGAAAAGAAACCATGGGGAGTGGTCTTCCTGAAACATTATCTTGTGTTCTCTGAGAAATACACTTGGGTATTATTAAACCATTTGCAATTGACGAATAATAGCTACGAAATAACTTATTAGAATGTGCTCTTTAGCTATTGGTTGCTAGGATGAAATTAATGCATAAGTATCCGAAAACTAAATAAATAAATCAGTCACATTATTTTCGAATTAATTGAATTAAAAATTTGAACAATTTTGGTCACTGCATACCAAAATTGTTTGGTATGCTGTGACCAAAGAGAAGTAATGATATGCAAGTTGACATTTACGAAGAGAAAGTAATGTGACGATTTTAAGAACAATTTTGGTCAATGCATACCAAATTACAAACATTTTAATTCACGCCTTTTGAGTTACATGTTTTTAAAAGAAGTTTAGACTGACTAGAGGATCAACAGTGTGGTGGATTGATACTTAGATTTTAAATTTGAGCATCAAATTTAATTACTCTAACGTCATCGTTTTATTGTTTTTGGATTCATTTATATTCGAACAGCTAATCAGGCAGACTATCTATGAACGGATTTAGATCAAAATTTGATCTAAATCTCCACATTTGATGTAAAAACAATGTATTAAATTTGATATGTTTAACTCAAAACATTTTTGAGCAACCACGCTCACAAATATACCAAAATGTGTTTTTCGGATTCGTGCAGGTAATGAAACGTAAGAGATTCGTCAAAATCTAGAGTTCCCTTTTTTTTCTTTTGTATTACATTACTTTCACTTTGTAAACTTCATATACAAGAAAGTAAAAAAAAAAAAAAGATATTGACCATGTATTTTCCAAATGTTATGAGAAATGTATCTTCTAATATATTTTTCAGCTTCCAATCAGTTTGAAATTTAAATCTCTTTTCAATAAAAATTTTAAAATATTGCTATTGTTAAAGTTTTTTTTAAAAAAATTTAAACCAAAATAAATAATACAGTCATTATCTTGCATTATAAAGGTTTCTTCTTTTCAAATGCACTGCTTTATTTACTTCAAAAATTATTTTCTAAAGCATTTTATTCTTCATTCTTTGTTTGTGAATATGAAATTTCAACTCCAATATGTTTTTTCCAGCCCTATACCGAAAAAACTTTTTTCATTTATGCATCTGAAAGCAAAACAGCTCTTTTATATTATTGCAATTATAATTTTTCTTTCATTCAAACTAAAATTATTGAAATTCATAATGGAAATTTAAAAAATAATAATAATTTGAATTATATTCGAAGAAAGTATTCATTACTTTTTACACATCACGATTCGCTTTCTTAAAAATCGAAATTGAATTTTCCCATTTTACTCAGAGATAACCATTTCCGTTCCTTGTATACAATAGATCTCCAAACGGGTCAGATAAGATAATGCCCTTTTAAAAAGCGTGCGAATTGAAACTTGTTTTTAAATCGAACTCGAGTGGCCTGGGGTGACACTGGAGACGAATTTGCTCCAACTTCAAAAAGTTCGGCCACACCTATACCAATCACTTTTGCGAAATTGAACTCCTAGAGGTATGTGATCTCGAGACGATTGGTGATGTTAGGAGTTCAATTACTTTGGTCTTGTCTAGAATTGCTTTCGCTATCGAATTCATGGAATTAGATGAAATGATTAAAATACATACATCTTTAACGAGCGGTTGATTCACCAGATTTAATGACTGCTATAAATTTAAGTTGTGCATTTTGTATCGCTATGTTTCGATGGCTTCTTCAACAAGATATTTTTAAATTTAGAATTTTGATTTATATTTAATTCATATCAATATTAAGTTATATCAATTTAATTCAATATTAAGAAGCCTTACACTGCACTGTTTATCACACTATAAATTTCGTTTTCAATAAATATCTTTATGTATCCATTTTTATTACATAAAAGAACATCAGTTTTAAAAATGGATGCATTTAAAATTATATACTTTTGCTTGATTATGAGTTCAAATCTTAAATTTTTAAAAATTCCAAAAAATTATTAAAATTATTTTATAGTGAAACTTTGTACCTGGGCATACCTTGATCAGCAACGATGGAAAAAAAGCTTGGGAGAAATATGAATTGCAACAATGAAAAAGATTTGAAGTTTATTGAAGAATTGAAATTTATTATTTTAAAATGCATTTAAAATGTTTTTTAAACGAATATTTAAATACAGACACAAAATTATAGAATAAAACTTAGCATGATTAAAAAAATATTTTTTTGAAATTTAAGTTGATGTAAAAATTATTTTTGGGCTGTAATATTTTCGGCAGTTTTTGTACAAAAATATCAACTTCGTTCAATTAAAATTTGGAATAATCATGAAATTGGAAGTACGGAATTTAACTCTTTTTTTTTTTTAAAAAAAAAGGGAATTATTGGTATTAAGAGAATTATGATACTGTTATTTCACAAAGCTTACCTTATTTCTTTTGGAGCAAGAAAGAAGTAAAGTAAATTTTGTCAACGACGCGATCGACATCTGAAGAAGAAACCGAGCAGAATTTTTTAACTTCAAAAACATCCTACGGTTACGCTTAAAGAGAAGGCTGAAAGTGGGGGATTCTAATTGTCTTTCTAACTCAGTGAAATTAAGGTTGAAAACAATAAAAAATACAGAAAAATTATGAAAAAAAGCACACTTGTTTCTAGAAGCTTCGATGCTGGGGATGGTAACTTTTTATACGAAGAAATTTTAAGAAATAAATGTTCAATAAATCAATAAAATCTCTCTGTTCAATAAATCCTTCATTTAAACAGGAAATGATTTAAAATTATCTGAGAAAAACGTCGAATCATTTCATTTAGTTCTGTCACACCAATATGTATTCTGCCATGCAGGCATCGAATTCCTCAATACAATATTCTTGATGATATTTTTGATTATTATATTTCTTCAAACACCCTAATTCGTTTTTGAACAGCCACTAGCGTATTGAATTATTACAGAAAATCCAGAAAATGGGTAGAAAATCATAAAGAATTCTATTAGAATGACAAAATAATATTAAAATGAAAAACTCTGAGATAAAGGCAAACGATTTCATAAAGCTTGAGTTGATGCTTTTAATTTTTAATATTTTGTTATGACAAAATTCGTGGATAACTAATTTTAATCAAAGTTAGTATTAATATGAAATTGAATTAAATTCTTTAATATATTGAATTAAATAATTAATTATTATTGAATTATATTAATTGAATTAAATTCTTTAATATGTTCTTTAATTTAACTTATTTGAGATTATTTTTAACTTTCATTGTTCATAAAAGTGTTATAGTTGGTTTACAACTCAACGAAAGAGAAAAATAGCAAACAAATCAATATTAGGATTACTAGGAATACTATTGGGTCTTACTTAGTACGGTTTACCATATTGGCGATAAACTCGGCGGCTCAGTAAATTAGCCAAACATATTTTTTTTCATTAATCTCGTTTACATGACGTTCCATTTATTAACAAGCTATATACATAACATTCTTTAAACCACAATTATGCCTAATTAGGTTGCTTATTAAACACAATGTGTTACCTTGATAATAATTTGAATTAAATAATTATAAATTAATTCTCTTTCAGTTAGTTCATGTATTTCTTTAGTGCACTTTTTTCTTATTTTTCAATCAATTGAATAATATTTCCTTTGTTAAATAATACTATTCAGACCTACTTCTACTTCTAGTGAATATTAAAACTTTATCATTCCATTTCACTACCAGACAAAGCATTTAAAGCCTTTGTTTAGGATTTTAGTTAAAAATATATGATAAAACGGAAAATGTTCTGTCATTTTTTTCTGATTAAGAATTGTTCTCTTTTATCGCCATTTTCATTGGCGTTGATTGAAAGGATATTTTTTTACATTCTCACTCTTAATTTCTGTAATTTAACCTCTTTTCTCTAACAGTATAATATTTTTAGATTCAAGCAATCATTCGTTTCATTTTCTCATATCAAATACTTACATAAAGAGTTACAAACACGTGAGTCCTTTAATGAAACAATTAATTAATTTATTTTTTAAGTATTTAAGCTCAATTAATTACAAATTGATTGTAATCCTAAAAAAGAAGACAACAAAATGATTAAAAAGAAAAAATAAAAAAAAATAAAATAGAAAGAGAATCCATTACCATGATAATGAAGCTTTAAATTAAAAATGATAAAGCATATCAAATTTTAGAAGCTCTATAAGTCAGTTTCGTTTTATAAATTCCTGTTTTAAGTAGCTTGTATAATTGATCTTGCAAATAATATTTTCAAAATAAATTACTTTCTTTTGTTTTTATTCAATAAAATAAGCAAAAAAGGCACTTATTTAAATGATCTATGCTTTTTGATATATATTAGTGTAATATGTCAAGAAGAATAAAAGGTAATAATTCTTGATTTATATTAATGTAAAAGTCTCGATAACGACGATGATCATTGTTATAAGCTTTGACGGTTATGCATTTATTATTGCGATTTAAGTATGAGTCAATCGAGGTAGTTATTATTTTCGTTTAGGTGTATATTTGGTTAAAAAATACATATCTAATTTTATATTTGAAATATATATTATTGTTATTAAAAATATTAACAATGCTTTCTTTTTACACTTGCAAAGAGTTTTAAACATTGTGCATGGAAAGTTTTAAAGAAAAATAGTTACAATCTGAAAATTGAAAAAAAGCAAATATGCAATCTGTTTAAAAGAAAGAAAGAATTATAAATTTTTCAATAAATTTGAAATGAAGAATTGAGAAAATTTTGTAAATACTTACAAATAATAACGAGTTAAATTTATATTCGTTCCCATTTTTATTCTATAATTTTTATTTACAAGATATTTTGGACATCTAATTATTTCAGTAAAAATTAGCAGATGCAGTAAATTGCTTTAGATCGATATAAAATTCATGTTGCCTTTTCCAGAATCTGATTGTCAAAGTAAAACTTTGAATACAAAATTTTAAAAAATTCCTTTTTATTTACATTTTTTTCAAATGTAAAGTAAAAAGTTCCATTTGAAATTTTCAATTCATTCAAGTTTAGTTTAGTTAGCTGGTGCGTCAAGTCAAGACAAGTTTAATTTGAAGTTTTAGTTTTTTTTTGAAAAACTAGATTCTTGTTTCTGTTTCATGATACAAAAGGCTTGATACTGACGCACCAGCTCCTTGTTTTGAAATGAATAATATTTTTGATATGGTAATGAAATTTATAGTACAACTTAATTACGAATAATTCCTAATAATTTCTCTTTCTAGATTTGTGATATTTTAATTTTAATTAATACTGTTTAAATACATGGTGTCGATGGGAACAATAATTAATGTACAGTATAAAGTCGTTTTGAAAAATCTTCGTTTTCATACATATGATAAATGGGAAAGTAATAAATAAATTTATAAGACAAAACAATACCACTTTAGGAAACTCGTTGCAAATTATAAAGATCAAATTATTGAGTGATTAAATTCACAAGTCAGTTAAAAAAAGGTACCGTACTTAATTACTTCTTATTCAAACAAACGCTTTAAGATGAAATTAAAGTATGTTTTAAGATTTGTTACATATATTAAATTACGATTTATTTTTTGAGAATTTTATTTGATGAGTATATTTATTTTATATCAATACAAATAAATGACAGAAAAATAATTTTATTAGATATTTCAAAATATATTCTAATAACAGCATTAAAATGATTTAAGTTAAAATGAATGATTTGATATTTTTTTTTCATTTATATATGCTCAGAAATGGATAAAACTTCATTACGTTTGATTTTTCTCACGAAAAAGAAAAGATATATTGCATAATAATATTCGAAGAGATGTTTTATTTTTCCTTTTCATAGCTTTGTATTCTTTTAATTGGTCTGCGTTTAAAATGATGGTCGATTTGTATTCAATTGTTATTCCAATTAAATTCTATGGCCAATGTGTTGAAGAATATGCAAATTTCATCATGATTTATTAGAGTAAGGTATTGCATTTCATCTAGTTCAAAAGTATTTATTGAAAGTGGGTTCATTATTTATCATCTGCGCATAAAGAACTATTTTCTTGCTGGCGGACAGAAAAACCTGCTCTTGCAGACGGATCGTTTTAACTAGCAGTAGAGATCGCTTCATGAAGAACAATAGTTGTACCGTACAAATAAACACGAACCGTCCTGAATTCCTAAAAAGTCTTATGAAAAGTGTAACAAACTTTGTAGAATGAAGTTCTTCAAGCTATTTCATTTTTAATCATCAATTCATTAATCATTAATTAAAGGCAGGACTAAATCATTTAATTTTTTCAAAAAATAACTATTGAAGTTTTATCGTCTCACAATAAGTTTGAAATTAGAAAAATATTTGCTGGAAATTTTTATGCAGAAGGGTCAATTTGGAATGATAAATAATTCTATTAAATCCTATTATCTTTTTTCTGTATTTTTTATTATAAGTAATTAAATTGACTGTGCAATTTAAATAAGTAATATAATTTATTATTAGGGATTTTTTAAAAATTTCTTTCCATTATCCTTTAGTATTAAAACAAAATATGATAACTATTGGTATAATTTTGATTTTAGTTTACTTTAATTGTATTAAAGTCCTGTTTTAAATCAACACTAGGGATATTTTGGGAAGGATCTCATAATTGTGAATCGCGATCAGATGACGAGGACGACATCTTAGCTGGCATTCCTCTCTCTACATCACACCATACCAACAAGAAAATGTGTGATCCGGACGGATTTAATGTGCACCAGACCCGCTTACACGACGGTTCTTCGGTGGAATCGGGTCACAAACCTGAAGTCCTACGGTTCTGAAGCCGAGATCTTACTATAAGTGGCAGGTCACTTCAACCTTGAAAATTTTGAATAATTGTATAAGAGGAATGCAAAATATTTTCGATTTTTAATGCTAGTATGTCAAAGCACGCGTCTGGAATTTGTTTACTATTATTATCGACAAAGAAATTTTATATAAAAGGTTATTTGCATTTCTATAATATATAATTATTCATATTCCTTTCTTATTTTAAACATCAGATGATGAATAGATGATTTACAATTCTTAGAGGGTGTAAGTTAACTTGTATAGAAGGAAGAATATAAGAACGTTTTGGAAAAACTACTCCAATCGATTTTACAGATTTTTTTTTATTACAGGGAGAATTTCCAAATTTGAACGGTTCGTTTAAATTGAATGGCAATTGCAACTCCCTTAATTGTTTGAGGAGTTAAAAATATTTTGCAACTATAATTTATGGACTCAATTTTTAGAGCAAATGTCATTTATTTAGGGAAAAATACTTTCATTTAGATCTCATCCCCAATATATTTTAACAAACACGAATACTGTTAAAGCAAGTAGCAAAATATGCCACATTAAGTTAGGAGACTTGTTTGACTTTAATTTGCTAGATAAGGTTCAATGTTTTTTTATAATCAGAGAAGTTATAAAATTGGTTGAAAAAACTGTTGCCCAAATTGGATTTGGATTATTATTTTGAATATATGAAATAGACTAGAAAAGGATTATGATACCAAATAGTTAAAAAAATAAATTCGAATTCTGTGAATATTTCTTCCCCTATTTCAAATACACTAACGATATAAAAAGTTAATTCATAAAAAACAGTTAAGACTATGCGGGTTTGTATTCTATGTGATAAAATATAGAAAATGAAGGAATGATACAGTGCACAAAATGTCACATTTGCATTCTATGCTGGTAGGAATTTAAGATTAAAAAATATCTTTACTTTAGTTACGCTTGAATGAATTGATGGTGCATTTTGAGAGTTTAATTCAACTAATGACAACACTCCATTATTCTATTTTTTATTTTTGAAATTTGCTTTTGAAAAACTCAATAGTATCAAGCTAATTGAATTATAAAATTGCTTACTAAAATTTTTTATGTAAAATTTCTTCTCTTTTTGCTGTAAATTAAAAATGTTGCAGAGTTTCAACTCGAACAATATTTTCTTATCAGTGAACCCATTCTTTAAATTCTTTCGTCATTATGATGAAACATGTCTTGAAACTACATTAGAACATGGTTACAATTCAAGACGGAATTTGTCGTTGTATGTGGGGATTTGTGTCAGACAAATCAATTGACAACCACACCTCTCGTAATCTGCATCAGATCCCCGAGAAAGCATGATTAAAACGAGATAGTTTGATTAAGAACCCCGCTCCATTTGTGGTTCCTAATAGGTCGCATACTGGAACTGATAAATTCACCTCCCATTGGGTTTCTTTTTGATATTCTGGTTTTTTAATGAATAGGTAGATGATTTCGAGAAGGAATGCGTATGTTTGGAAAATTTATGTGGATTCAGGAGATAGGCTATAAAAACTTTTTAATAGTAAATGAATAATTAATTATAATATATGTTTGCAAAGTTGCAATATTATATGCAAATTTTCCTAAAGTATGTTGTTAAATGATATCTCCGAGAACTTTGACATAAGCCGCCTTCGCCGCGATGGGTGTTTTTGAGAATGTAAACAAACAGAATGATAGCAACCTTATAAGTCAATAAAAAAAGTATGTTTGTAGAATTAACGACAAAGAAATAAGGTAGCACTAACGATTAAGAAATGAAACTTTTCTCACCTCATTCAGAAGATTCATTTGAATATGACGCAAAGAAAGCAGATCTCAAAGACTATTTTATCCATTTTAATGTAACGATTAAAGACTGGAGCAAATTATACGAATACAGAATGGACGACTCAATGGAATACAATAATCCATCTGAAACATGAATAAGAAAAATGAATAGACAGAAATAATATATATATATATATATATATATATATATATATATATATATATATA
>JAPMOQ010045993.1:1968848-1984135 GCA_026543055.1 Argiope trifasciata
GAATAAAGAGCTTTTACTGTATATACAATATTTTAAATTGCAAAAATATTTTTTAATATATACCCCTCGATAATTAATAGGCAGTATGATTTAGTGCGTAATATTTTATGATTACATTACGTACACTTAGTCTGTTGTGCATATGATTCCAGTAATATAGCAAATATAATAATTTTCATTTTGCATTCATATCTGGTGTTTTTAAATTTGGTTTCATCTGTTCATGTAGTCTAGTTACTTTTATGATTTCTTTCAGGTTTAACAATAAGCATTTGATCTGCAATGTTCACGTTTCATTCAAATAAGTTTCCAAAAATTTATTTTATTTTACGTTTGTTCAAGATATTAGAAATGTACATAATGTATTACAGGTATTAAAAATCAGACGAATTTAATTCATGAAAAAAATTATATGAGCAATTCTCATTCTCCTGAAAGTAATTTCCCGACTTTCATCTTAATTAACAGATTTTCAAAGTTATCTTACTGCCTTTCTTATAAGAAGAATCTGTTAAGTAATTTCCTGAGCTCAAAATTGAAGAATAAATAATTGATTAATGACATCATTGTTCAAAGTCAGCTGTGTTAACTCGAATTTTTGTTTCTACTAGTGAGAAAGAGGCAGAGAAACACTAAGAAGTACATGCATGATAAATTTAGCAGGAAAAAACTCGTTTCTACAGTAGTTTTATAGTTGTTTCTCATTATATGACAAAGGGTTATACGAAATGATAGCAAATGCAGCTAAAAAAATAAAGCAATATTAATATTATATTTTTGTTGTTGTAATGACTTATGGCACTTATCATAGATAAGCCTTCTAACGAAGTCAGTGATTTAAGTCGAGTTTGTGCAATAGCTTCTAAAGTTAAAGGCCCTTGAGCACCCGAAGGTAGATGCCTGACTTCTAGCTCAGATGAAGGTGGCTCTCATATACGCGCTTGTGCAGTTTTTTTTTTTTTTACTGGGGGAAACCGGGGACATTAAAACCGAGAAGCCCAGATCACAGAGAAGTCGCGATACCACTAGGCTAGATCTATACTTTTGTTTACACCACACATAATAAAGATCATATATGTTTTTCGCATTATATACAATAACTATATAGAGAAAATACAATAATTATAGAATAATATACAGTAATTATATATATGTTTATGCTTATGTTCAATTTTTATGGCACGTTTGAACAAAAGTTTTGTGCATAAATATATATTGTGTGCATAATTATATAAAAGCAGAAAAGAAATTTGATCAAAAACCGAGTAAAACACATTGTTTTAATTTAGATGAATTTTTACTATAAAGTTTCAGTAATATCTACAAATAATTCTTTTTTCTCTGCTGATTACATTAGAAAGTTATTAATAATGCATTTGGAACCCATTTCGTATTTATTTATTCTTAAAAGTATGAAGAATAGGCACTTCTTAAATCGATTAAAGAGAGACGAATTCGAAAGATAATTTTCATAGAAGTTATAAAGAATATCATCTTTTATAGCAATTGTATGGAATGGGATTTATGTGTAGGTTTCTAAATTTTACAAATAAGGAGACTTTTCAATTTCATTCTGAGTAACAAAGCATTTTTTATGAAATATCCTTTAAATTTTTATGAATTAAAGATGTGATTTTTTACCTTCACACAACTTACAGAAAGCATAATAATCGTCAAAAGAATTCTTTTGACAAATATCTATGCGTTAGACCTTCCTGAGTTAAAAAACAACGTATTAAAAAAAATGTCTTCTGTCTTTCTGTGGTAATTATAATTCAAAATTACTTTGAGCTAGAAGGTTCAAATTTGGTATAAATTTTTTACACCAAATACTCAGATTCCTATCAAATTTTGAGTAAAATTTGACAGAGAGACGAATTCTGTCTGTCCAGCTCTTCGAATATAGGTTAACAAAATAATTACAAAATGAAGATAGACAAATAGATAAAATTGGGTAAGCAGACATAAGATATATGGTATAGACACTAGTCAACGCGTGAGTCATATCTAACAACGAGTTGACTGTCTATCTGTACTTTTAGATATATGTAAACGAGATAATTCAAAAGTGCAATGACTGTGAAATTTTGTGAACACAAGTGAAATTTTGAGTGAATTTTTGTTTCAATAGGTTGAGAAAAACATATCTTAAAACGCAAATTCGATTTCAGATGACAAGAATTAATCGCCAAGAATGACGTGATAAATTCAAGAAAACTGCTAAATTCCTGACTAAAGTTATTATTTCATAGCTCTACCGTTTGCTAGAGCCATGTAAGGTATTCTTACGGCTTGAAAAAATTATTACAGGATATATGAGAAAGTTTTGCGGAGATCACTACAGCTAGTTTCAAATAATTTTGGTTACTCCTTATCACTTGCCATCAAATATTTTTAACTGCATGTTATACGCAACTCGTGTTTGACAACAACCTAACTGAAGTTAACGACCTTATTAAATCATGCCCACAGATTCTATCTTTAAACCGCAAAATAACATGAAAGATTAAAACAAAAAAATCGATGTTGTGAAGCATCATATTTTATTCATCAAAGAAGTTCAGAAAAGTATTCACATTCTTGTCAGTTAATTGCCAATGAACTTTTGATCCATTATCTGCAAGAAAAACAGAAAAAAGACCCAGAATCCTGCAGTAGAAACCCAACCTTGGAGGCGTCTACGGGTGTGTGTTCGCATAATTTTGCTGGTGTGTTTTTTGCGTAACGTGCTTGTTCGGACCGGGCAATTCGGGTTCAAAGGGGACTGCATTCTGGCAGGTGGCGAAGGAGGCAGTGAAGGCGATTTCTAATGGAGGCAAATGGGCGTACCTTCGAAATTACTCACCTATTTGTCAGAATAAATTGCCGTAATGGCGGTGGGTGACGCAACTGTCCATGCTGTTCAAAACAATATGGTGAAGCTGTTCATGTTTTTATTAAGCGCGTTCTTTTAGCGTTGGCACGTCAGCGTTCAAACAGTTGCTGGAGGAGATGTGTACCAATTTAAAAATGTTGGTCAAGATTTGAAAACGTTAAAAAGATTGAGCTCATCCATGTTTTTATTCAACATTTCGTATATTCAATGAATAATTATTAGTTCTAGGAAAAGGATTTAATATGTTATTGCAGAATAAATTAATGATTATATCATGATACAGATAAAGTATTAGAATATTTATATGAAATATATTTGGAGAGAACTGAATTTTAATTCTTCTAGTAAAGATGTTTAATTGTCTTTAATGAAGCAATAAAAATTTTTGATAGATGACTTTAATATAAATTATTTATGCTATTCTCTACTAAATGAATATGACTTCGTCGTTATTTGTTGATATTATTCTTACTTTCATTCCATTAATGCACGAGTCAATGGGTCAAAATTTTAATTATTCTTTAATGTGTCTTCGATATATATTTAGTTTTTAATTTGATAATTCATTTAAAATTATTTAAAATTCATTGATAATACGATTAATATTGATGAATTTATTCTAATTCATTAAAAATAAATAGCAGATTTTAAAATACTTCTACTTTACAATGTTAAGATACAGATGACAAGAATAAACATCAAATGCGCATTATTACTTATAATTTAGTTTAGTTACATTAACTTCCCGTGATAAAGCAACACTAGGGCTAATTTGGGACGGGCCTCGTAATTTTGAACCACGGTCAAATGACTAGGATGGCACCTGAGCTGGTACCACCTTCTCCAGGACGCTATACCAGTGTAAGGACGTTTGGCCTGGCAGATTTAATGTGCAACAGGCCCCTTTATACAACGGTTCACCGGAGGAATAGGGTCGCGAACCTGAAACCCTCCGGTTAACAAGCCGAGATCTTATCATCAGGCCACCGATGCTCTATTATTAATTATGATAAAGATGAATGTATGTGTGTTTGTGTGTCTGTGTGTTGTCGTCCAACAGGCTAAATAGTTTTACACAGAATTTCCAACTTCCGATTTCATGTATACTTTGGAATATGGGAATGTGCATTTCTGGGACATTTCTTTAATTACAAGCCCACTGAATAAAATTTTATTCCATTCTATGATTTAAAAAAATTATATTTCCTCATGTTATTCAACTGTTTTCAGAATCACACTTTTTTAATGGGTACTTCTTTTTGATTTTGTATTCTAATTACAGAATTTGCACTTCTCTAACTTAATTCATCTACAGACACTTTTTTCTGTTAACAAACATTCTAATTCAGTAATATCATTATTATTTTTTTCTACATTATTTAATATTACGGTCTGCCGTTTTCAAACTTTAAAGTATTAATGTTTCGCATTTTTTTATTTTAAAATTAACTATTATTATGATATAATTACAGAAATACAAAATGATAAACTCAACTGCTTAATTGCCTTACTAATTTGTCTTTCTCTAAACAATGATATTAAATCATTCAGTATAATTTGGTATACTTTTTTATTCTCTTTCCAACATTCATTTTATTTCCTTATTGCAGTTTATTGATTTTGTGTTTATAAGAAAAACTTTTTATGACAGTTGATTTTTGAAACATAGACAATATACACTTATTTTAATGCCGTTCAAAGTAAGAATCGACTTAAACAGCCCACAGTTGAAATTTATAATTTTTTCTAGGATTTTGATTTAAAGTTGAAATTTTCTGAGCAATTAATTTTACAATAAACATGCGCATGGATAACCAGATATGAATTAGCTCGCAGTTGCCGAAATAATAAAATGTGAATACTTTTCACAATCTAAAGTATTAGCTCTTTCTCAAATACTCTCTAATACCATTCACACTAAACAAAGCCAATATTTCTGAGTAGACCAAAATAAAAAAATCCTACCAAAATATCAAGTTTGTAATGAATTTAGATGATTGAATTAGATATGTTTAAATGTCCATTGTCTTCTTAAAATTGCGATATGCTATTATTTCCTCCTAACCCACTGACTAACTTACTGTGAAATTCTCCCAAGATCTCTTAGGTCATGAGACCCAAGACATGACAATGGCAGATCATTACTTCTTGGACATACTAGTCTTAGATATTTGTTGAAAATTTTTTCTGTTAATTTTTTGAATTATTCTATTGATTTTGCACTGATATTTGATTCTTATTTAATATTAAAACTCTTTATTTCAGAAGTAAGGTATGAAAAATGTAATTTACTTTGACATAAATTTTAGCTATCAAATTCGTAATTATCAGTCATATCAAAAAACGAAGGTGAAACTATAAATTAATATATTTTATAATTACCTTAAAATCCTGGAAAACTAATATTCTGAGTGAAAAAAAAGAAAAACTCTGTGTAAAAAACTCTCTGACATAATAAAAAAGGGTTCATCTTTAATATTTTTGAGTTAAAAAGTTTCCTAAGATCGAATTCTTTGTTAACTTTTCATGCTGTAGATTTTGCAACACATTGTAAACGTCTTTGATTGATCGAAGGCATATATAGGAATGTATATTAATTAAATATAATTTTTATATGATATGGTGAATAAAACGTTTTCTCTTCCATAATTCAAAAACTTATTCGAAATAGAATTATTTAAAGAAAATAATTTTTTTATATAGTTCAAAATAATTCTTAGCATAAAAGAAATAATAGATGAAATTGTTTCATATTTAAGGTATTCGACTAGGTTTGGAGGAAAGTTTATAGAATGTAAATATTTTGATGTTTATATCATGTTTTTTTTATTGATAAAAAGATAGAATACTGAATAAAAGTGAAAATAATTAAACATGTATGTAACTTTGGAAGAAAAAGTTTATTTTGATACAAATTTTAGCATTTATTTCCAAAAACTAGGATTATTCAAGAGCATTGTTACTTTTTTCCTTTTACTTTGTAACATTATATTCAAATATAACTTGGAATGTTACTAACTACTATCTAAGAATTATATTCAAAAATACAAATTTGGTGCAAAACTTTGAATAATAGATGTATATACATTTTGAATAATAAATATTTATATGAAATTTTAGATATTTTTCAACAATAAATAATCTTAAATTCATTATTAGAGAATTCATCTTCAAATACCCCGGTTTATTACATTTTGAATAACATAACGAGAACTAATTATAAGCCTCATTAAGATATCTTGATTACTTTTTGAGATATAACGATATGCATTTAGTAGAATCATGAAAAAAATCTATATTCAGAATATACATTTAAAGTTTTAAAATGCTTTTAAATAAGCATCATGTGCATGTCAGTAGTTTACAATAACTTGGCTTCTAATTGGCATAGAGACAATATCAAGATATCACTTGATACAAAAAGGTGCTTATTTTTTGAAAATGCAAAATAAAGGAATAAAAATGTGTATTTTCATCCAAATTCATGCTTTCAACCTAGTAATACCGCCAGAAATTATATCCAGTTAACCTTTATCTCTATGTGCAAGATGTTTTCAGCAGTATCTTCTTTGGTTTACCATTTATTATCTATTTTCCTTAATTGCTGTAGGTCACCAGCTAAAAGTATGAATCAATTATCGCATCACAAATTACGAAACCCATCTTCTGCTATTCCGAAAATAAAAATAATATCAAATTGGAATTCCAAGCATAGCATATTATACACGTGGAACATTCAGAACATAAGAGTTTGGAAAACGAACGGTATCCACGCGCACAAAACAGACGTTAAATATTAATTACCAATGACTGCAATTAAACTTTCGCTTTATAAACAACTCACGTCTGCAGGCAGATGGTGGGAAATGGAACGACATCAAATGAAGAATAAATACTATAAATTGCGACAGATAATATTGACATTCGGTAGCTTTTACTGCTGCCCGAAGCAAGAAACTAGAGATTCTTCTGAGATAAAACTGTCTCGATTTTTCATTTGGCTATCCAATCGATACTATTTGTGGAATTACAGCAGGAAAAAAGCAGAGTAAATTCCTGCTGTGTTCCTTATTGGAAATCTTCGATATTCTCTGCTTTGAGCTTTTCTTGTAATCATTAGTAATCAGGAAAAGCTCCCTTCATAGAACTTTGTTGTTTCTTACTTGTTTTGAATGTTAAAGTGAATATATTTATAAGTTTTAATTGAACTGACCAATATTGGCATATATTAAATCTAGCGATTGGTGGTGGTATTTTTTGTTATGAAATTTTTTTTCGGAAACTAAAAAAAAAGATAAGAAATAACAAAATGATTAATATCTATATAAATGTTTCCGAAAAGCATCTCATAGTATTTATATGGCTTTCTACTTGCTGTTATTTATGGGATTACAGCAGGAAACTCGCATATTGAATTCCCACTGAGCTCCATATTGGAAAATTTCGATATTCAATGCCTTGAGTTTCTTTTTTAATCTAATAACCGCCAGGAAAAGCTTCTAACATGGAAGCTCGTTTCTTCCTGTTTTGAATGATAAATTAATATATTTATGTTTTTAGTAAACTGACCAATATTGGAGTAAAGGAAGTAATTAAAATTTTAAAATAGTACTTATTCTTGTTTTATTTGAGAGCAACTTTTGAAATTTGAAAATAATTAAATGATAAAAGTATTATTGGATATTCAAAAGTTGCCGAATACTCAGAAATTTATAATTTCAAACATTAAATCATAATATCAAAATTCATCCACATAAAATCAGCTGTAAATTGAACAACTAAACAAAAAATTGACAGAACTTACATTCATGTAAGCCTTATTATTCTACTAATGAAAACATTTGCTATCAGACATTGATGAATATACAGTACATGAGAATAATATAATAAGTATATTTAAATTAAATTATAGATATATTAATCCTTAAAAATATTAGAATCTTAAGGACATTACTATTTATTGGACCTATTATTACTATTATTGGACCTACTATTACTATTTATTGGACCTACAGTGTTTAGCAAGGAAAGGAATTGTAAGGTATTCAGTTTATATATCATTACTTAACCGAAGTAACTCATTTTCCAGAACGTTTCATTTAAATTTCAGTTGAACGATAGAATATACGATGTTTGAAGCATATACGCGGAAGGTTACTGCGCTATCTGAAAATTCCAGTGATTTTCTAATACTGAAAATTACGCAGTTTATACTTTTTTGTAAAAGAAATATATAAGAAAAAAAAAAAAAAAACAGAATTATAATAATAAAAAATTCGAGCTTGTAAATCTGTTTAATCTCTACATCTCAAATCTTTCAAAGTCCGTAAAATACATTTTTGAAGATATGTCTATCTCTGAGCATGATTGTTCAATAACTCTTAGCGCGCTCTCTTTCTCTCTCAAACTTTTTTTTTTTTGGAGATTGGACCTATTTCTTAGATTTAAATTAAATTTTAAATCAATCCATTTAGAAGACGTCTGATTGTTCGGCTGTCCAAAAATAAATCAACCTTACAACCACAAAACAAAAAGAGCTAGATGGATAAAATTTGGTGCACATTAACATTTAAAATGTATTCGTAAGTGAAATGTGAACCGAAACTGTCTAAGGAGTGACTATTTGTTAAACTGCACTTTCATAAGCACGAGAACGGAATAACTAAAAAGCATAGCTACTTAAATATATTTATTTTAAGATTTATTAATAGAAATTTTAAATGCGATTTTGTAAGTACCAATGAAATTTTGAATAGATTTTGGTTTCAGTCGATAAGAAAAAAAGCATTAAAAATACCAAATTAAATGCTCTCTTGCTTCTGTTTTAATCTCATTCCAGCAATTAATTGCCAAAAATAAACTCAAAGATCATACGCAATAGTAGGCGGTTTCACTATTATTATTCATATATAATTATTAATCTAATAATGAAAATGTACCGTTATTAAAGAGTATGAGATTGTTTCGAAACGACCACTTCCACTGAATTTTAAAACTACGAACCTGTTATGGGAGGAATTGAAGTAAAGGGCATTAAAATAAAAAATAAATGAAAATAGAAGATCAAATAAATTAGAAGCAAAAATTACCGAATTCAAAATCTAGTTGTTAATAAATGTTTTACTTATTGAATTTAATTTTGAATAATTCATTTTCCTTATTCCTGATTATTAGCCTTTGGGGGGCTCAAATTTTACAGGCTTCACCAAGTAATCAAAGATTTTTCATTAGAAATCGAAAGCTTTTGAGTTTAAAGGAAAATCAATATACATGAAAATGTATCTCATTGGTTAAATTTTAAACTCAATTATTGATTTATAATTTAAATTTGTTAATTTAAAATAACTATTAGATTTTGATATGTATTATAGGTTAAATTTTATTGTAAGCATAAAGTTCCTTAAAAAATTTTTTTTTGATTTATAAACTTTATTAACAATATATAATGTATTTAATGAGGAATTTGAAATTTATTATGAGAAAAGAATAACAGTGTTTTAAATAAATACAAGGCCTTTCTGGTTCCTAATCTTTACAAAATTTTAAATTAAATTACTGTATTCAGAACTGTTGTCCATATCTATAAAAAATTTTATCGATCATTTTAAACCAAGAACTTGACAGCTTACATCAATAAATTCTATTAAATAATATTTGCTATTTCAACTGTTTTGTTATGCCAGTAATTGCCGTAGTGGTCTAAATAAGTAGTATAATTTTTAAAAAAAAATTAAATTTCTACAAGGCTCTACAAAGGGAAAATTTATTTTAGTAACTTTTTATTAAATAATTATCCACAAATAACTATAAAGAATCGATAGGATTTTTGGAAGAATTGAACTCGTATTCTTCACCTTCACTGGAAAAATTCAGAAATCCTTGCATTTCCCAGATTGAGCTACGGCCCGATGGCTTCAATCTTCATTACAAGCTGCTAAAACTCTATTCAAACTATTAAAAATTAATTTAATTCCCTGAATGAATTATTATTTAAAAAAAACTGTATTAACATCATCGTCCACTAAGTATTTGAATCTTTTACTGTAGAAAGGATGCAGTTTTCATAGCAACAGAGAGTAAATAAATTAATGTTTCCATTAGCATCCAAGAAAACTTTTAAAGGTGTTGGAATTTTAAGCGATTATCTAACAGCAAAGAAGGTGCAAAAATGAACATTTATTTCCTCAATTTGGGTTAAGATGCAAGGTATGCAAACATTAAAGAAATGAACTAAACGGAATAAAATTAGAGTTTGGGCTGGTTGCCACAGTTGGTTGGAAATCCCCATTCTTCCCTAAATGGTAATTGCATCTACAAGCACTTACGAGAGACAAAACAAAGAATGCTTTAAGCCAGCTTCCATTTTTATCGTTTCTAAAATAATTTAAAAATGCACTGTGATAGAAAATGGTTTCTTTTAAACTATTTAATGGATAGTATTCTTTAGAATAAGAGTTATTTTTGGACTGTTAGCTAAGTTATCAGGCAACTTGTTCCTTTCGCTTTGGGCTTTCGATCAATGCAGTTTTTTATACTTCGAATGTTTATGAATAATGATTTCTATGAAAACGTTAAATAGAATTGTTGATAGGAATTATTAGTTTTCACAATTGAAAAGAAAATACTTTTTTTCTGGTTATGACCAAAATAAATTTGATTAATTTAAATTATTGTTTTTGTATAGAGTTCCCAAATTTTATGAATATTATTAGATCCCTCTTTTAATGTGCTGAAATAATTAACCTGTGCAAGTAATTTCTCTTACCTTTGTGTCTAAGCTTTAATACAGCTGCTCTGTTTTGCAGTCAGAATCATGACAGTGTACAAACGATGTGGAGTGGCATACACCAAAGTAAAAGACAAGTCGTTATCATTTAGAAAAACATTAAAAAACAACTTTGATTTCCTTCATACTTTATAAGTAATAACTTTGATATTATTTAAAATAACTTTTTTTAAAAATAACTTTGATACTTCTGATTTGAAACAGAGAAAAAGGAAGAAAAGTTATATGACCTCATTGGAATTTTGTAAATATCATAGGGAGCGATACTGGTTAAAAATATCAACCTTGGCTGCCAATTTGAGAGGAGGACCACAGAGTGCTTGAACTTGAGATTCTTAACCTCCAATATGACAGGTGAATAGAGTAAGGCATGGGTATGAAATTCCTTAGTTAGTGATTATATCTGGATAATGAAACGAATGCAAATTGTCATCAACAGGCATAAACAAAACAGAGACAAAATTTTAAATATAATCGTAAGAAGATGTAAAAGTAAAATGTGCATAAATATAAAACAATTACTAAATGCATATAAGATAGTAATGTAACAAATAAAAGGTTTCGAAAATAAAAACAGAAAAAAACAAACAAACAAAAATATAGAAATAAAAAAAAAAACAGAACAAAATTTTAAATATAAACCTAGGAAGATATAAAAGTAAAATTGGCATAAATTTAAAACCAGTACCAAATATAAATAAGATGGTAATGTAGCAAATGAAAGATCTCGAAAATTTGAAAAAATTCCAGGTGAGGGCAAAGGAAAAACATTTAATGTGTAAAGTTTAATCTAAAAATAATGATTAAATACTTTTGTAAAATCAGCAGGAATGGTCTTCTCAACACTTTCTGGCATATTTCCTACTGAATGTGCCATCTATATCTTCCTCGCATTAAAACATGCATCTTATGTCAAGATTAAGAATGCCTTTCATGGCATTGGCGAATAATAGCTAAGAAATATTGATATTTGTAGTGGATTTAGCATTTTTACTGAAGCTGTCATGTCATCCTTGTCAAATAATCCCTGGAATGTGGTTAATAGTGAATAAAAATCGTTTTTCATGACTGATTGAAACCAAAATTAGACACAGAATTACAATTGTGATAACGAAATATTCATACATTAAATTTTATATATTTATGTCATTGCATAATTTTAGTTTCACATTTCTATCTACAAATCGGCACTCTCATTGATTCAAACTATCGTTTAAAGTATCGTTAAAATGTTTGAATCTTATTGCAATGTTTTTAATTAATTATATTTTACTAATTTTATATTACACCGTTTAAAATTTTAGCAAATGTCTAGCTTTATAATGTAAAAAAATGCCTAATTCTATAATTAAATAGTACTTAAACTGTGTACAAAAGTTTTTTTCTTTCATAGTTTCTTTTAGAATTAAACTCTAATTTTTTTTTTTGCGAAATGCTAAAAACAACTCTCTTAAAGGGAATAGTATTTAAATATTTCTTTGTTTATTATTAATTACTACTTAAAAATGCTTGTATCGACAGTTAAATAAAATATATTTGGGAAAGGAAAACAGAGCAGAAAAGATTGGTTCCTAAGACGTATATTCTTAAAAGTCTCAAGGGGGTTTATTCCAGATCTATTTAGAAAAGTGGTAGGGCCATTATCGACCGCGGTATATAATGATGCTTCAGAGTAGAGCTTGTGGAACTTCAAAGCTGGTCATTAAAATAAGTAAAACTAAATTCAAACTTTGGGATTTAATTTTAGTTATCCTCAACAGCAACAATTTCAAATGGATCTAATTAGAAATTTTGAAAAAATTAAATCGCTTTTTTATATTATTTTCGTGTTTTCGTGTACTTAAAAATTATTAGTATCCTTTAAATTTCGTATTAACATTGTGCTTCTTTTCTTATTTTGGTTATAATTATTACTTTCTTCAAAAGTTTTTTAAGTTTTGGTACTTTTAAGCTGAGAGTACAGTTTTATTATCTAGAAATGGGAAAAGTTTTTTTCATCTAGAAAAGTGCTCTCAGTAACTGAATTTTCAATTTCTTCCAATGGATCTGATTAAAAATTAAAAAAAAATTAAATCGCTTTTTTATATTATTTTCGTGTACTTAAAAATTATAAATATCCTTCAAATTTCATATTAACATAATGTTTCTTTCCTCATTTTGGTTATAATTATTATTTTGTCCGAAAGTTTTTAAAATTTTGTTACTTTTAAGCTGAGAGTACAGTCTTATTATTTAGAAACGGAAAGAGGTTTTTTTTTTCATCTAGAAAAGTGTTCTCAGTAACTGAATTTTCAATTTCTTTTGAAAGCAAACAATCATTTTCTGGAGGGTTGTTGACTTCCTGTAGCACTTCCATTAACTCGGTGAGAGCCATTCTTTGAATTGGTCCGAATCCATCCAAGGCGAGAGGACATCGATCGCTCAACAGGTTGCAACAAAATACAATGTGGGTGTGTGTAAATACACCCTTCAGCCAAGGCGTGCCCTTTTAAACTAACAGTTGTGTAACGAAACCCTCAATTTGTGAAATACTTTTGCTCTCGTTTGTGTCTGGGTGTAGTGCCAGACTTGGAAAGAATAGTATTAAAATCAGGGAAAAACAGCTCTTTGCAAATATTTATCATTCTAAGAATCCCCAAACAATATTTAGAACAAAATGAGTTATAAATTCTAAATGTAAACATTGAAAGCATTTTTGAGGGTGTATCCTAACAGGAAATCGAATTTAAAAGTCTGCTATACCATTGATAAATTGTTTGAGTAAAAAGATTGGATTACATGTATTGAACATGATCTTTTTGCAAGATAAAAATTAGACAAAGCCAGATCTATGTTACACCTCTAATTCAGATATTGTTTATGCATGCATAATTCAAAAAAATTAGCTTATCAATCCTTATAGCGCTTTAATCAGTAACATATTCAATACAAAAATTATGATAATCTTTGCTGAGATCTATTATTTTTCTTAAAAAAAACAACAACTGAATTTTAATAAAGAGAATAAGAACGCCAGTAAATGATTCTACCTGTCTATCAATGACCGGCAGGAAATATAAGAAATGGTGCTAGATCATATCACTATTCTCTAATTCTGTTGAATAGATTTTACTAAAGGATTTTTTTTCTACCTTAATCCTTTTTTTTTTAGATTCAACTAATCACAATAGTAAATAAGGTGGCATACACATATCCCTCTAGAATCCCTTTAAATGGCTTATTCACGTAAACAATTATATAAAGCAAATCATTTTTAACAAGATAGGTAAGGATCTATTAATTAGCTTAATTTTAAATAAAAATATTAATATGATTTGTTGAAACAATTAAATTTCTGATAAACTCAATTTTATCTTTAATTATAGATTAAGATTAAAAATTCGATAACGAAGTTTTAGTAGAACAAATACATAAAAAATTAAATCTAAACTATTTCAATAGGTCATGAATATAATAAATGGAAATATTTTGTCAATTATTTTAATGATTGGTTGAAATTATCCCTAACAACAATATAAGATTAATTTTATTGAAATACCGTATTTAATATAAGATTTTAGATAATTAGATAGAGTAAACAGATCATGTTTCTTAAATAAAGTTTAGGCACTAATTGCTATTTTTAAAAAGAGTTAAAGGCATTGCATTCGTACATGATCTTCGAATAAACAAAACAGAAATGGTTTGCTAAAGACTTTCTCGCACAATCCTGTGGGAAAATGCAATCCCAATCCCTGAATAAAATTGTACTTCTTGGGCATTGATGAACAACAGTTATGAAATAGCGATCTTTGGCTTAAAATCTGTCATTTATGATTTATACTGCGATCGTTTTCGACTGGCTTGGGTTTTTTATACAAGTACACAAAACTTGAGTTCGTATTTTAAGTGTCTTTCATTCACCAACTGAAGCTAAAATTTAACATAGAACTGCAATTTCAGATACAAGATCACACATCAAATTTTATTTATATAAAAGAATTATTAAATAAATTTATGAATTATTAAATATTTTTTTTATTAATTAGAGTTATTATATTTCCATGTATGTGAAAGTAACAACCAATAGACGGTCAACCTTTGACATATTTTGTTCAAAATTTAATTTTATATTAAACCTATGCACCAAATTTTTGTTTTATTTAGCTCTTTACATTTTGGAGTTTTCATATTTTCTTACACTCGGACATCTGAACCGACACACTTCTTGTACATTCTTATTATTATACTTATACTTACATACTTATTGAACTCCGAGTTCGAGTTTTTGACTATTTCCATATGTTACAATATTTTTCGTTGTATACTTTGTATTCTAGAAAGTGATAAAAGTTAATAATTGGAGAGTTTGTTAATATTCAACTCTTGAGTTACTGTCATTGCTTTCATGTTAATATGCTATTATAATTACAACCTATGCTGACACCTTAAGACGCTTTTAAATTAGTGATTTATGTAGATAAAGAAACTGGTGAAATATGATTTGTTAAATAAGTAGTAACTACTTACTTTTGACTAACATACATACTAACTGACCGCTTCGTAGAAACTTTAACTCGATTGAGGGTACTGTTGTATTACACACACACACACACACACACACACACACACACACACACACACACA
>JAPMOQ010045993.1:1984145-2025178 GCA_026543055.1 Argiope trifasciata
ACACACACACACACACACACACACACACACACACACACACACACACACACACACACACACACACACACACACACACACACGATCGGCATGGATTGCATTCTATATTTATTGAATACAAAAACTATTTACTTAATTTTATTACATTATCTTGTTTAGAACGATTTTCCCAGAAGCTGGGATTACCGATAAGAGCTGTATAATTCATAAGATAGATGAAAAAATTAATTCTTTCTATATGTGCCTACTCCTATCGTAGCATTATACAACATCTACATGCTGATCGCTATCAAATATAAAATGTCGTAAAATACTAGAAAAAAATTATTTTACTATATTTTTTGGTAGTTTAGTCCAATCAAATATATTGGCTGTGCAACATGTTTATTTCAGGGGTGCCTTTTGCAGTAACTTTTAAACATTAATTTTAATTTTAATATTATAAATTTAGAATTGAGCTATGGTGAATTCCGTTTCCTCGTTTTGAATATGTAAACGACAAAAAAAAAAAATTAATCTTCTGACTGAGGAGATATACAAATTAATTGTAACACCAGAACGTCTGACTACAAATTAACTAATTCGATCATTTTTCTTCGTAAAAATAAGCACACAAAATATAGAAATGCAAATTATTGAATGTTGCATAGATAACGCTGTGAACTCTATAATTAATTTATTTGTAGAATCAAATTTATCAAGAAATTAGTGTTGTCCAAGTTTTTACAGCTGTTCTGAGTGTCCTATGGGGGAAACTTTAAATATCTATATAGTATTCTAGCTCCGGCTACACTTGTGATAGAATATATGTCATGAATGAGTTAAACTGAACATTTATATCCTTTTTCAGTTGCAGCAGGCGGCATGAAGACTTTGTTTTTAAAGAAATTCCACGCAGAAAAATCGCAATCAGATCTCTGCAGATAGGAAAGCAAATAAAAGGCAGTCGGTTGTACATTTTTATGCCACTAATGTTTTAGGTCTTCTTATAAAGATTTCAGGAATTTTTCGACCATTTTGGTTTCAGGATGTTTATCCTTGATTAGTTTACTTTTATAAGCAGACTGCGTCCTGAAACTGCTTCATTTACAATTCTATGTTGCAATGATGCAGCGATTCTTGACAAAATGTTGGAGGAAAATATCTTTGAACGATGATAAAGATGTTTTTCGAGATATAGAACTCTTGTACGGAAAGCACTATTTTTATAATGCCAGATCTGGACGCTATTTTAATTTTAAGATTTTTCGCTGTTACCAGATAGAAAAACATATAATTGTTTCAGACTACATAAATCAACTATAGAATTCGTATTCGTTGTTTTACAATAAGTCTGTTAATTCTTTTTGTCCCATTCAATATGAACCATCCTGCACAGGAAATTGAAAATATATGACTTTCGAAGACAATAAATTAAGAATTATAATTTCTATAAAATGATGTTATAACATTGTTTCATCAACTTTTTCGAAATTTTTAATACGAAAAAACATGGTATCATGACTGTGACAGAATAAAAAAAAATGTTAAAGAGCTTGCTTAAAAAAAATTTTTTTTTTTTCATTTAATGAACATAAATGAAACATATCTGAATAGATTATGGGTGGCAGAATTTATCTATTTTCTGGTTTCCAGGACCGAATCATCAAATAGGCAAAGTAATCAACAACGAATCCCCTCCTCCCCTATGATTTTTTTGCATTGTATTCAGGGGGATTTAACATTTGACACCATCTAATTTACCAGAACTGTATACTCCAACACAGTAAAAATAAAATGAAATGTAATTTTGAATTTAAAATATTATTCATTCTAATTGGATTTTTAATTTAAGTTGATTTATAATTCTAAAAATGCAAATTTCTTCATAATTTATAGAAATATCCCATCCTATAATTATATTTTGAAGTCAGCAGGATTTGTCCCTCCGAAATTCCCTGTTATACTCTATTATAAACATATTACCTGCTCTCCTCAATGTTTCTTAAAATTGTAGGTTTGGGTCATGAGCCCCCTGATCCCTCATGTATTTTCTAAGTCCCACACATGAGCATTTTGTGCTTCATATTACAGTAACGAAAATATAATATGAATTTTAGATGAGTTTTGTTTGCATTAAAACTAAAATTTGATAAAAAAAACTATAATTTTATTGATAAGATTCTACACAAAATTTCTTTAATCTAAGAAGTTATCGTGTTTCTGAGTTATCAGCATTTCTAAGCATGTGAAAGCACAGGCAAATCAAACTTTGTCTCTTTGACTGATTTATTTCAAAAATTATAGAATATTTATACTTTTGATTCTAAAACTGTTTATAAAAATTCAATCGTTCCACTTTTGAAATATCCTATTTGAAGAAATGGAGATTCATGAACAATTAACCCCTTAACTGGTTAAGTTAAAAATTTGATATAGATCTACCTTTTAGTTGTTAAATCTGTGTCAAAATTTTATCCATTTAGATGTCTTCACATCATAGTTATCGTATTTCCTTTTATTTAGTCAGCAGATGAACAGACTTCTTGTGAATAAATTTCATTCAAAATCTAATAGAATCTACAAATTTGGTGTAAAGACTGTATACCAAATTCGTTTATTTCAAATCATTTTTGTGTTATCGTGTTTACAGAATGTAGAGAGGGACATCATGCAAACGATGTGCTTTTTGGATTCGGAGGTTTGAACTGTAGAGATTCTTAGAAATCTCGATTTTGAATTTATGGACGATCAGAATATTTTTTATCTGTTATTTCACATGTGAGGAAGAGTTTGTTCTTTTTTTTTTTCAAAAAGAGGAGTGTGATTTTTTTCTCATTTTATTGTATAAGCATAATTTTAGTTCAGGATTTTTTACACAAGAGAAAATGCGTGAACCAGTTTTCTCTAAAACAGTGAGCAGTTTATTATTTTTATTATTTATTACATTAACTTTTTGAAATATGATTATTAAAACTTATTGTAGGGAGAATCAAGAAAGGATAATTATGAGATGTAGAGGAGAGAACATCGAGACATGCATTGTATACAAGCCTTAGGAGTGGTGGTTAATTCGCTCTTGCCTATATTGTATATTATAAGGAGCCTTCAAGCATAAGCCCACCAATTTTCTAAACATAATACATTTATGAATTTTGTAGGCAGAATCAAAAAAAGATATCGATTTTTAGAAATTATGAGATATAGAGGTTGCAACGTTGAAACATACATTATATAAGGACCCGAGGGGTTTAATTCGGTCCTACCTATTTCATATATTATACGAAGTTTTTATCTATAAATTCACCAAAATCCAATTTATTTAAGAAAATTTTCCAAAATATAATTTATTTATGAAAGTTTTCCAAAATCTAATTTATTTATGGAAATTTTCCAAAATCTAATTTATTTATGAATTTTCATTATCCTATTCTGGCAAAGTGACGATATCATCTCACGTTCCCAATAGTGCGTGGGAAACTGAGATGATGAAAATATGTAGTTACTTTTACAATAAAGATGCAAATATATAAATAAAAATCCACCTATGAAAGTGAATAACTTAATCAAGAATCCTTTTTTCATGAGTCAAGGTCATATAAGACAATCTTTTGATGCGAGCATTCTTAACAATGTTCTTTCACTGAGGTAAGGGCGTCGTCCATTTTTTCACCCCAGGCTCCATCCCAGAAGAAAGCGAGTCATTACCAGCTGGCTTTGGCACCCAAAGCACGCCCAGTGAAGAGAGCAGGGATAAAAGGAATGCCTCCCAAATAAAAGAAAAATCAGTGTCGAGGTGTCCGTGGCTGGCCAGAGTTCGAGGTCAGCTCGGAAACAACATGTGAAAGGAAAATGCTCCAATTTCGAAGCTTATTTATGGATTAGGTGCCTTAACGAATCGGGCTACAGGTTGTTTTTTTAAATTAAAAGTGAGAAGAAGGACCTTGACATGCTCATAAATTATCGGACATCGTGTTAGTTACTATATTAAATCTCTTATTAATTGATTTTTATATCGCTATATAAGGTGTTCCTTGGTTTTGCAATTAATGGATTAGTGTTTTGATAAAATAAATAATATGTTATACATTTTTTTTAGACAAGCACTGTTTCGTCCTTCAGATCCATCGAAAAAAATCAAGTGGGAATTTTATGATCAATTGGTACTTTTATTGCTGATAAAACTGGGTTAAAAGATGCTTATGACCTATTATATTTCATACTATCGCCAATAAAGCAAGGTTATTCAATACAAAAAAAAGTATTAGACTTTTTTTGGAAGTTGACATAAAATGATATGTTAGATGACAATTTCGAAATAAATATTTTCAAGAACTTTGTATGCAGTGTTAAATATTTACGAAAATTCTTTTAAATGGTAAACGAATTAGATAACATGAAAACTTTATTTTACAAACACTAATTCTTTCAAATTTCAAAATAATTTTTATGTATTGATCTTCTTATGCTGCAAACTTAGCTAATAAAGAAACTTGGCTAATAGAATAATAATTAGCAGAAGTTCATAAAATGTATTATTTCTTATTAAAACGCTATTTTCTGTAATTTTAATGTGTAGCATAAATATTTCTTTTCATTTTTTCATATTTATTTAAATGCATGTATGCTTCGATCAATGTGAATTATTGGTTATCAATAATAATATCTGCGATTAGTATTGATAACAGTCAATGAATATGATTAATCGATTAATCCCTTTTATTTTTAATAATAACCGATGAATAGTATTAATTGTCATGTGTATTTTAAATGTTTTTTTATATTGATGTCTAATTCAGAAATAGTTGTTTTTTGGGAATGATAAAAGTAAAATATATATTTGAAAATATATGCAATTTTACATTTTTATTAAGACTAGGAAAATTTTACTTTGTTTGCAAAAGTGTATCTAATTTTTTGAAAAAAATCTTAATTCAGAAGTAAATAAATTCTGAATTTATTCCTAAATAATCGCTAAACTTCTGCAGGACGATTTATCAATATAGAAATCATAAAGTAATGAATTTAATTCATATTTTTTAGAATAAATAAATAGAATTTCGTTAAATTAATAATAAATGAGTAAATATGCTTTTAGTAAGTAGAACATATTACAAATAGCAAAATATGTTTTTCCAAGAAATAAATTTTTTAAAAATAAGATTATATAAGATTTATTAAGATCATCAATAATATTATCTATTAAAGAAATGTGAAAATTTCACTTTGGGCGAAGAAATTTCTCTTCGGATATAAGAATATAATTTTGTAATTTCTTTGAAAATATTATTTTGGCAAGGCTTCAAATCGATTTCCATATTATATCCCTTTTTGTAACACAATTTATATTCAATATCTGCTTACTACCATGATAATTCTTTCTGACATAGAACACTATTCTTGCTCGTATGTTTTATTTGCATCTATTGAGTTAGAGATTATAATAACTTTTCTATAAGTTTTGGTTTTATTGAAACAAACTAAAAAAAATGTAAATTTTGGTGAAAACATAATTTTATAAAAACGTATTTTATAAGAGAAGAGAGAAATTAGGCTATGCTATATTCGAGGTATTATTTCAATTTTTTCATACTGGATCATAAAGAAACTAATGGCATATTTGTTTTGATTTTATTAGTCTCTTTCTTTTACTATTCATCCAGGACTCCAAACAAGTTATTCTTTGGTAATATTATTAATTTTAAATTCAATGTAGAAAGATAGCTTATTGCTCTGCAGAAAACTCATTTTAAAATGAGTATACACCATCGCAAAAATATGGATAAATATAATTTATAACAAACAGATTCAATACAATTAAATACTTCGGACTATTTCATGTCCTTCTTAGCACTGAATATTTGTACAAATTGTAAACAAAAATTATTTGCACTGAAGTTGATTCCCCATTCAAATTGTGGAAATCTCATAAGCATTGGAAGAAGGGCACTCAAGAGGACAGTTAGTTAGAAAAGTTTAGAGCATTATAATACATTCATTCAGTGGATACCAGCACGTAGAAAAAATATTGTAATTTCTTATGAAGATACAGTTGCGTTGGCTGTACAGTGGAGGCTGGCAATCGAGTGATTAGAAATGTTTGGAGACGAGAGATCAAAGTTTGGAACAGAAATCTGGGATTTTGTTTAACTTTTTCAAATCATATCTATGCCTGAATGCTTATTTCGGCAATTGATGTCACGCAAAATCTCCAACAAATTGCCGATCTAACGGAATTTTTTCAAATTTTTAATTTCTAAATCTACCCGATTCATTCATTCTAGCTATAAATATCCGCCTATTTATAGAATCAAGTATGTATCCTAGATTCATTAATTGAGTAGGTTCCGTAGTTATGCTAAATATGCTAATGCTGCACACAAATGACTTGGTAAAGGTCACTAAGTGTTGCTTTATTCGTAGAAATGTAATGTGAATGTACGGAATCAATGTAATGTCTTCCTCAATGTTTTCTTTCTTCGAGAGTATCTCTGTTACGTTAAAAAAAGGGTACTTTCATGTCAGAAGTAATGTCTTGCCTCGTCTGAACAGCTCGTAAAAATAAAATTTCTTAAATTATAATAAAAATAACTTAAAGGAATTAATCGTCTAGAAGAGGTTTCTAGATTACAAAAAGTAAAGATATAGCAAAGCAATTATGTTAGATATTCTCTAAGATAGATATTCTATAATTATGGTAGACATTCTATTTTCTCATCCTTAAAGCATTTTTACATATTGAGAACACAGAACCTGTTTTTCCAAGGGAAAATCTGAAAGTAAAAATTGACTTTTCTTTGTAAATTTTATATCCTGTAAGTAAGAAATATTTAATTTACATTGCATAAAAGCAGAGTGGGGGAAAACTATAAACACAAATAAAACCAAAAGAAAAAAAAGATTTTAGGACAGCATACATTTAAATTTCACCAACGCATTTTTGCATTTAATTGTTTTAAAATAGATCAGATTTGATTTCAAATATTCTTGTATTTAGGTAAATTTAAAATGTCATGTAAGCCCTTTAATATTGATGCAAAGCCATATCTTTTAATTATAAAAGCTACTTCAAGTTTGTATTTCAGTTATATTAACTTAAGCTTTTTTATGCTAATGGTTCACTGAATTACACATTTTTTTGCAGTGTGGTATCAATTACAAATCAAAAGAAAAACTCAAAAGGTTTGGTATCTATAAAATTTAAATTACATAACAGAAACTTTAACTGAAATGATCCAGTTTTTGTTTCTGATTAGATATAAATTAATAAAGTGAATTAATTATATTTTATGATCCTCATTTTTATAATATGTTTACAGGTAGTAATTATATTTGTTTAAGATATTCATCACAACTTTAGCTATGCCACAAGAAAATATTATACAAAGTACTCAGTTTTATATATTTAGGCCAAAATTTCAAGAATGTAATTAGTATATATACCTAGAAAGTGTCGTATTTATATATTTACCTATTTACGTCAGTCAGGAGATACATCTTTAGATTTGCTAATTCGTCGTGGAAAAGAAAAGAGAGAAAATATTATAAAATTAAAATATGATTCTGAAAATGTTTTATAGGAAAATAATAATTCCTCTTTTGATTTACGATAATTTGAAATATAATTAATTTTTCTAAACTAATAACATTTATTACTTTGTTATCCTATGCATGTAGCAGACTCGCTTACAATATACATTCTATAGTATTTTGAAAGAATAAAAGCGAAAGAACTTTTTTTTTTTTAACGTACGTGGCTGTATTGGGAATGGAATGTTCAAAGTTCTTTTTATATATATTTTTGAATTTTTCATAAGATGGATTGGGGAAACATTGCCGAAACCAAAATAGATTGATTAAATACCAAAGGTATTTTGGACATTATAAGAAATACGTTTCTTTTTGGCTAAAGAGACATAAAAAAGCCTTCTGATTCAGATTTGATCAAGCGGTTTTTTCAAAATTCCGCAAATAAGAAACCTATTCTTGAAATCGGAAATTCTATGCAGTTCTTGAAATACTTATATCTGACATAATTAACTTGAAACTTCAGATTTTTTATTCCTTATTTAACATTAAAATAACTTCGAAACCCTTTTAATTGAAAAGATTGCCTATTATACAATTCTGGAAGTGCTGACAATTTTGTGAATTTATATTCACATTTCATAAAAAAAAAGTATACAGATAGGATTCCAATTTATGAGATTTTTTGCAAGAAGATTTTACTGAAAACAAAGATATTACCTTTATTGAAAAAAAATGTACATATAACATTAAAACTCCTGTTAAGAAAATATAAAAATCACTGCAATTTCCGAAAGAAACATATTAATAAAATTCCAATAATTTTATATAAAAAAAGCTCAGTAAATATGACACTTTCGCTGAAAATTTTGTTCTTAATGATATGGCCTATTTTAAAGGATGGTTTCTTCAATTTTCCCTGACATATGAAAAAATCAAAAGTAACGTTGCTAAAACTTTTAGATGCTTAGTACATGTTAATATTCACACTTGATGTAAGATAAATTTAAAAATAGTTTTAGATATTGCATATGAAGAATATGCATATTCTTTACTTTATTTAAACAGTAAATTTTTTACTTATTGTAAATCTTAGATTCTTACTTAAACTAAACAATCTTCAAGTTGTACAAGAATGAAGAAATTATCCAGCCTCGTTGAGAATCAATAATTTACTTTATTTTAAATTGTTAATTGTATATAAAAGCAAATTTATGAAAAACGTATGAATTGGAAAAAGTTCAACATCATAAAAATAATTTTCTTTTTTTTAAAATGAATAATATATTATATTTTTTATGACAAAAGGTAACGTAATATCTACATATACCGAGAAATCGCACAGCACTTGTTTTTCTCTCAGTCTAAAACCAGAGATCTTAAATTTTAATGAAATGGCATTTATAATATTTAAATAATATTATTAATCTGTATTATGAAGTCATTCTCTAGAATGTTATTTCTCTTTTTAAATAAATAAATAAATTATTAGAAATATTGTGCCAGTAATTTTCACAGAAAATGTAGCTTAAAGAAATTGAACACATGCATTTCAACATAAAATAATAATAAATATTATGTACAAATTCTAAAGTATTTCAATGAAATACATTTTATCTCAAATAAAATACTAATGATATATGTACAATCAGTGGCGAACTTTCAAAGAAATGTATTAGACAGTTGCCTTGGTTCCCTAGATTAAGAGGGGACCACAGGAAGGTTAATAAAAAACGCTATTAACAATAATATGAAATAAATTTAAAAAAAATACTCCATTAATTATAAAATATTAATATTAATAAAATGTTATATGCGTTTCATTACGTTTGTAGTGATTAAGTTAAAAATATATTTAAAAGGGAAACTAAATTGACCAATATTTATAACGTACACTGCGTAGGGTCCCTATATTGTATATGGTTATTAAGTAGATTGCAGTTAAAAAAAGTTTTATAATTCGTATCTTGCAACATATTTTAATATGATTCAATAAGAACTCGAGTTTGTACTGTTTCCACTTGATTCATTGCTATCACTATTCCCATTAGCGTTTGTTCCGTTACTTACAGTTTGCGCGACCAGATGGTGAATGACTCTCATAGCTTTCGGGTTCATTTGTATAACCACAACTGTATACGTTACCAGAGCAGCACTGACATTTAGAATAAACCCTTTGTTTATGGTGAAGAAATTCCAGCCGCTTAGACCCACTGTCGGTGAGGTTAAGCGATTGAGAAAGAACTGTACTTGCAGTTTCGTGTCTAAATCCATCCTGCTTGTTCGAAGTGTCAGTGCGTGAACGGTCGGCAACGAATCGTGAGCTTGCTGCGAGACATTGGCAGCTGTGGCGCAGGTGCCAAGAAAAGACAAAACAGAATATATCACCTTGAGGCTAAAGTAGAAGACATCGTCTTGAGTCTTGTTCTTCAGTAAAGTGTCATCGGTGAATAGCTGTGTGATGTCCATGCAGACGGTGACGACAAGAAACAGAAACCAAAAGAAAATAACTTTTCCAAAAATAGAATCCATATATGTCACCAGTGAGCAAAGTTTCTCATGAAAGGAACGAACTTTGTTGAATTCGCTTCCTAAGTCTTCAGTAGGTCCTACTAGGTTCACGATGACCCGATTGTGCTCAGCGTAAGCTTCCGCGAGTATCATGCAGACCGACATGAACAACACCGGCGTGAATATCAAAGCTCCCTGAATGAAAAACACTTCTAAGCCCGAAACCAACCCCACACAAACATACATGGCTAAATCGGTAAAGTGATCTGGGGGTTTTCTGTAAAAAATACTTTGGAACTGTTGCTGTGCGGGTTGATTATCGACTATACTTATAGCCGCAATAAAACGCAGGATCAAATAAAGCCATCCAATCATTGTCAGTCCAACCACTCTTCTAAAACAGTTTTTAAGAGATCCCTTGCCGGCTGGTAGCTGTTTAATTGTAGAGTCCAACTTCTCAACAGCTCTTCTCAGTTCGGCACTACTAACGTTCAACAAACTCGACGCGAGGAGTGAACTCACTGTTGTCAGTACTACAGATATGTATTCGAAAGCGAAACTGTTATTAAGAACCATATTGCTTATGCAGGACCCGAGATACAGCAATCGGAAGAGCATGACAGTTAATGCCCATAGGCGGCATCCGAGGCTTGGAAGAACACACACTCCGACTATTCGCAACGTCGCTATAACGGGTCGCAACACAGCTGAGCAGCTGTACTGTTTACCACGCTCCTGCCGGGTCGACCCTCTGTGCTTCATTCCGTCTATTTGTGGAGAAACCCGGTGCATGGCGCGTCCACAAAATCGACATCGAGAAGAACCCCTAAAGCGGTGTTCGATGCCCAGTAAATGGTGCATGACTGTTTTGGTCATTTGTCCACGTCAGAGTGGACGTTAGACCTTTACCCTCCCCTCTGTCTTCCCCTCCTCTCTCTCGCTGAAAAGCCATTTATGCTGATCGCTAGATTTCGAATCTTCCGCTGAGTAACTATTGACACAAAGATGACAATAGAAGTGCTTCTTAAAAGCATTACTTTTCTCTTCCAAAGTACTGTTTTAGTCTCTCAAACGATGCGTGGGGAAGTCTTTACACGCGTTCGCGTTTCACCCTTTTCTCCACTGCTTGCAAACCAAGTTTGACATTTAGAGATGATGTAAGGTTTGTTTTCAAAATGTGGTGCCGTAAGACACTTGAAAGTAATAATTTAGATTTGTTTTTTCGTTTTGGAACTGACAGTAAATCAAAAGGTGGTAAATATCGATTTGTTCCTATCTTGTTTTGCTCCGATACGAGACCTACTTACTAAATTTTTTTTGAGCAATTTTTGTTTATAAGAGAAATGATGTCGAGAATTTAAGACGATTGCTATTTTATTCCGTATTTTTTGGAGAATAATAAAATGTTTTTTCTATTACCTTTATTTAACGTCATGGTTGAACATATGTAAAAAAAAAAGCTATTATCATGCTTTTGATGCAAATTAATGAATTTATTATTGGAAAATGAAACATATACAAGCTTTCACCTTTCATGAAATCGTGTTTTGAGAGTGCAATGCGAATTACTGATTCGCGTGAAAAAAGTAGAGTAAATGAAACCCAAGAAATCGAAGAAATAAATAACTGATTGGGTTGCCGGCAATTCCCCTATCTACATGCAAACATGGAGTTTCATTTACAAACTAATGATGCTTTCGTATGAAAAACATGCTTTTAGCAAAAACCATGTTTCTAATGTATTTTTGATTCCATGCTCCTTTTAAATGGCACGGATATTAGCAGAGGCCCTTCACACGAACATTACATTAAAATATAATGAAATCGAACCGGAAATAACAATGAACGAATATTATTTTCAAATACACCAATGGTAACTCCTCCGTCTCAATAAAAGTATCCTTAAGAACACCTTCGTAATCATAGTTTTTAGAAAAGGCTAGGGGTGTTCATTTTGTTGAATAGCTAATAATCTCAAGATAAATTGATATCTGTAAGACATTAAAGCAATTTAGTTCAATATGTGTGCAAATCAGAGAGAATATTAATTCTAAGTAAAATGATTTGATCAATTTTTGTATCGATTTGGATAAATTCTTCCCTGTGTTTACTAATGAAATTGTTGTTTCCAAGATGCTTTTATGCATTAAAAATGAATAAACGAAAAAATTATTATGTTGTTAATAAAATAAAGTATTATTAGTGATAATATTATTAATTATGAAAGGATTTGTTATAAATAACTTTGTAATGAATATTATTATAAAGTAAATAGAAACTTATAAGTTCAAGAAATATTTTCTATTATTTAAATAATTGCCATAAAAGTAATAGTAATATTTAAACTGGCCGTTGCTGAAGCTCAGTAGTATCTTCAATAAAATTTTTAGGACTGCTTACAACTTTGGGTAAGAGTTTGAAAAAATAAACAAGATTCCTAAAAATACATTAAAAAAATAACTTAAATGTTTTAAAATGGTTCTTCATTCATTTTAGATGAAAAATTGAGTGAGTGAATTTGTGTTTCGTGGCACGTGGTCCAGATTAGGCCTTAATGAAGCAATCCGATGATCTATTATCATTCTTAGCAAACCAATCTTCTTCCATTTGAATGGCTTAGAACCTTTAGGCCTTGAAGCTTCTTTAATTTTTAATTAATTTAAATAGGTTATTTGATCTTTAGATTGATTATTACAGAAGTATTTAAACTGCTTCTAGAAAGCTGTCAGTACTTTTATATCATCACAACTCATTTTCTGAGCAAATTCTTAATTATAATTAGTTTTTTTTCCTTTTGAGATATAAATTCTTTTCATTCCTATTGGTAGTCTAATTGCTGTACATTATTTCTTTATTCCTATTGTACATTGTAGTATGATTTGATTGTTTACAAATTAAATTTTAATCGGAGCATTTTAATGGATCATATGACAAGGTTTGCCATCAAGAGGAGATTTTTGGTGTACTTTCATTAAGTCGAATGAAAAGAAAGTTCTGTTTATATGGAAAACAAAACTTTTCGGCGATTTTTTTCACTGTTGTGGATGTTGGCAGCAGTTTTGAGGATATCCTTGATTCTTGAGAGTGGGAAAATACATTTTAGAATTTAGATCATACATATGGCGCGAATGCATTTAGAATTATTCGGTGGAAACTCTGATACCATAGACATCAATAGATGGATTTCGTTGAACGAGTTGTGAAAATATACAAATTTGATATATAATTCACTTATCAATTTTCACCAGTCTATCTTGAAGATTTATTGATCTATAGTTTACAGACAACGATTGAAAATTGCATTTCTTAGATTCCAAAAGATCTGATGTGTAGCGAAAAAATTGGTAAATATTTTGAATTCGGATTTTAGGATTCTTTTAATATTTTCGTTTAATAAACTTCATATACGAGAAAATAAAAACTGGTCACGTGAATGATAAATTCTTGTCAATGAAAGCACGAGAAAAAGATTTACTACTAACTGACTGCGATAAAAGAATTATGCAGCTTAATATGTCTTTGAGAAAACCCGCTACGTTTCTCTCGGTGTGTGTATGTTTTATCCGGGAAAAAAGGTTCTCCACCCTCATTCATCCTTTTACAACGTTAACCCGAGTTGCGTGACTCAGGTTCATATTTGGGAGCATAAATCACTCAGTATGGGGCACACGTGCAGGATGGTCAGCTTAACATAGCTTAGAACCGCGTTTCCCAACCTTTTACATCACCAATGACGCCGGATTATCGTATGAAATTTTATATATATATTTTATTTATACAGTAGTTAAAAGTAGATTATCTGGACAGAAGCTTGAATAGATAGCTGGATATCTCAAAAAAATATATCATTTTGAATGAATACTATACATAAACAACCAATAAAATGTATCAGGTTTTCTGGATTCCAAATAATTGGCAGGGCAGGCGGATGACAGAACGCGATACATTGTCCAACATATATCGATATTTTTCGATATATCGTGATTTCATTATTTATTTAACACTATTATAGGTTATAAATAGCATCTTTTAACAATTTGATTGATCAGAACGACTCCAAATAAAAGGATGCGTCAGTTTATGTAATGAAAAGATTTGTCTCCATTTGAAGAGAAATAGTTAGATAAATAAATTTGTTTAAACCCCTTTTATAAAAGTGTGTCAAGGCCAAAGCAAAGTCAACATGTTATAATTTATAACCATGCATTTTAGATAAGTATTTTTGTACATTAGAATATGATAATATTTATAGAAATATTTGAAAAAAATCTGTATGAAGGACAGAAGGACTTCATAAGAATGAAGAGCAACAAAAATAGACTCTAACCCAGTGATTCTCAACCTGTGGGGCACGCCCCTCTAGGGGATCGCAAGCATATCCAAGAGAAAATGTTATTTAAAAAAAATGATTAAGTGACTGAAAGGAAAGAACACACCCACACACATACAAAACAAAATATATTTCGATATATTTAATAATTAACTTATTAAATTAAAATAACTTACTAAATTAAAAACAAATTTAATAATTATTAGCGACTTCCTTGGGCCTGTCTTGTAGAGCAAAGTTTTTCGAAGGAGGGTTTAATATTAGAAGTAGACACTCTCAGTTCTTTTTCTATATTTAGCTGAGATCTATATTTTGTCTTCAAAGAAGCCACAGCAGAAATTCCAGTTTCACAAAGATAAGATGTTGAAAATGGTAACAGAATGCGAAATGCCCTTGTTTTTAGTGCAGAAAACTCATCATCCACTCCTGCCCAAAATTCAAAGAGTGATTTATTACTAAATTGTCTTTTGGTTTCGCCGCTTGCCTTGAAGTTTTATGAAAGTTTCTTCCTCTTCAATTGAGAGTCCTTCGGGAGTATTTTGAAATGGATCCCTCACCCACTTGTAATTTGATATCAGTTTGTCGTCAGCAAGAAAGTACTAATGATAAATGAAAGCAATGATAAATGATTTTCAATGGTTACAAAAACAACTTTTACATGTTTTTCTTCAGCCTTGAAAGTTTTAATACAATCATTCAAATTTGAAAACATTTTCTTGGTTTAAATTTCTGGTCCACAATTCCAGTTTCCTACAAAAAGCATTAACTTTATCACTCGTATCCAATATATGTGTATTTGCTCCTTGCAGTTGAAAATTCAAGTTATTTAATTTCTCGAATATGTCGACCATGTAGCTCAATTTGTCACAAATAAAATATCGCAAAAATTCTCAGCTTCAGGTCTGTTTTCCTCTTCTAGGAAAACGGCGATTTCTTCTCTTAATTCATAAACACGTTGCAAAAATGTCCCTTGTGATAACTATCTTGCCTCGCAATAAAATAGTAACGCTGAATGTACTGCACCTATGTCTTTACAAAGTGCGGAAAAGATTCTTTATTTCAGGGGTCTCATTTTTATATAATTTACTACGGTTACAACCGTAGTTAACACAATATTCAAACCAGGATTCATTTCTTTGGAAGCCAAAGCTTCTCTGTGGATCATGCAATGTGTCCAGACGCACTGTTTTTGTTTCACAAGTGCTTGAATACGCTGGAATCTTCCGGACATAGAACGAGCATCATCGGTGCATATTCAGACGCAATTTTACCATTCTATGTTTGCCTCGTTCATAAAAGCATTTAAGATAGCAAACAATGCGAGTGCTGTTGCTTTGAGTTCTATTGGTTTGCAGGAAAGTAATTCTTTTACTACCGAAAAATCATCACAAAGTCTAACGTAGGCAATGAAATGAGCATCTTTATCACTATCTGTTGCCTCATCGAGTTGTATTGGAAACAGTTTGTCACGTAACTTCGACAAAAACTGACACTCTACATCTTCAACTATATCAGCAATTCGACGGGCAACAGTATCATTTGAAAGAGGTATAGACTGCAATTGTTTTGCAAAATTATCTCCAAACATAATTTCTACAATCTCAATTGCGGCTGGCAAAATAGGCTATTCACCAATGGTGTGAGACTTTTAACATCTGGCTATTTTATATGAAATTTTGTAAGAGGCAATTAAAACTTTTTCTTTCCCATACAAAATTTTTTTAAACAATGACTTTTGCTTTTCATATGATTTTAATTTTAATTCGAAGAATTCTCTGGGTTGGTTTACGTACTCACTAGGAATTATTTTCAAATGTCTTTTAAGTTTATTAGGTTTCATGCTGTCTGCCACCAACATTTTTGAGCAAATGATAAATGATGAAAATTATGCGATGAAAATTATGATGGAAAATTGGGCCGTGAATACTAAAAGGTTGAGAAACACTGCTCTAACCGATAACAAAAACAAAACTGAAAATGTAAATTAATTGCGAATATCAATTTATTGTATCACGATTTATCGTGAACTATCGTGATTTCGATAGATCAATATTTTTCACAAATAGGTATTTTTCAAAAATCTGGATGGTTTTGATAAATCGAAAATATTATTGCTGCTGAACTTTCTACCTTATTAATTACTGCTTTAAACAATTAATCAATAGAAAACTTATCCTGAAAAAAATCCTAATATAGACGAACGATATTCAAAGGGAAAAGAAAAAAAAATTCAATTTCCTGTACAGTCGTCTGATTTCACTTCCAGTGAATTCACTTTGTTTAATTCGATCGGTAGGTTAAAAAAGTTTTTGATAGAGAACAAAACTTTATTACACTACATGTCCTTTTTCCTTTTTTTAATTGCGATATTGAAATATCAATAAAAAAACAAAGCTTTCTTGATGAAACTTAAGATTTTTTAAAAATTTATAATGTAAAAACAATTGTGGAGTCATCCAAGATGGAAGTTTTATGCATGCAATAAAATACTATCCATAATTTGTATGATATTTCTGATTATTCCATACAAGTTATCCGACTTAGCAAAACAAATGTAGCAATTTTCAGGCGATAAGAAAGGGAATATATTTTTATAGTACCAATAATTTTGTATTAAAGTAGAGCATAGTATACTGAAATATATATCAAAAGCATCCTTCGAATAAAAATTTACTCATTATGATAAAATAATCTTTAACTCCATACCTCTATCGCCAAGATTGAAAAAAATATCGATTAGTAATGAAAAGTTTAATTTAGAGAAATAAAGTATACTGTTCTATAATACAGTAAAGACAATGGAAAATTCATCGAGAAAAGGTAAAAGTATTACAATACAAAATTATTGAACAAATAATCATTAAAACGGATAACTGTTTTCAATTTTAAGATGATGTATAAATAACTTTTTTGCTGTAATATTTTCAGAAGTTATAGTGGTCGTTTAATTTAGATAAATGTGATTTGGGAATAGTTTTAGCAATTATTGATTTAAATAAAAATGTGATTCAAATCCATGAAATACATGACCGTCTGTTGGTCTGTACTCCCGTATATCTATCAATGTGACAATTAAGAAACGCAATGACTCAAATAAGTTAAATTTGTGCATTATCTTGTTACTAAAAGTTGTAAAGTCTGTGTGAAATTTTTATTTCGATCAGCTGGGAATTAAGGAATTCAAAATTAATATAATTTTCTTTATTAAATTTATCAACACAAGTTGTTTCTGTGCGGGACTTCGATCATAAAAGTTTGAGCAATAATGTCAATCACGGACTTACCTAATTTCTTTTTGTCTAATATACGGGAACATAATTTGCCTAATATATCGAAAATTCTCGCTGCTTTATTAGAAAGTTGGTGAAGAAATTTGAGGTATGATTTTTTTTTTTATTTCTCGAAAACCCTTTTTTTCCCTTAATTTCAAATATTCCTTTTTCAAATATGTTAACTAAAATTCTTTTTGAAATGCTGATCTAAGATAGAATTTATCTTATTTACAGCATTGTCAGAATGCACAATAAAATACTTGCATAATCATAACCCATTTTAAAACTAAACTTCTTTTCACACTCAATGGTGGACTACAGCACAAAACTCACTACCTTGGTACTTAAAAAGGATATAGTTTGCGAACATTTTGGGATTTTAAAGATTTTAAAATGCAGTACTTAACTAATTAGTGAATATTCATTGTATAAACTAAAGAATATACCTAATGATCTTTATTTTTATCAAAGAATGTTCGAAAAGGATCGGTTTTGGAGAAAACAATTTTAATGTGAGAACTAAATTGAAATAGTTGACATTCTCATTACAGAGAACTTTTACAAGTTAATACAACTGCCTCTGTGATTATGAAATATTTAATCTATTATACTATAAAAAGGATACTTCTTCAACATAAAGAGATTTTGTATGTTTGGATTTAGTTTCAGTGTTATTTCTACAACGTCTTCCTTTAGCGCCAATGTTATTAACACAAAATAAAGAGCGGGCAGTACAGCACTACGGTAATAAAAGCAAATACGGCGAGTGGAACAGACGAAGTTCTTTTCAAATTAAGCATGAAATTAAGGGCAATTTAGGTAAGTGAACATGAAGATCCTTAAGAATGAGATCAATAACCTGATTGTGATGAAGCATATTAAATGATGTTTTTGAAAAAAAGGGACTTTTTGAAAAGGAAATTTTAGATGGACATATAATACTTATATCTGTGAAGAAGAATTGATGTTCTTGAAGGAAAATATTATAATTCATATCGCACAACGTATTAATAGGTATACATGAAGCCTAAAAGAAACTGAATTGTGTAATATACAACATTCAAATTGTAGAAAAAGCTAAATTTTAGCTATCTTTTTTAATAATAAATGAGAATGTATATGAATCTATGTTTTTGTGCATGTGTTAAAGCTCCATAGATCAGATTGTTTGATCTATAGCTATAAAATTGGGTTGGAAAATGTGTATTCTGGAGAAATTTTTTGAGATGGTCATTTGAATTTTGATTAATTAAAATTTAACAAAATTTTTCCTTTATTCGCGATAACTTTAGAAAACAGCATAAGAAACGATTATTAAGTCTCATTTTAAAGTCTCGTGAAAATTTCCTTTCAATGTTAGTAATTTAATCATTGTTGTGGTGACTTATGGGATTTTACAAGCTAATTGACAGTTCTCTGTCAGCGATTTAAGCCGAGTGAGCTGCTCTTGTTCTTTCAGTAGCGCCAACTTGGACAAAGAGCCCGACTTTGCTATTTCAAGCGCTCTTTTTCAGGGGGACTCATTCATACAGCTCACAGACAAAATACAGACGAAGAAAGCCATACCCGAATCGAGACTCCCAAGTCACGGGGAAGACGCGCTACACCTACGCCAGGATGCCGGCATTTAAACATTGTAAAAATCTTTAAGTGAAATTTAAATTAAAAAAATTTAAATACATATGAGAACAATATTTTCTTTGTTGTGAATGAAACAAACATCATTTTCTTTGTAGTTACTAATTTTTGTTCTTGATGTATTTTTCTTGCAGTAGGAGCAATCAAGAAATGACGATTCATCTCTTTTTAATCATATTAAATATTTTTCTGTTTAAAGTATGCTTTGAATAAAGTTTTTGACTGTTATCGTTGTTGTAACTAACTTCAAACTTCAGAAGTAAGCAATGTGGTTTAAAAAAAATGTGTATGTATTTAGCTTGAGGTTTTGCTTTCTGAACTCTTCTTTTTTGTTCATTGTACATTATTTTTTTATTGAATCAGAGAAATTTTTTATTGAATAATTTTTTCGTACGTTATGCAAATCGAATTAGAGAATTTTTTTATTGAATAATATTTCCATATGTTATCATATTAAATCATAAAATATATTCTGTAATATGCCCAAAATTTAAATATCGAATTATTCTTTCTTCTGTTCTTAATTTTTCATTTTTCATTAAGCATGTTATTGGATTGTTTGAAGCTTAATCATTTCCTTTCTAAATTAGCATTCAAATTTTATATTAAATGACCGAATAAAGCTTCTGAAACAATACATAATCATTAAAGTATGACAATAAAGACCTTGAAGAAGCAATAAAGGCCTCAGTTGTCTACTTAATAGAAATTTTAAATGCACTGTAATACCGACTAATCGATTGTTTCTAAAAGGTGGATAATCCAAAACAAAATTCATTATTGAAATCATTAAATATATTGTAAATTAAAATAATTTTGGTACTATTTTGTATTGTATAATCCATAAACCAATTTGAAAAGCAGCGTGAACCTGCTCCATCGAAAACGGAAATCGTAGGAAAAGAGGGAAACCTTTTGGGACTTTAAATCCAATAACGTTTGGGGCTTCTTGATGTTGTTGTTATGGATTGATCGATGCCAGATAATTAAAATTACAAGTAATTAGAATTGATTGGAAAATCAATAGCTCGATGTATTTATTCAATTAAAAGCGCCCGTTCTTCAATTGGAGGCAAAAGTAGAAGTGGGATTATTTATAAAAGTAAGCAATGTTAAAAAGTTATTGAAATTGCTTGAAAGGTAAATTGAATTTTTTTTCTTAAATATACGTATTTGATGGACATAAATGAATGAAACGAATTAATTCAGTAATAAAGTCCTAAAACTTTATTGTATAACATTTTCCAAATTTTACTAGAAAAGTTAGAGTAAGAAAATAAATTTTAAAACATGTTTGGGTTTGAAATATGTACAATGAGCTATTTTTTATTTCTTCGTATACGAAGTTCACAATGAAAATTTTTTGTAATAACCAAAAACGAAAAAAATTCGAACTCGAGATTTTGATGATTTAGATCGCCTTAAACAATTACCTTGAATAATTATGACTGTCTGTCTGTACAACGCCATAACTCAGAAACATTTTGAAATAGAATTTTTTAAAATTTTGCATATAATCTGTAACTGAATTTGCAGATATCTTTCAAAGTGTGGACGAAATATATTGAGAGGAAGTCTGTCCAGCTGTCCAAATACAAGTGAATAATATTGCTACAAAGCAAACAGAACTACAAACATATTTGGTGAACAGCTTCAGCATCTAAAGAACTGTCAAACTTTTTTTAAATATTAGACTGTTCTAAAGGACTATTTTCGAACTTATATCTGTCAAAAGTTTCATAGTTGTACTTCCGCATTCATGTAAAAGCAATTTTTTATGGGATCTTATGGCTATAATTTTAGATGCATTTTACATTTAGGCTCCAATCCAAATGACATCCAATTGATCAGAAAAAATGAGTCCAAAATATACTATCCGATTTCTAGTACTCTTTCTAGTTTTCAATGTATCAACTGCATATAAGTAGATAAACAAACAAACAAACAAACAAACAAAAAAGGATCCAAAGATCGCACCTCAGACTTAGTTAAAACGCAACATTCATGCCAAAGAAGGAATTATTTTACACAAATGCATATTAAATTGCAATGCCATACTGCACTTCAAGACACAAAGCTGTTTTTTGTCATTAAATGTAAACATGCTGGCATATTTTTATCTTAAATTTACAATGGCTACTTTAAAAAACATAAAAGTTTTAGATAACATATATTATGAAATATATGAATATACTTATTTTTACATTTATACATAGTAACAAATGCCCCATAAAAAACTTATTATGTGGTTGCTATGTGTAAAAATATTTTCCTAACACACTTCGAATCGCCTCATTTTCCTACTACAAAAAATATTTCGAAGCCTCCTTATCTTTCTGTGAGCATCGTCAGCAGTTTTTATCTTTAAAATTTTTTCTTATATTCTTCGCATCAGGATACTCGCCTAAAACTAGAAAGATAAAATGAGGTTAAGAATATCTTTTTACAATTCGGGAAGAAAAAAGAACCTTTAATCTTCTGCATTCTTTGGCTTGTATTGTTAGGAAAGGTCAGATAGCATTTGCTTTCGCATTTGTAAAAAAACACACATATTGTGAAAAAGATCAAACAAAACAAAACAACGACAACAACAACAACAACAAAACAATAAATTCAGATTACTATCGGATTGATTCTATGGTGCAATTTATGATGCAATCGTCTCTGTACACGCGATATTTCCACACGTGCAGAAAAAAAAAAGAAAATTGATTCTTGATCTGATAAATATAATTTATTTAATAAACAGTTGGGAGTGTAATTACAAAGTAACGTGAGATATATCGCATTTTCTACTATTTTTTCAATTCCTTCTATTAGTTCACATTCTTCCTATATATAGTATATACATCTTGTTAAAATTTTCAATCGTTAATAAAATGCTTTTTATTCATCCACTCCAGTTCAAAAGCATTTTTAAAAACTAGTATTGAATGGCAATTTATGTTGATCCAGCTATTTTTCAAATATTAATTCATTAATTAAATTTAATTAATTTTTAATATAAATAGCAGTTTTTGTTGAAAACTGAAATCAACGATTCTTGTGAAAATCAATAATTTTTTTGATAAATTAATTAATTTCAGTTTGATGCGAGAGATTTTTTTTTCTTAAATACAATATTTCGCAGGATATAAATTTAGAAATAAATACCGTTCTGTAGCGAAGCTTGTAGATCGCTGGAAAAAAATGTCTTTTGCCACTTAATATTATGTCATATGTATATACATATTTACATTAACTGTAATAATTTCATAAAAAATAACTAAAATAAATTTATTCTTTGTTGACCTAAGTTGGAATGGACTTTACATTTTTAAAATTTCATTTGTGTCTACACAATTAATTCAATTTATGATCAGGTTCGATTCTGAAAGAACACCGATGGGATATTATGAGACTGATATTATAACATATATATATACTGCAATATTCCTTTCAGCATCTGTAGATAATCAGTTAATCCTTTTATCTTGAAAACAAAAGCAAATCAAATGTCGAAATTTGAGTGTAATCATTCTTAGTGAAATGTTGCAATTAATTATGGCATTTGAAATATCAGGCATCAATATTTGTTGATCTTCGGGCATTTTACTGTTGAGTTATCAAATATTGAACTGATTTGAAACTATTACTTCAAAAAATATTTTACATCAGGAAGGGCTACTTAAAAATAATTTTATCATAACTGTATAGCACGATTGCTTAGAAAAATGGAATCATGACTCTTTAAAAATAATTTTCAATAATAAATATTTCAAATAAGAGTAACACGAGGACTATTTGATAAAAATAAGATTTTTTATTTGGAGTGCGGCCGAAACAAATATAGAAATTTTGCGACACTGTATTAAATATAAATAGATAAAAAATATTTTTTTTTATTGATCGCAAAATTTTCCGAGATTTTAAATGAAGCATAATTAGTATTTTGCGCATTCAGAATAAACTGAAAACCTCAATGAAATCTGGAATAAAATAGATAATTATGTTCCAGTAAGTCAACCAGGAACGGAATAGAAGTGATCCAAAACCGACAGGGATTTATAAAGTTTATGTAAAACAAAACATCCCAGATTTTATGTATGAAATTGCTGTATTTCCAAATGATAATGTTCATACACATGAAAACAGATAATTTTCTCTGATTGATTTATCTCAAGTTTATGACTTGCTTTAGATTCTTTTGAAAACAATGTTTGAGCATTTTTTCATTAATTTGAGAGATTTGAAAAACTTAGGAGAAGTAGTCTTCAGAGCAGTAACTTTAAAAAGAAATGTAGTTCTAAAAAATCTATATGGAGTGAATTTTCTATATTTCATCAATTTTAATGTAAAGATAACATGTTAATTGTTGTCTTATACTCACACAACATGTCTGTTTATTCACACAACATGTCTGTATACTCACACAACATGTCTGTATATTCATACAACATGTCTGTAGATTTACACAACATGTCTGTATACTCACACAGACAGATAACTTAAAGAATAGGTCTTTCCTGCGAATTAGTTTTAAAGTTTAGAGTTTCATCAAAATATTGACATAGTTTTTTTTATTTACAATATTTTTCGACGACCATATAATTTGAAGAATATGTTTTTTTCAATTTGTTAAGTCTAAAAGTTAGATTGTCAATATATCCATATCAAAGTTTTTTTTTACTTACAATTTTTTTTTGACTAATATATAATTTCAAGAATATATATATTTTATTCGTTAAATACAATAGATTTAATTTACAATATTTTCTTCCTATTGATTTTGCATACAAGAAAAAAAGGGAACTTATAGAACTTCATTTCACTTTCCCACTCTCGTGGCTTAATTCCATTTCGGAGTCACTAAGCTATTGATGGATGTAATGGCTTCTCTTCTAACGAGAAAGTGAAGGAAAGAATGCGGAAGAAAGCCATTAAAGTGGCATTTAATTCACTTACGTGACAAATGAGCTATAAAAGCTCCATCTCGCGGCCTTCGGAATGGATGGATTTTAAAAGTACTTTCTCGAACACAGTTTTCTTTAAAGGAGAAAACAAGCATTTAAAACTCTAATTACTTTAGAAAATATTTTAATTTTCTTTGAAAGAATTTAATGATCAATAGAATTAAGAATTTTAACAAGTTTAATTACTGATAATAAAATTTTTCTTGTAATTTACATGGGTGTTATTTTTTCAGAATGATGTAGGTGGAACTTGTTTAATTTAAATTTGTGGAAAAGCACTAATAATGAGTTAACTTTTTTAAATAGAAAGATTAAACTTACATGTTTGTATTACAAAATACGTCTATTCTCACATAAAAAAGGTATACTGTTATATAAGGTATATCGTATATACTCTTAAACGATCATAGCTATAATACTCTTAGAATTTTGATAGCTATAATTCACAGCTTCTGCTTTCTACTTCAAAATACAAAAGCAATTTATACTAATTGAATAGCTTTGAAAACTACAATTTTTTTTCCATCATTTTCTGAAGTTTAGAACTAAACTACTAATAAAAGAGAATGTTCCTGTATCTTTGAACGTGTGAGTTATATCTCCACAGGACAAATCATGTGAATTAGAAGTTTCAGATATGGCACACATATATTTTAAAGGATAAGAATGCGACTTTTGTTGAGATTTTCTTGAAATTTTAATTAATTGAAAATTAAGAAGATGTGGTTTAAGTGATAACACTCGAAAATATTATTTTAAAAATGATTTTTTATATCATCTGGAAATTGAAAAAATAGTCGTAGGAAGATAATTTAATTGATGATTTAAATTTTAGTTTAAATGATGCCAATTTAATTGTCAATAATGACTTTTTTTTCGGATTTTGATAATTTTTTAACATTTTGTACCGAATAAATTGACATCACTCCGTTTTCGTTTTTTTTTAAATTTTTAATAATATAACTTTCTTCTAGTGTTGAAAGCTAAGAAATTAGGATTCCGTTTATATCTGTGAATTGCGAAAGTTAGAAGACAAATGCAATGAAAAAGTACGTTTTTAATTCTGCTATGATGGCATGGGAATTGATTTTATTAAGACAACAAAAATACACAATAGGTGCTCTGTATTATTTCTTATGGCATTTGCCTTTGGAAACTGCGAAAACAGTGATTTCAGCCGATTGGATGCGTTTCTTGTTTTTTTAGTAGCGCCAACTAGGGCCAAGATTACGACTTTGCCACTAACGCATCACTCTCTAGCTTGCACAACCCCCTTTTATAGGAGAGCACATTCACACATCAAACAGAGGAAAAAACAACCATACCCAAACCGGGACTCGAACCCAGGACGCCCATATCACGGGGAGAGGCTATGGCCCTATGCTAGAACGCTGGGCAGAATAGGTAGAAATGGTATAACACTTCAAAATAACACGGCTTCGAAATTTGCCTCAATTGTCTTAACAGAATATATATGATAAAGGTTCAAAAGTTTTAATCGAATGTAAGCGCAATCATTACTCCCAATTAACTAGTTGGCCATGAAAAGGGGTTACCATAACATATAAGCCACATAAATTTTAATACAGTATATGTTCCATAGACCGTTCAAAAATATGCAAGAGAAGGCCTTGATGGTTTTCATTTTGTTTGCAAACAATGGTTATCATATAAAGTATGCCAGTTTGTTTCATTTTAGAAGTAACTATCTAGAATTAGAATCGATTAGAAAGAGAGAGAAAACTGTAGTTGCTTAACGCAGCGTAAACAATATGCAATTTAAATTATGTGGGCAGTTGTATTAGCTGTATATTTGTAGTACTGTAATATAAGATAAAGGGACCCAGTAGATATTAAGTGAAATTAATATAGGTTAAGAGAAATTAATGAGATAAGTTAAGTGAAATAAGTCAGCCACCTAAAATGGCGAAAAAGAAAAAAAAAATCAATGAAGAAAATTCCCCTTTTATTGCGTCGTTTGGGAATGAGTACTGCAAACAAAAGCGTTTTTCTGAAAAAGGAAAAAAAAAAAAAAGAAGTTTATAGAAAAATTTAATAGAGTGAATTCAAAATTAAAAACAAAAACTCTAAAATTATTGGCATATTTTTAAGAATTTGTAACAATGGAATATTTGAGTCATAAGATACTTTCTCTTCAGCATGAGATATGAAATTAATCTTTTATTGCATCGTTTGGGAAAGAGTACTTCAGACAAAAGTGTTTTTCTGCATAAGGAAAAAAAGGAAGTAAATAGTAAAATTTAACAAAGTGAATTCGAACTTTAAAAAAAACTGTAAAATTAATGGCATAGTTTTAAGAATTTGTACCATTGAGATATTTGAGTCATAAGATACTTTCTCTTCAGCATGAGAGATAAAAGAATTACTCTTTCGTAATAAATAATTGAAACAAAAAATTTCAACTTTTTATTACATTTTTTTAAAAAGAGTGCTTTTTGAAACTGTTTTTATTAGATTATATTTGTAACTTAACCCATCTGGCAAACTCTTACTTGTCTGTGTTCTAAATATATTCTAGTTAGAGTGATAAAATATATTCTTTTAAATGGTTTTTGTCTTGCTTAAATATATTCTTCAATAAATTATTTTTTAATATCTGTTTCTCATGGATAGTAAAAACTTGTGTAAAATAACCTTACATATTTTCAATTTATTGTGTGTATGAACATTCCGAATAAAGATCGAATGATATAAAATCGTTGAGTATTAAAACAAAACATAATGATATTTTTGTGAATTCACAAATAAACAAAGTTTTGCTAATATTCTTTCTTCTAGCCCTGCTTAGCTCTATTTTCAGACTGCTTTAATTATATTTCCTGATTCCACATGTAAACTGAGCAGATAATTGGAAGATAATTTTTTCTTCCAATTATCTGCACAGTTCTTCAACGACCGAAGAACATCAAGCTTTTAAAATTTTTGATGAAACAATATAAATGAATTTTATTTCATAACAACAATGGAATAGCATTGTAAAAATAATACAAAAATATTTTTTTAATTTGTGAAAATGTGAGAAAAAATATTTATAGTTTATAATTATAAAGATAAATTTTTTATATTCATAATGGTAAGAAAATCAGTTGTGATCAATAATAATTTACATAAAAAATATAAAGACAGCTCTTAATTTCTAGTTTAATAAAATAAAAAAATCGCTTTTATGTGCTCCTTTTCGCCATTCAAATTATATTATTTGAGCAAAATTTAGTAGTCTCAGGTCAAAAGATGTATCCTGTACCGCAATAATACAAATCTTTTATCTTATTAATAAAGATTAATAATATAGGAGAATTCAAAGTTTATCTAAGATAATTAAAATTGTACATATTGAGACTAAACTAAAGAATTTGCATAATAATCCCTAGTTAGTTGACTTTTATTAGAATGAAAAACAATTAATCTGTATAAAAATTTTCGAGCTCAAAATTTTGATTACGATATCAAGTATGTTTTTGTACCCTGGTTGGTAGAGAGCCTGTCTCGCAACCAAAAGGTCCGAGTTCTGTCCTCGTCTTGGCCAAAGACAGCCGAGTTGGCTTATGGCAGTTGGGGCACGTTGAATAAGTCGCGACAGCAAAGTCCTCCAAGTTCCCATAACAAAACGATACCTCTGGGGGTACTGAATCAGCGATGAGTCTGTCTCTGATTCGGATCTAAATTCTGACCTGCGGATGGATGAATGAATGTATGAATGAGTTCGAATACCCCCTAAAAAGGGTTGTGTTGTGTGTGTTCGAGCCAAGTCGTACTTTTACCTGAACGGTGCTCGTTAACAGCGAAAGGCGCACACCACTGCCTTCATTAGAAAGAGTTCTGCTCATTTGGGCTTGGCATGACCAAGTGGCATTAGACAATAACAACAACAGTATGTTTTGTCAATGGGTGAATCTTTTTTAATAAATTAAATGTATACCATTAATAAATCATTATTCTAAACTGAATTTAAAATCAGTTTATCAGCAGAAATGATGCTATACGGAGATTTGATTACAGTTAAGTATGCCACTCAAAGAAATTAAAATATCCATGCCACTATTGTTCCGTTTGTATTATCATTTTGAAACTTCCAATTATCTAATCCATTCTTGAGCGTAACCGCTTTATGATGTATTGTCTTTTCGATAAAGATGTGGTTTCACAAATTGATAAGGAATGTCAAACCGAATTTAGTTCCATAGCCGAATGATTTATCGCCGTTTTGAAGGGTGTAGACTCCGACCTGGTTCTCCACCCTACGAACGACCTTTAAAAACTCAAAATTCCAAGGCCATTGAAAATTACAAAACTTACTGTCCAGGAATCTGAATAAATACGATCCTGACAGATCTCATTTGTATACTTAGCGTTTCTTTCACCTTGAAATCTCTCATAAGCATCGCAAAGAGACATGAATTGGTTGCACAATCGGGGAAATGAATGGAAAATTTATTCATCAATTGTATTTTGAAATGTTTTATAACAGTAAACTTCTTTAATAATCAGTTATAGATAGATGGATTAAACATTAAAAAATGCATTTAAATTTTAAGCTTTTTAATGCTTAAATTTTAAGCTCAATTTTAAATTTTAAAAATGATGGATTCTTGGGTTATTATTTTAGACCTTAAATAAACTTAAGAATTTTAGAGGATAGAAGATGTAATATGAAATGTTTATTTATATTCAAAAAAATATTTTGAATACAAATGTTTATTTTTGAAAGATTTCGCAGCAAATTTTTTTTCTAAGAAAATATTTATTAATTTACTAATATTTCCTATAAAAAAAATTGGCAATATTTAATATTTAAAAATATTGAAAATTTTATATAATATTTATGCAATATTTAAAAAAAGCGTTTGTACAATTTTCAATTTTATAAATATAATATTTAAAATACGATTTAAGTAATTTTAAAGTTTTAAATTACAATATTTAAAATACAATTTTTAAATTTATTTTTTATTTTTAAAATACTATTCATGCAATTTTTAAATTCAAGCTCTAATTTTAAAAATATAATATTAAAAAACAATTAAGACAGTTTTTAAATTCAACTTTAAATATTTACAATACAATTTTAAAAATGCAATTTATAAATTTAATCTTCAATTTTGGTAGTATTTAAAATACAATTATATAATTTATACAATAATTTAAAATTATTTTTTAATGAAAAGTTCATTAAAAAATAATTTTGTAATATTTAAATGGTTGCTCATTCTGTAATATTTAAATGGTTGCCAAATATACAATAGTTAAAAATCGTTATTAGAAACGGACGAAAAGTGTATAAATGAATATATAAGAAAAAAATATTTAATAAATACAAAGAGGGAAAAAAATACGAAACATAGCTGAAGGAACATTTTCTTTGGGAACATATTAGATGTAACAAGAATTTTATAGAATGCAAACGAAAATTTGAGTGCCTTTTCAATTTTTCTAAAGAGCTACACACGTAACAACTGAATTAATTTGTATATTGCGTGTTAGCCCATTTTTCCCGTAGTGAATCCCTACGTTCTTTTCACTGCTGTATTCAGTACAGTTTCCTATGCAAATTCCTGGAAATAGGGCTAATGAACTATTGAAACCATCTCTTTATTTTCCTTGGATTCTTTTTCCTTCAATAACTATTATTTCAGGGTGACAAAAGTGTTCGATTTATTTTTCTCAGACTGAAAATGTGTATGCTTTGAATAAAAATTTTGAAATTTAAGCTGTTTTTACATTTAAATTTCAAGAATCAAGTCATAGTGAAATTTTTTAAAGTCAGTTTATTTTTAAATACTTCTGCGATATAAATGGATGTGAAAAGATATAGAGATAAAATTATGGAAATACGTAATATACAATAAAGAAAAGGATATCAGTTTTTAATAATAATACGCGTTATGTGTCAATCGAAATTTAAAGTTTAAAAATTTTGTTGAGAAAGCCCTTAATATATTTAATTTACATAAAATATTTAATCAGAAGTTTTAACTCATTAGTACCAATAAATTAATTTGTCTTCAAAGACGGTTCATAAATTATATATTTCTTCATTTGAATTATTTTGTAAAGACAATTTTGGTGCCAGTTGAATTAATTTTGGATTATTTCTTAGAGACTATTATTCGATAGTTTGACTTGGGCTATCTTATCTGGATACCATTACTTTAACGCCGGGTTCATGGCACCTCTAATTTACTACTCTTTTTTGTACTTATCTGGGATTTTCCTTTTCCGTATGAGCATGAAGAAGCAAAACTATATACATCCACTTTTTGCATTTCAATTCTTAGTGCTTTCTAACATTGCATTTACTACCTCAATCCTCCAGCTGCTTATGCCTCGATTTCTACGACTTGACAATCAGCTCATTCATCCAGTGTTTTTCGCAGTTTAGTGTATTTATTTTTACGACTACAGATTTGTATTATCTTCTAATATTATCATGTAACCTATTGTACCAGTTCACTTTGTTTGAAAAATATTCACGCAGTCAGAGAATCGATTGCCCCACCGCTTACCTTCCAGGAGTAGACGTACTACAGGTTGGGGAACTTAATGTAGATATATGATGAAATTATAGTTTAGTCTAATATTTTTATTACAATGATGTAAAAGGTGATTAAATTTTGGATGGCGATAATGAACATTTTATATCCATAAATTATTCTGCACTCTGTAAAGCGATGAATTGTCAGTAAATCGACTGATTTAAGGAACAAATATTGTGTTGTCATGATTATGCAATCGATCGACAATCCAAAAAAGGGCTGCCGTAGATCAGGGTCATTCCCAAAGGGGGCATTCGTAATTCAGGATGAGTAGTTCCGGCGTGGTGGTTGGTTCTCGCAGATCTAGTGGATACTCTAAAAGGTGGGGATCTGGCTTCTTTCATAGATGACTGGACCTACTTCCTTAGAGAAGGTTTTGTGCCGCATCCGGGGATGGCTCTCAGGACTCAGCCCCTAGTTTCCCCCTAGTTTGCTAGGGGGAAACTGGGGGTTGTTAATGCAGCGGTCCGGCAGTCCAAATTTTTCCGTGTGCCTTCCAAGCTGGTCGGAACAGTCAATTTGTGATTGGGGTGGAACAAAAATATTTCTGAATACATCATAAGCAAATATTTTAGAATGTTTTTCCAAAATTAACTTTTAGACTATTGTCTTCTGTAGAAAGAAAGGGAATTAGTTTTACTTTATTTTAGCAGTCTGCACTTGACAGATAAAATGTTCTAGATTAGTCCCAGATGAGATAAACGCGCATTTTAATTTTTGTTACAAATTTAAAAAGTGAACCAAACTGTACTTTTAACATAATATATTGTATAAGATTTACTCATTCTATTTTTATTTATTGAAGTGAAGGATGGAAACGATGAATTTTTGATTCACAGAGTTTTTTAAAGTAGATTTTAGGTCAAGAAGTCCAGGTTTACATGGCTGCTCTAATTTCAATATTATCTATACTGAAAAAATATATGGATTTGAATAAATTTATGTCTTAATACTGCCGTATTTAGAGCAATTAAATCACAATTTATAGTCAAAAATTAATATAATAATTTTTCTGAAAGTTATTGAAGTATTCTTGTCTATATAATTCAAATAAACCATCTGAAAGTGGGCGATTAAATGAATAACAAAACATATTATTTATGTTTGTTATATTCCTAATTTCTTATAAACTTATAATATTTAAATGCTTTAACTGCATGTATTATATTTACATTTAATTTAATTTATTTATTGTTATACCTTTAGAATTTTAATGAAATATTCTACTCGCAGAGGGAGTCCTGAATTACCTTGGTTATCGAATGCTCTAGATTGAAGTTTAAGAACTTTAATTATACTTAAACACAATCGGGTAAAAATTAATTCAGAATCCAAAACAATTAGTTTCCAAGTGCAATTCTACTATGTACGATTTTATTTTTGTAACGAGTTCACGATAATAACTAAAAAATTGTGACTGATTTTTCTTAAAAAAATAATGCTAGTTCTTGTAATTTATTTTGTCAGTGATTAAATGAATATATATTCAAATTCCAATCCCAACTTTCCAAGATTTTCCTTGTACTGAAGTTTCGATGTGTCGTAAACTGTTAAACTTTTACCGATATAGTTTGAATAATGAAATTTTTTTTTTGGAAGACCATACGTGCTGCCATCTTCTAGCAACATTAGAAAATAAAGTGATACGTCTATTAGCAATGCAAATATGAATTTTCGAATAATTTGTTTATCAAAGATTTTTTATAATTGATAATGAATAAATGAATAAGACTATAAAAATTAAATAAGATAAGCAGTTTATTTTTGCAGAATTAAGCAGACAGATAAGCAGAATTCATATGTGATAATCTAAAGGGCAATTTTAGTTTATACGATTTTTTGATCAATGAATCATCCAGTATTTTTAATGTAGGAATATTCGAAAACTATTGTTTTTTCTACTTCTTAAAAAAGTATTTCTAATTGGTTTTAAAATTATATATACATATATGATCTCATTGTCTTAAAGTTTCTGATATTTCGTTTTATTATCTTTGTTGTTATATATATCTTGTTGCTATATTATTATTTTTTTCACTTTTGTTTGTATACTATTTTGTCTCACTCTTTCACTTTTTATATATATAAAGAAAGATAAAGAGATATTTAAGAATTATTTTGCTAAATATAACGAATTGTGAAATAATGGAAGTTTCCTTTTTTTGGGTAAGGATATTTTATAACTAAATGAATTTTATTAATTAAACTCGAATGCATTTTATTCATTAATGCAAAATATTAATTAAAAATTCATAAAAATTATTTTTAATGCATATTAATTTTAAAATAAAAGAATGCTTTCGATCTGATATCTACAATTTTTGTACTGATTTTTTATTATATTTTGTTGTGTTGGTTTAAAATATAAGAATAATTTTTTTTATCAACTCTACTCTTTAGAATTCAATGCAGTTTAAATATGAAATACTTGAAAATGAATACGTTGAAATCAACGTTTGAATATCCTTAAAATTGTGTCGATTTAGTTAGTTGTATGCTTAACAGATTTAAAAACCTTGATTGAAATGTAAACATAAAGGCCCGATATTTATATAAACCTTAAGCCAGTTTCCCCGGAATTTTGGCCGATTAGTGAAGAACTAATTCAGCGATATTACCAAGGGATTAAGGAAGTGATGAACCAATATCAGGTAGATGATATACCCATATAATGATTCATTACAATTGGAATCTACAAAGAAATTACATCAAGAATGTTAAACAAAAGTTTTTGATATGGATTAAAATAACTGTAATTTGATACTTTTGACTTCTTATTTATAATCAAGCTACTGTAAATTAGCAAGAATGCTGAGTTTTTTTTCAATCTGTTAAATGGTTTTGCAAAATTTATTTAGGAAAGTTTATTCTTACCCCCTTTATTTCAATTAATATTAGTAAATAACAATAGGAATATTAGTAAAATTTTAATATATATCTTAAGAGAAAGAGTTTGGGAAACGAAGGACATAAAAATTGCTGTATATAAAATATCAAAACTTCAGAATAAAATTTGTCATGGCCTGGATTATTAAATAATACTAACAAATGTAATGTCACAAACATATTAATAAGTCTCAACATTGAAAAAGCTTTTATTTCTTAATATTATTTTGTTGATTGCTTTTAAATTTAATCAAAAATTATCCTCCCAATATCTTCAATTTTAAAGCAATTTTTTTAAAAATTCTTTTCATTTGCAGGTAAAACTCCAGTAAAATTCGGAGTAATTTTAATTACATTTCGGGGAATCCTTTTTGATGCAATATGCAATTATTGTTACTATTGTTACATTATTATTATCATTTAAAAAACAATAAAGCATAATCATTTGCATGTTAATAATTCTAGGTAATATGATCCACAGTTTTAAATATTCATATCAATCAAAACAAAAAGATATCTTGAAAAATTTTTGCTCAGAAAATGTCTCAGTCCATTTATATGTAAATGAAAAAGAAATTGAGCCAACAAACACATACACGCATGCAAACACATACATAATATTTGCATATCAGAATTGAGTTATTTTAATGAATATAGAAATAAACAAACTTTGTTGACTTAAATAAGTAATATAAATCGTGTGGAGAAAACACTACCGGTCTATAAATAATGAACAAAACAAATAAAATTTCCATTATCTTATTTTTAGATCGTAGAGAAAACAGAAATATTACATTCATTTTTTTTAATGCTTCAGTAAGTTTTGTTACAAAGTACAATTAATCTATTTTCTAGTAGGTAGACCTGCCTCAATCACATTAACACTTTCAATTCCACTGAGGAGATATCTCGTTATTCAATTACAGGTATCTGTGGGATAAAATGTGTCACTTTTGAAGTTTTGAAAAAAGAAAAGGTATTCTTCAAATATGTATTAGAAAGTTCAATCTGTCTAAACTGGCATAAGAGACACATTTTAGCCCACAGAAACCTGTAATTGAAAGCATCTGAAAAACGTGATATCTTGTCAGTAGAGTTGAATGTGTTAATAAACGACGCTCTATTATGCAAATAAGAGTTTCGTCTTTTTTTTATATACACACGCGAAAATCTGGAGATCGGAAGTAGCCGAATGGGTAAACCAAATTCTACAGAATAAAATTCTCTTTATTGTGACGCATGCGCTGCGATACCAAAGAAACAATGTTAATAAGCACTTAAAATTTGATAAAATTGCAGATTACATTTAAAGTGATCTGTGAATTTTTTTCAAGCAAACTAAGGATCATTCTAACTCATTCATCAGAGGGCAAACAATCTTCGTTTTTATTGTTGTTGTGACTTATAGTATTTTACAAACCCGCTGATAGATACTGCCGGCGATTCAAGTCGAAATTTAGCGTCTTTTGTTCTTTCAATAAAGCCAACTATGGTCAAGAGTCCGACTTAGCTACTTCATGCTTGACATTCACTTGCACAGCCCCTTTTTTACAGGGGGGCGCATTCACTCTACTCACAGATAGAACATGAAAGAACAACCATGTCCGAACCGGGATGCCCACATCACGGTGAGACGCTATCCTTATGTCAGGAATCCGGCCGTTTCTATTGAAGGGACAATCATGCATATCTATTGTGGCCGAACTCCTTAAACGACCCGAATATGACACAACTTGAGAAGAGTTTTACCCTGACTTTAAAATTAGTGAAAGCTTTTCCACTTTAATAAGTAAGTTAATTTCAAGATGCATTAGAAACCAAAGGTGAAATAACCGTAAGCTAACTTTTTCAGGCTGTCCAATTCAGGTTGAGAAAAAATGCTTCGCTATTGGCACTCTAACAAATGAATCAAGGTACTTTGGTAATGCATTGTTAGGTTTACATTACAAATCAAGATTGAATCGAAGTTTCCCGCATTCATAAACTTTCTAACGAATTAGCCTTAATTAAATCAAAGGATCACTTCTTTCAATCCAAAGAAACTGGTTTCTGACATTTTTATTTTGATATTTAATTTTATTTTAATAATACTATTGATATAATATGATGATGATGATAATGTCATGTCCTCATTGCAATGTAAAGAGGGTGCAGTAGCTTCTGGAGGTAAAGACCCTTGCATTCACAAAGACAGAAGACATGAACATGAAGACATGAAGACAACATGAAGATAACACTCACATACTCGCCTGTACAACAACTTTTTACTGTGGCACTCTTTCACAATCCTCCCAGATAGAAAATAGGATGAAGGATAACCATAGCTTAATTAGGACTTGAACCCGGTACGCCAAATCCCGCCAAAGATGCGCCACCCCTAGGTCAGGTCCGACGATATACCATGCGATATTAAAATGGATATAATAATAAATTCTTTATTTGGCACAGTTTTTTAGAAGCAATGCATTTTCATTGGCTCAGCTGTGAGTTTTACTTAGATAAGGATATTATAAGAATGACTTCATACACGGGCACCTGCATAGTAATCAAAACAAATTATGAGCACAAATATCCCAGAATTAATTAATCAATTTATTGCTTGTTAAAAATTGCAAAGTACATGTTTAAATATATTTACATATTTTACTTACTTAATATATGCGCACAAAATTTTTTTTACATCTTATCACCTATGGTCAATTAAAGTATTAATTTTAATTACTGATTTGCATTTAGTTTCATTAAGAATTTTATTGCATTCTTAACTTTTCACAATTGTGATAAAAGCTAATACATATGACGGTACTTTGACAATTTATTAAAATATTTTTAATAAAATTATTTTTAATTAATGATTGTACTGAAATTAGATTAAATTTACATATTTTAGAAAATTATTTTTGCAAAAATTCTAAAATGAGTTTTTACATACAGTGTCTTATATAACGTACAACGACCCTCAAAAGCCCCATACATACCTATTCCTCATACATATCCATGAAAATCTGTAATTTTCAAGAGATTATTAATAATATTCATTTCTTTTGTTTTTTTATGCTTTTAAAATATCATACAAACACTTTCTTTTCCAATGATCTTCAAACGTTCGTCATCCATAACAACCGTTTCTAATCTGAACAAGGCAAATTCTTAGTAAACTTTATTCAAGGCTTATCTGCCAAATATTACCAGCTATTGCTATCACAAAAACTGCAGCCAAAACATCGATAACTCACAAAAGATAAATATGAACCGGAATTGTTACCTAACCACAACCTTCGACAATAGCAGAACAAGCCGGGAAAGTCTTAGAATTCTAAGAAAAACATTTTTAGTGTTTCGATATTGGAAAAAAAAAAGAAGATTGACATATCCATTCTTTAAATTTTTCTAGAAAGATCAATCTCAAAGTTTCAATTAAATTTCTTTAGAAAGATAGCATTCGAGAGAAATTTAATTGAAACTTAGTCGACAAAAAATAAAATCCATGTGGCCAACACTTTAAATTAGAATAGAATTTTATAACGGCATTAAATTTGATATAACTTAATTTGTTGAATACTTATAATTTTATATGCTTCTCTGCAATAAGAATTTTTCCCTATGGTATAATTTAATACCATACAAAATTAAGTAATGGTTGAAAAAATATAGAGATTAACATATTATGCTCATTCGTCAATTAAACATTTTTCTTATTTGATATTTACTCTAGAGATAAGTTTTTAGAAATTTTTGTTCAGTGTTTGACTATGTGAGAAAGCTCTCCATAATTCAGAATGCTCATTATACTACGAACTCGATATCGAAAACGTATTGATTTATTAAATTAGTTATAATAATTCGCTTTATTTAAGATTTTTCTAGGGCTATGAAAAAGATTTTTTTTCTTTTTTTTGCAATCTGTTTTAATAGGACCATGGCATATGCCTTTAAATGCATTCACATATTGGGAAGTAAATATGATAATTTTTAATAATGATTTTGTGGAATTTTTAGGATTTAATAAATTTGTAATATTTCCCTATTTTAGAGAATATCCACCATTTAGTATTTCCCAGATTCAAATAAAAAACATACTTAAAAATGTGACTATTTTTTCTTTAGTTTTATATGAGGAATATAGTTCAAAACCTTTAAAAAATTCACGAAATTTGACATGTAGAATTAGAAATAAAATTCTTTCCGACCAAGTCTCTTTTAGCTATCCGAATGTATTAAACTATTCCAACTACAATCCCAAACTTCAATGAACCAGACATGAAATTTTATGTATGGTTTTTCCATCAAAAATATGCATTTGTCGTAAATATCGTACCAAATTCTTTAAAAGCCGCATTATCTGTCTGTCAATTGGGATATTCACGTGCTTTCAAAACTACCTCGAGTTACATGAAAGAAATTTGGTATGTGGTCTGTAGAATGCTGATGTCAGTCAAAATTTTGAACAAATCTTGGTCAATGGGGATACGTCTACTTAAAATTTCATATTTATTCCTATTCCTTTCTCAGAAAATTAAAAAATGTTGAAATATATTTACACATTTTTAAAAAATCAAACTAGATTTGTTCTTATCTTTTAAACCTATATAATTGAAATTTATGATTAAGGAATCTATCAAAACATGATTGATAAGATAAAATGTATATGTTGAAGTGAAAAATCGATATGACACTGTGTCAGTATTTTCCAGCGAATGTTCTAAAGCACGTCAGTAAAAGACCGAGCGTTTGTTTGTATGCTTGCACATTCAAACCACTGCTGATGCATGCCGACAAGCACTAATAAGTGGTGAATCGAGAAGACCAGTTTCATTCAGTTATTTTAACATATTGTTTTAAGAGTTTAGTTTTAGTTTAGTTATATTAACGTCCCGTTTTAAAGCAGCACGAGGGCTATTTTGGGACAGACCTTGTAATTTTGAACCACGGTCAGATGACGAGGACGACACCTGAAGTGGCACCCCCCTCTCCACACCACACCACACCAGTGGGAGGACTTTGGCCTGACAGATTTAACGTGCAAGAGACTCCCTCACACGACGGATCTTTGGTGGAATCGGGTCTCGAACCTGAAACTCTCCGGTTGCGAATCCGAGACCTTACCACCAGGCCACTGCGGCCCATTGTTTTAAGAGAATAGTAGCGATAGTTTTGAACGGACCTCGAAATTTTTAAATACTTTTAGATGACGAACATGAAGCCATCGTAATGGCATAGAGGTAGAGTGCCTTCCCCGTGATCTGGTCATCCCGGGTTCGATTCCCAGTTCGGGCATGGTTGCGAATAGAAAAATGATTGCCCGTTACATTGACGGAAATTGCGTCAGATCCCTTTGGATGAAGGAAGCCCTCGAGCATGGAATCAACCTCTTTAAAAACCAAGAGCCTCCGAAAAACCCGGCAAACACGGTCAAAAAACGGTTTGATGTTGTAATAAATAAAATTGAACCACATAAAGAGCATAATTTTTGTGTAAGTTTATTATTAATGTTATTTTATTTTCCTATTTAGGATACATTATCGATTTTAGGTTCAGCAGTTTACTGTCATGTTTTCTGACGTCCTGCCCAAGAGGTAGCTCGTCTTCCCCTTGATTTTGGAATCCCGAGTCGAATCCCACTTCGGGCATTGCTGTTCTTCTGCGTGCTATATGTGAGATGCGTGCTTGTGCTCCCCCTGTAGAAAGGGGACTGTGCAAGCAAATGTGTGAATAGCTAAATCGCATTCTCGGCTCTAGTTGGCTCTGCTGAAAAAACAAGGGATGCCCACTCGACTTAAATCGCTCGCAGATAACTGTTGGCAGGCTTATAATTAACAACAACAACAATTAACCTGTTTTGATTATTTAAACATCTTCCTATTTTAACAAATATGATAATGTCAGGTATGTAAGTGTTAAAAAGCTGCAATTTTTTTCTTTAACATAACAAACACATTTTTATTGAACATTCACCATTAATGCATGTTAAATGCCAATATTTATTAGTTTAAAGGAAAATTCAGCTGATATTTCAGACACACATCAAGCGACCATGTGAAATTCGACATGTATCCTAAAAATCATTTGATAGATATTGCTCAATAATCTTAACTATGTCCATAATATATCAGCAGTATATATTAGAAACATATTAAGGTCAGAAATCCCTTGTCTGAATATATAATTTGAAAATTTTGTTGTGGTTGCTTATAGCACTTGTCGTAGACAAGCCGACTGACGAAATTAGTGATATTAAGTCGAGTATTACCGTCTCTAGTTTCAGTAACACCACTTAGGACCAAGAATACATCTTAGCTACTCATGCGTTACAGCCTTTTTCACAGGCTGGCTTCATTCATATCATTCACTCATACACAGATCGCAATTTAGACTCGAATCATAGAAAGATCACCTCTGATCCAGTACCCCCAATAGTGTTTTCTCTATTTGGTGGACTTTGTGGCTACGACAGATTTATACGTGCTCCAACAACCAAGCTCTAAAAATTTATAATATAGAGCTTATACTTTACATTTGGCCTAGATTTAAAAAATAAGTTCATGCATATCATATTAAATATCTTTACTGAGGGCATGATATTCACTAATTACATAAAGGCATTTTGAATAATGATAGAAAGATATGGGAGAAACTGTAATGAGCTGAATTGGCAAAAGGAAGTGTATATTTAATAATAATGAAAGATTTTTTGAATTATAAAATAAAACACATTTGTGCGAAAACTGATTTGATTTGACTCATTACTGAGAATATTTAAGGTCACATGGACATTTATTACCTTTATTATTTAAGTGCTAGTTCAATATTATACTTAATTACCCACCCTAAGATTGAAAAAAGTAGTTTTCTTTTTCCTACTTTTTTCCCACGAAAGATTGGGGAAAAATGCATTAAATATTGTTGAACAACTTACTGATATATATTTAATGACAATTATCAACATAAATAAGTAATTAAGAGTTTCTATAAAATGACCATTTTTATCAATTTATTACAACGCCCATTCATTTATGGTTATTAAGCTAATAAGAATTACTAATTATCTGGAATAACGATTAATATGCATGCCTCCGTTTTTCAACGTTCTTGTCTAAAAGTAGACTTTCTCACCAGATCGTCCTGACCTCATATATTTTTTTTCAAATTGATCACTCCCATTCCCTCCAGCGTTCATTATTTTAACTACTCGGTCAGTCTAGTATATCTAAATTTCCATATTTAGACAAGTCTTTGCAGCAAAGGTTGAATACTAATTGAATCTTTTTATTAATGATAAATATATGTTAATGATTTTATTAATTTAAATTTATTTAAAAATAGATTTCTCTTGATTAAGACGTTTAGGACAATTTTGTTGGAATGTTTTATTTTTACTATTATTAAA
>JAPMOQ010045993.1:2025188-2077765 GCA_026543055.1 Argiope trifasciata
TTAAGTCGTTTAGGACAATTTTGTTGGAATGTTTTATTTTTACTATTGTTAAAAATACTATACAAAAACATACACAAAAGTAGTTTATGTCTTAATTAAAAATATAATACTTCGCAGCTAACATGTTTTAACTATTTTTTTCTATCAGATAGTTAAAAGAAGAACCATAATTATCACGTTTTCTTAGCATTTTTTAAAATAAAAAAAAATTACTGAAATTCAACAGAAGAATTAAAAATATTTCGCATATTGTTTTAAGAACTTATTTTATGGTTATCATTTAATATTTATATTCTTTTTAATTTGAGTAAAAACCATAAGGAGGTCATTTATTATAGAATTGAAGAACAAATACTAATTTATTATGCAAGAATTTTCTTTTAAAGTTAGTTGGAGTGAATTTATTTTAACGTGGGGTTTAAATATTTATAAAAGAATTCAAATTATATTTAAAAAGTAAACATTTTAACTTTTTGCTGCATTTATCTGGAGTGAATTTTTATCACTTAATTTTTATTATAAAAATCTTTCAGGTAATAATTTTTTGATTTAGAAAAAATCTTGTCACGCAGTGATTTTCAATCAGTTATAGTTAACAACTGAAACATCTTCATTCTTGAGATTTTAAAGCATTAATTTCTTAAAATCCACATAATTATTAACTATTTATTATTTAAATCAGAAGAATTAAAAAGAATTCTGGCATTGAAAAATACCAAAATCTTTTACCTCTGTGAACTTGCATACTCATTTCATGCAAGTAAATATAGCTATCTCAGATTTTTGAGAGAATTATTTGCTTGAATAAAATATCGTCATTTATTTGACTGAATCTCGAATATTTTACTCAGAAAAATTAAAAATACATGAATGTAGCAATTACTTAAATTTATTATTCCTCGATCCTGGAAACATTTATCAGCAGTAATTGCGAAATTTACTGGTGCCTTCAGATTGTTTATTAGAGAACTAGCTGGTTCCCAGCGCGTTGCTGACTCAGAAGAAATAATTTTGGAAAAATCGTTTGTAATTTGAAAAGTTATTAGAAATGATAGAGAGAATAATATTTATTTTCGAATCGGAAATGAATACATTCATTGAAACTGAGCGATATATAAAGGAGAAGCGTTAATGATATTAATTCTATTTTTTAAACTTTATTATTCAAGACTTTAGGGTTGGCAATATTTTGTTTTTAGTTTTTCCATCATCAGCAAAATCAAATAAGTGCAAGTAATAAGTATTCAAAATTTCATCGCATTCGGATGAGCGATACAGCAGCACATAAGAGACTTACAGACAAACATTCATTTTTATTTATATAGATTTAACTGTTGTATAATGTATACAGTACATCACATACAATTATTACCTAATTTGTGCCAACACCTAATATACAAAGAACCTAATCAAAAATCTAATTTAAAAATTATTTTAAATGTGTGTCAATATTGTACATAATTGTGTAAAATATTTAATTAAATAATTATTTAAAAATTTATGAAAATTATATAAGTAATTATTTAATTAAAAATAAATTCAAATTTAAAGATTTCTTGAATAATTAATTTCTTAACTTATCATAAAAACATTAAATTTTTTTTAAAATAAAATTAAAAATTTTAATCCTTTAACTTAAAAAAAATATTAATTTCAATTTAATAACTAAAAAAAAAACTAAGCTTGTGCATAATGCATTGATGCTAGGATGTTACCCACAAATGCATTACGCATTACAATGAATCTTTTGACACTGTTATCATCTCAGTTATCTTTCATTTACGTCTCATTTAATGAATTTCTTCCCCGTTTCCTGATTACCTCTCTTGAAATTTGTATTTTACTATTCAGTACTTTTGAACCTTAGCGTTTGCTTCTCTATTTTTCCCTTCTTAGTGCGCATTGACTCATAACAATGGAGCCGTTCATGTGAACCTTAGTTTGTCAACAATGAATTGCTTCTTTTATTAATTTATCTTATGCGCAATTTTAAATTTATCTCACAAGATTCCGGTCTGGAGGCTGATTTTTTTTATAGAAAAAAACTGGATATGATAACCTTGAACAGAATGAATCATATATACTTTTTTTTAACTTGATTATCTTAATGTTATGCATGATGCAATAATTGTACAATCATAAATTGCTCTAAAATTTTGACATTCAGCTCTAAATCTGCCAAGTTTTGAATTCAATTTATTCTAAAATTTTGAAAGAAATCCATTTAGAAGTTTGTATATCTGTACCAGTACAACTGCAAAACGAAGACAGATAGATAAACACAGATTGACTATTCCTGTCTGTCACAAGGCAATGAAAAAATTGGTTGGAAGGTAGTCAAATCTTACTTTTTTCTTTAGTAATTAGGGTGGTAAGAACCAACCACCATACCGGAAGCTTGTCGTCATCATTTCTGAGGAGCGTCCCAGTGACAGAAGACAGAGGGATAAAATTTAATGCTCAGCATTTAAATGCATGTGTGATATTTATAATATAATAAACCATATTCTTAATATTGTATGATATCAAACTATATTCGCAGTATTTTTTAATATTGCTAAATACTGAATAATATAATATATCACATGATATTAATTAATATTATTCAATAGGATGAGTCGTTTGGAAGGGTAGAGATCTACCAGATTTGGAACCAAATTTGGAAAGGAATTGACCGTTTTTCAATATATATATATATATATATATATATATATATATACATACAAATGCGATTACACAAAAATGAAATGATTTCATGAAATTTTTTGTCTGAGTTTGCGCCTACAGCATCAAATTTTGGCTTGAATTGTACAGCAAAACGGTGACCAAAACATATATCTGCTGTTCTGATGCTTATGAATTAATCGAATCCTTGTTTTTTTCAGTGAAATTTTTTTAAAGTTCGAATTTCAATAGCTATATATTATTTCTGAAGTATCTCACTAATTTTCTATCAATATCTTTATATATTTAATTATTACAGAAAAGAGGTGCAATTCTGAAAAATGGAAGGACTTATAAAGTTACTCCTGTGCTTAATTTAGAAATTTAAAAAAATCGAAAAATTATATTAAAAACTTACCTTTTATCGAAACCTACATAATAAGAAAAATAAGCTGGATCTTCATATCTTAAACATGAATAACAGAGGGAAGTCTCAGGAAGACGTATTACATATGACAACAAACACGATTTCAGTTTCAAATTAAAAACGACCTAGATTGTTACAGAGCTTAAAATAATTTTATTAATTTATTAAAACTGGGAAAACATCGACATTATTAAATAGATAATTTTTTGTATTTGCAAATGATGTCAAAATCATTTTAACGGTTTCAATATTTTTAAAAGATGTTATTGGAAATCACCAAAATTTCGTTTATTGTTTAATTGATTAAAATAAAATTTCCAAAATTCTCTCGGAGAAACCCATTTTCTCCATCTGAATTATATATATGCCATGTTGGGATAACTCAAGATCAAGTGCTGCGTTTAATAGTGCAACAGCACACACACACATAAACACATTCATCCTTGTGGTTATTAATAATATATTCGTGCTAACATCTTTTAGAGAAAGGATTTCTAAAAGTTGCAATTATATTTTTCTCTAATTCGGACATCTTAGTCTTTAAATGGAAGTCCGAATGCTATCAAATCAGTTGTAGTGAATTCTCCAAGTTGAACTCTCCATCAATTCCAATTCATAATAGAAAATGTTTCTGATTCAAAGAAGGCATAAAATTAGCTGGATTATATTTGCCAGATACAGTATTTACTCAGTGCTAAGTGCAATATAACTCGAAATATGCTTATATAAATATATTTGCTATTTAATTTGTCTTTAGACAATTGTTTCGCACCATTGCATTTAAAACTCCTAATTGGGTGCGAAGATAATATTTGGTGTCTCAAAATTTTTTGTAGCTTTTTCTTTTTGATACTTTTGAATTTGTAAATTAAAAAGGTAAGAAAATAATTGAGACATATTCTTCTAAAGGAATATTGAATATGGTTATTCTAAACTCATTTAAAAAAAAAGCAACACATTACAAACAGCATCTTACATTCGCAAATTTCCCAATGCAGAAATCGTAAGAATTTTTTTAAAATAAAAATTTGGTTCCAAAAACTTTTTTCGTATGAAGAGAAACTAAACAAAATATTAAAAATAACTATTTTAGAAAATATAATTTAATGCAATTGGAAAATAACTTGAAATATTCTTTAATTTTAACAAAATTAAATTTTATAAATAAATTTTTATTCTATTTTATTCCCAAATTGAAAATTTTTTTAGAGTACGAAAGCATCGTGTGTCTTTTTTTTTCTCTTCAGGACATGATCTAGCTACTATCAGACATAAAAATATCATAATCTATTTTTATTTATTTATTACCTCTTCAAGAAGGTGAATTCTATAACTTTGATCTTCTTAATTCATTGAGGAACTAAGGATAATTAGGTTATATAGCTTTTGAACTTTCTTCTGTAACATTTTTAGCTCTTCACGTGTAAGGTGTCAGTGATATCATCCACTTGTAAGTCTGTTTGATAAGGTGTCACTCGTTTGAACTCCTTTGTGTTGTACGCGATTACGAGGCAACAAATCCCCCTCCTAAGCTCTATGAACGCTTCAAACCGGTTTCGACTGCTTTGATCTGCACCTCGATGTTGTGCCATCAAATAGCGAATTCGGCAATTCAGCGCCTGTTTAGTTATAAGCGGCGTAAATTTCCTGGAAGATTATATAATCCCTCCCTACCTTCCCATTAATTACATCACCGAGAAAACAAAAGTCCAGTTAGATAATGGGTATAAAAGCAAATTTCCTTCAATATGGACCAGATTATCGAATAATTTATCTTGTAATACTTTGTAAGTCTATTGTTGCTTACCAACTTGTTGGTAAAGCTAAGCGTACGGTAAGCCATCTGTCTACAATACATTGCTTACCACTATGGCCAGTCAGCCTGCCAGTGGAGTGGACGGAGGCTATGCCTGGATGGTAGCCATTGCTTGCTTCATGATAAATTTTATAATGGCAGGCCTAGCTAGAGCGGCCGGTGTGCTATACGTTGCCGTCATCGAGTTGTATGGTGTCAGCAGGGAAGCTGCAACGACACCTTTCAGCATGAGGTTTTCTGTTAGGAATATGTCTGGTAAGATTTTTTTTTTCACATTTAGATATATCACTTTCTGTTTCAAAAAACATTCAAAAGTTTGCAATTCCATCCTTTATTTAATGTAAAAATCTACCGATTTTTACCATTTATAGTGGAAACGGGAAAATTTGAGGTCTATATGGCTTGCTGGAAATTTTTCGACTTCTTCCTGTTAGCATAAGACACATTGTGCGAAGTCTACATGATGTTTTTCAATATTCTGAAAGCTAAACAATATCGTGTAGATATTATAACAATGTCCCGGTTTCGAGATTTTATTTCGATGTATATTAAATCTGGTATTATGACCGTTTATTTTAGTGCCAATTGTTATGAAATTAACGATTTTCTTAAATATAAAGAACTTAATTTCTTTTTGTACGTTTATTTTTATAACTGTAAAAATAAATAAAGCAACCGCGAGACATTAAAAACCTTATTGCACAGGATATTATATGACACTAACCACAATGTTTTTCGATAATATGAAAGCCTTATAATACCATGAAGATGTAAATAGAATATTGTTGTGCATTTTATGTTTATAGTATTAATATCTATCTGATCTCTTCACAACATGAAGTAATTAAATATGCTTCAATTTTACTTATATTCTTGTTATCGTATGATTTTAGAAAGATCAGATTGAACTTTCTCGTAGTCCGTATACAATGTATATCTTGGGGAAACTTTTCTCCATCAAACTTTATAACAATCGTTTCAACAGTTTTAATTTTTCTTTACTGAAGCAGTTTTGAGTATCAAAATTTGACAAACTGAATAAAAACTTTTAATGGCAGATTAGTTAAAAAATATTTTTAAAAGAAAAGTATGCATAACTGACATTTAAATACGATAAAAAAATATTTTTTTCATAAAACAATATTAATGCATTTCGTTAAGGAAATAGAACACATTAAATAAATATAGTATTTAATATCAATATTGGGCAACCTTAAATTTAAATATTTAATGATAGGGTCTAAAATATAATCTTTTTTCAAATTATAAACAGTCACATTATTTTATAATTATAGAATAAAGTAGTAATTTAGAGTTGCAAATGATAATTACTTGTAGTTAGGCTGTTATACAATCATTACATCAATTTTTATTTGAATAAAATCAATTGACTTAAACATTCTATCAAAATTAAATCAAATTAAAAATTAAATATTTAACAAAATGTGATTAAATTAACAAGACTTAATTGAATTAAAAATAATTAAATTGACAAAAAGGTAATTAAATTAAGAAAAATAATTAAATTGACAAAAAGTAATTAAGTTAAGAAGAATTAGTTAAATCAAAACAAAATTTATTAACTTAAGAAAATTAAATTAACAAAACAGTAATGAAATTGATAAAAATTAATTAAATTAAAACACACTTAAATAAATTACCAAAAATAAAATTAATTAATTTAAAAAGCAAAATTAATTAAATTAAAAGTTTTTACATTGTACATTTTAGTCGGTTCTCAGCTGATGTATTATATATGTTAAACGAACTATATAATTATTATAAATTATATATGCTTATTTTCCAGGTCCTCTGGTTGGTATATTGGGGCAGCGATTCGGCATTCGTGCTACCGTATTGATGGGAGGTTTGTTAGCTGGCGTGGGAGGAGTTTTATGTGTTTTGGCACCCAACGTCTTCTGGATTACTATGTTCTGGGGAGGAGTTCATGGTAAAAAACGATGAAATTTCTTTCCAATAATTTCGTTTAAATTTCATGGCACTTGAGTAAAATTTAAAAATGAAATAATTCGTTGTTTAAGGTTAAAGAGCAATGATTTCATCTCCAAACATGGCTGAATTAATAAATAATTAAAGCAGACAGCTATCTAGCGTTCCCAGCTTTCTGGGCTGCAAAACCTTCAATTTTTCTTTTTTGGGCCGTGTAATGAATGTTTTTCAATTGTGTGCTTTAATTTAATTACGAATGCCGTGCAATCCAACTTATCCAACTTAAAATCATTATTTAAATTAATTATGTAATATTATTCTAATGATTTCCATAATTAATTATTCGAGGAAAATTTTGTTTTTCTGTTTTATAGTTCTAAAAATGTACTTTATATTTAAAAGGTATTCGGTTCTGTTATTAAATATTATTAAATCACAGTAAGAAATATTTTATCCTTTCTTGTAGTTAAAAAATACCTTAAAATTTAAGCTGAGGGGGATATTTTTTATACACAATATAGTGAAGCCAACCTTTAAGAAAATAACCTACAATTTAGCATTTTTCTGTTTTAGCTTGTCAAAAGCTACAACTTAAAATTACAGACTAAACTAAAACCAATAAAAAACATTGGGTTTTGAAATTTTAAAATGACGCAATTGCCCCATTTAAAGATTTAATTCGATCATGATTATATCATTGAATGATATGTTATTTAATTTTATTTTACACCCATTGAACTACTTTTGCCTTTCCTTAGGATAGGAAATTATCGAGTACACACTACATCGTTTACTGTAGTTTCTATTGAAATCAACAGTGATATTACTGCTAAGGGTATAAAAATAATTATGTCACAAAAACTGATATTTTAAATAAAAAATTTACCTAAAATTATTTTTCTTCGAACAATTATATATTCCAAATGATGATTTTAAACGCTACAAATGCTTGTCAAGAATAATTATGAATAAAATATAATTTTATTAAGGAATTTAATTAAGAATGTTATTTTGTTTCTTTGAAGTTTCGAAAATGCTGCTGAAATAAATCTTTAAAAGATTCATTCGATTATTTAATGTGGTTTCCATTTAATATTCAAAACAGAATCAAAGTGATTTCTTAATTTTTTTTATTCCGAAGGTATTTTTTATATTTGACAGCATTATTATAAGTCCTGTTATTTAATGCCATTTTTTGCTTTTAGGTTTAGGATATGGATTATGCAATATAATTCATGTGCTGCTACTGAATCAATATTTTGACAAGTACAAGGGAACAGCCATGGGATTTGCCTTCTCCGGAGATTGTTTTGGAACATTTGCCTTCCCTGTAATCTTAGAAATCTTACTTGAAGAATACGGTTTGAATGGAACATTTCTCATCCTTGGAGGTATCGCTTTAAATGTAATTCCTGCTGCGATGCTACTGAAAATACCATATTGGCTTGAGGAAAAACGAAAGGTAGTCACATTTGATACAGAAAGTAAACAGGAAAAACTTTATACTCTCGAACCGAGCAAACCTTTGAAACAGCTTGATGGAAATGTTAATGCCCTCGTTACTCTTCCAACTAATAAACCAGAAAAATCTTCTTCTTGTGGAATTCTAAACATATGTTTTGTCTCTGAAAGAAGGCCCAGTTTTGAAGCACACCACAAAAATAATGTTTCTCATTTTCCTATTATTAAAGAAAATGTAACTCTTGTTAGAACAAGTTGTATTTCTAACGACAATCATGGCTTTGTTTGGAACGAAAATTGCAAGGACAGTGAGTTACCACATCCAGAAAGGCCATTACAGTCCATAAGAGCTATGACAGATCCAAACAAACCTGAACTATTCCTGAATGTGGAAAATTTCACCAATCATTGTGATGAACAGTACAAAATCAGACCATATTCTTGTAAATTTCCAAATTTGATGTCTGAAGAAAATTTATTAGGCGAAAGAGCTCACCGGAACATAATTATTGCTGAAGCTTTGAAGTTGGAAAATTCTTCATCTGACATTCTAGAAAACAAACGTGCAATTACTGAGGATTTTTCATCGAATTCAGAACAGAAAGTGAATATTGATGATGCAGAAGATGCTGAGGTCCAGCGCAATGCCATTCTTCGATTCATTTCCACGAATACGCGCCCTGTGTTTATACTCATCGCTATCACCATGTCATTTTTTGTATTTTTATTTATAGCCATCATCACAATCATCAATGATTATGCAACAGACATAGGCATTGCTGCAGATTTAGCCAAATACATCATAATAGGATTCTCAGTGTCTGATCTAATAGGTCGGTTAGGATTTGGTGTTGTGTTGGACAAGAAGTGGATAAAATTAGGACATTTTGCCGGCTTGACTACGGTGATTATGGGAGTATCAATTCTGATTATACCATTTTTTGAAAACTTTTACTATTTAATGAGCTGCATGTTCGTGTGTGGATTTGTGTTGGGAGGAAACTGCATCATGTACCCTATCCTAGTGACACATTATGTAGACAAGAAGGACGAGTCCGTTGCTTTGGGATGCCTGCAGTTTTATGGAGGAGTTCTTGTTCTACCACTACCGCCCATGATTGGTATGTATTGTTTACACGTTATGTATCATCGTAAAAAAACAAGGGAACTCTTAATCGTTTTTCTTTTATCCTTGTTTATCGAAGATAATTGTTAACATTCCATTTTAAGACAAACCTTTGAATGAAACTTAGAGATTGGCGTGACCTGGTAGAAAGGTATCGCTTCGGAGCCGGTGCGGAATTGATGTGCGGAATTTCGGAATTGTGGTACGAGGTCATATACCGTCCTCGTCTTCCGATTAGGAGTCCTAATCACGGGGTCCGTTTCCAAACAGTCCAATTGTTGTTTTAAAAAACTGGAAGTTAATGTAACTGAACTAAATTGAACGTTACTTAATATTGTGCACCAGCTTAACGACACTTTGAAATGATACAAAAAGAAATAAATCAATAGACTGCATTTTTATGCGTCATTAAATGACCTTAAATCAAATTTCTCCGAGTTTAAAAAGTTATTTTTAATTAGTTGATTATTTTTTGTTGTAAGGACTCCTTAAGTTTTTGATCCCCGAATAATACAATAAAATATATGTATATTTGATAGTTTATGAAGAAAATTTGGTTAGTCGAAGGGGCTATCATGATAAGGATGATCATGATTTTAAAATAAATATAAAGGATATTAAATAGCTATGAGTTGTTGGAAATTGTAGATCCACTTTTGTCTTTATTGCTTGACTTTTGTTTTCAGTATTAAAGATTATTGGAATTTACTGTGTTGATACGATTAATAAGTAAAATCGTTATCCTTATAAGCGCTCCAATATTTATGGATGTTATGTATATACGTATGGAAAAGGATGATTGAAAAAAAAAACACCAGTTATTAAGGGGATATCAAGGAACTCAGTAAGAGCATGTCAGTAAAAGTGAAATTCATAAATAATTACCAAAATAATTTTATTGAGAGTTAAATTACCTGATTTATACTTAGCCATACACTGACATTGAGTGAGACTTCATTTTGGGTAGTAGATTTCCGTGCTGCGTATATTAGACAATTTAGTATTTAAATGCTAAGATGCTGCGGCAACGAGTAAAATGAGCATAAAATTGAGAAAAAATAGGAGAGAATTTGTCCATGATATGATATATTTCATTGGAACATGCAAACTTGTGAAAATAGTTTTTATTCTTTTCTTTATTTTGTATTTGATTAGCTAAATTAATGTCAACATAAAGGAATAAGAAGAAATGCAAAACCTTAGCATATGCACATGAAGTTTTAAATTTCTCTATTTGTGTTTCGATAGTTCAAAAAATGTAAGCTTAGTAGCAATTTTTTGTAAATGATTTTTAGACTACTTTTTGGTTAAATTTTTAATATTCAAATGTGGCATTCAGAAATATAAGACACATTGAAATTTAATGTATACACTGTTCACAAAACGAAAACAAATAAAATAGTTACATGTATTCGAACTTGTTTAGTAATAGAATCTAAGCATTTGATTTGTTGTTACTTGTCAATATAACTTGCAAACACTTTCTTCCCAAAAATTGATGGTAAATATATAAAACCAAAACTATTATAATAGGCGGTGAAAAATAATTAAAGTAAGATTGCGTTTCATTCATATGCATATAAATCTTATAATTCAAAATGATTAGAAGGAGACGAATGAAATTTTGAATCTAATCTTATTATTACCATTACAACACTTCTGTGTCGGCGTCCTGACTTAGGGGAAGAGCGGCTTCCCCGTGATCTGAGCTTCCCGTGTTCAAGCCCTGGTTCGGGCATGGTTGCTCTCCCTTTGTGTTCTATCTGTGAGATGTGTGAATAAGTCTAGCTGTAAAAAGGTGTCATGCAATCAAATGTGTGGGCTTGTGTCATCTTCATTAGAGTTAGAAATCAGACTTCTGTCTTCTGATGCTCAGGAATCTTTACCCTCTGAAGCTACTCCTTCCCCCTTCCGTGTTAACACGGACATGACATCATCATCAAAATTTGATGATATTGATGTCTGTCTCAATACTTGATCAGACATCAATACTTGTGTGTAAGAATTGCGGATTGTTTGTAGTATTAATACTTGATCCGTATTGGTTAAAACCTGATGTATACTAAGTCCGAATGCATGCAATATCCAATATACATACTGTTTTCTTCACTATACTAGGAAACACAAAACACTCATCTAAGACACTAGGAAAATAAAATGTATATACTCGGAGCCTCCACATCCCTTCTTACGTTTCAAAATTTTTAGTTGTGGAAAAAGAGATAACTTCTTTTTAGAAGTATTTGGGTAGTTAAGTGCTCCCATTGGCTTTGAGATAAAAAGTAACTGCATTGCCAATAATGTTTGCAACATAATTGAATTTATCTATATTCGTTTGTCAAATGATCGTTTTCTCCCATTTCAGGTTTCTTCCGAGATTCCTTAGGCTCATATAATGGTGTCTTCTGGACGGTGGGCGGATTGTGTGTCGCTTCTGGTCTAGCCTGGGTTCTGGAGCCTTGCCTGTGGAGGAGGCAGCAAAGAACTGCAAATAGTTCGGCTCCACAGCAAAATTGTTAAAAACACACCTCTAAACAGTGACTATTTATTTTTGTATAGATCTGATGGGCATCTCATTTGTAAATATGTACATTTTACATATAAAGAATTCAAGAAATTTATTTATGTTATTTTCTTTTTTTGGGTATGTGTCTTTAATTTAAATTAAATGTAAAAAACAACAGTTTTTTTTAAAGCATGAAGAAGTCAAATATGTTAATAAGTTGAACTGTTTGCGAAATTTTCTTTCATTCCTTATTCTTAATTTTTTGAACAGATTCTTAACAGAACTTAAAAAAAGATTAATTCTTAAAGAACAGATTTTCTTAATTTTAAACCTGATTTCTGCTATTATTTTTTGAATGTTTGCTTGATTTAGGTATTAACTCTAGTTTACATCTTTAAATGTTATTTTCTCAAATTCTAAATTTTGGTAAAAGTTTTTTAGAGAAATTTCATAATTGAAAGTTTTTGTTTAGATTAGGTATAATAATTTCTCAACATACTGTTTGTTCCATGAACAAACAATTTGTTTATTTAAAAAGATATTTACTTGGATATTGAACAAAGAGAAAAAACCCTATAAAAATTTCATATTATTTATTATTACATTGGACAAAAAGGCAGCTTATTCCTCCTTTCTGGGGCTATATCATCTGAAATAATAATTTAATAATTTTTTTAACTTGAAGAATTTTCCAATCTTTTTTTTAGCATTAAATTATCTTTTCTCTTCACATCAAATTTTTTTGGGGTCTTTAATTGTGTAATATTATTAATTCATAGGTGCTTCTTTAAGATATACTTAATGCAAAAATTTGAAATGTAAATATTGTATAACATTTTTCAAAAAGTTCGTAAAAAATAGTGATATATCTTGATGAGAGGATCCATTGAGCTGGGATACTGAATTTATATAATATATTCAGATCTGAAATGATATATTACTTGCGATACAAAAATGGTGCAAGTACATACTGTAATTCGAAAAAATATGAAAATGTTCCGTATGTGTATAATTGATCATCCTCTTGAAATATATCTTAATTTCTGGGGAGGAGGGCAAAAGGTGGCCATAAACATGCCTTCCAAATTGAGGTGAGAGTTGTCCACGGTTCGAATTTCAAACTTCTGCATAATAACGATGAAGTATTGACATAATTCTATCATGGTTACCACTTCTCCAGGACAATTCCGTCTACCTATTAATAATAAAGAAAAACATTAAAACTTAGAATTTATTTCTTTAAATTAAAAAAAATAAGTAACTTATTTGGCGATGTTTATTTTTTATATTAAGTAAAGATTAATTTTGTTTTCCTACATTTACATAAAAATATTAAAGTTGGAAAAAGCTACAGTGATTACAAATATACTCATCTATTGCCAATCCAAAGCATTTAATCCAATGAATTAAAAGTTTAGATACATGCTCTAAAAGGTTTGTGTATTGCTAATTTGAAATTTTATTTATATTCTTCCAACATTGATAATTATTTTCCACGTTTTACTCGATCAAAAATGAGATAATTTAAAGAAGGAAGTTATATAGTTATTGTTCGTTAAAATTGTTGTGTCGAAATTTTACATATTAATAAATATGGAACATTAAAACATACTGATTGTTTGTTAAGGCTTTGGATTTTATCCGGATCTTATCTGCAAATTCAAAACCTTTTTCACAAATACTAAAATTTTCTCCAGGTTTCTATGTTTGAATGGTATTAGGTAAGATTCATAAATATTATGAAGGAAAGAGCGAAGATACCAGTTTTTACAATGAGCTTTTAGTATTATATTTTGCCTGGTTTGAAATAACAACGACTAAGAAAATGTACAAATGTTAAAAATAACTTAGACAAAAAATAAGATATGTTTTTTTTTTAAATATAGATCAGGGAAGATAATGGTCATAAGAATTGCTACCGTAAATCGTCATTGTTTTCTCTTCTTGTCAGGTGACCATTTAGCATATGTATTAAAAGAAACAATACCAGTGTTTTGAGAGAAAAAGAGTCAAGGAGGTATAAATATTTGAGATGCCAAGACGTTAGAGCGTTAGTATTTTTCTTTTTTCGAAATTATGCATGGTGAGTTGACTGAAAAATTTATATTACGGAAAGCGAACTTTTGAGTGACAGAACTGAATGCACATTAGAAGTACACGATTAAAAATAGGGTAGTTATGAGGGTAAACTGAATATAATAGGACATATTGACAACGACAGATTTAGGCATTTCGTGACTTGAGACAGTCCATATAATGAGGACTCCTCTTCTAATAAAAAGGAATAAATGTAGTTTCACTTCTTAATTCCTTTTTAACTTATTCAGCATGATAATTATTTATTTTTAATTAATTATTTATTTTTGGATCCAGCTTTATTTATAATGATTCAAGGTTTTCCGTTATTCCTGCTTTTATACAATATAATTTAAGAAGATGTTTGAATTGCAGAATATTACAATAACTAATGGAATGTAATATAATATATAGGAACTACATTAAAAAGAGCCGTGAATATTATTTGAACAATGAATAATTTATATTTTTGAAAAAGGCATTTATTTGCCAACTAAGAAAATATTTTTTTATCGATGTCCTTGTGGCCACCTTTGTTTGGCAGAAATTTGCTTTTGTATATTTAAGTCATTTGTCAAAAATGACAGATCTCAACGGTCTTGTTTAATTACAGACTTTTTAAATGAACATCTATTTATTGATAACCCAGTGTATTATGAGACAAATAACCATTAAAAAAATGTTATTCCATTAGCGACGAGAACAGATCTTGCTTCCCTTCGAATTGCAGAAGTAAAATAATTGTGCGTAATAATCATACATAAAAATTTCCCATTAATCTATTCTCATAAAACACAGAAAAGTTGCTTGCCTAGAGAGAAGGGTGCATAGCTGTCGAGTCTATGCATTATCAGAGATCCGTCTTCGTGCAGAAATCTTTCTGGCCTGAAAACCTCCGGATCTTTCCAGTATTTAGGATCGTTGTGAAGTGCGTAGATATTCGGTATGACATGAGTTCCTTTCGGTATGTCGTAATCACCGATCTTCGTATCTTGAGCCGCCCTGTGAAAAAAAAAAGATTCTTGAATCTTTGTAGAATATTTAATTCTTTGAGGTCCATTAATTTCCCTAAAATTGATGTTATATTGTATTTTTTCTCTGATTTATTTTAGTCGACATTTATTTTTAAATATTCACTTAGACATTTTACCTTTGGAGATAGAAATATTTATGCATACTGTTTTCAACTGTAAATCCATTCTGAGCTTGCTGCAATCGGGTTTGATTATGCCAAAATAAGGATGAGAAAATTATGGTGAAGGAATCATAATTTGAGGCATTTAATACATTTCGAGCTAAAAATATTATTGCAGTTAAGAAAGAAAATAAATACTAGACAGACAAAGATTAGATAAAAAGGGAAATGTTTCTAAAAATAAGTAATAGAATAACTTTTTATTAACCGGTGCTTATCGCTTATGTATAGACCTTCCGAATGAGATAACCTTAAAGAACGGCATGTATGATGATTTATCTTTGCTAGCTTGTAAACAAGATGTTATGTGCACATGTTTGGATTTTAACAGGAAGTTAGTGTACAATACAGAAAGTAAAAAATTCTGTGGAGTTGGTAGATAGATAATTTAAATTTCAGGAGGACAGAACATAATGTGAGATTAGAATTTTTTATTCGAGTACAACGCTTTTATGATAGGAAACAAAAAAAGGATCAGAATTAAGTGAATTATCCCCATATTTTAGAGAAAAATTTCGATTCTTTCTAGTCCTCGATTGATGCAATGGTTTAGAAGTTATGGTTGAAAACTATTGTCAAAATTTCGTTTACTTTTTAACCATATGCATGAAGATCCATGTTGGACAGCTGTTATCAGCTGTATTCTCTTCATACTTTATCGTTCCTACTGTTTTAATTCTTAAAATTAAGAAAGGAAAAGGCGAATGAAATTAAATTTTCTCTTTCGAATAGGTCCTAAAAACGAATCGATTACAGACAATAACAGATTTTTTTTTCAAACATTAGGGAATACCCAAGATGTTTTTGAATTTTCATACGTTTCATTGAGAAAGACCCCTGGATTCCTCACAAATTTTAATCAAATGTTCGAATTATCCGGAGTTTTAGATTAATAGAATTAATTTTAAGGGCTTTAGAGTAAAAAAAACTATCTTTCTCATTCATTGCCAAACGATTAGAGAGAATTTTCTTTCGAGAGAATTCTCCCTTTCTAATAAATGTCATTTATTAGAAAGGGAGAAAATCTGATTTTAGACTTCCTGAGTTAATTTAAAAAAGAATTTTGCATTTGAGTTAAATTTATCTTATTTTACCAATTTTTACCTGACTGTAAAATCTTGATGTTTATATAACACCAGCAGGAAATATCTCCCCGAAAGTGTTTTTCATATTCTATATTTAATGCCTTATTCCTCTCCCTTAATATTTTGGAATCTTGGGCAAGCCCGCGAATGTATTATGCGGCACTGGCGAAAAGCTATAACGAAATAAGGATATTTGACCTAAATCGATGGTGCTGTTTTCCGAAACTGAATTTTGACACGGAAATGCAGATCTAGTAAAAAAAATCATATACCGGGTTCAGTAATTTAAATTTATGAGTTATTGTGCTTACTTAAATGTGAAAGAAAAAGCCAGCAATCTGCCAATTTTTAGACAGATTCTTGTCAAAATTCGATAAGGAGCTATATTTTGGACTCTAAACTTGTGCACTGAATTTTATTTATCTAAATCTTTCTGTTTGTAGACATTTATAAGTACAACAGACTTCATGTGAATGGATTTGTTTCAAAATTTTGTAGAAAACTACAAATCTATCTTAAAATCATGTATCAAATTTCAGTCGTCTAGTTCAAGCGTTATTTATTCATTGTGTTTGTAGGCAGACAGATAATAATTTCAAAATTGAGTTTTTCAGTTTCAAGAGAGAAGAATTGAAGAAATTCACTAAAATCTTAAGTCAAATTTTTTTGACTATGACAAAACTTTATATTTGTATGTATACTTTTTTGAAGGACGTCCGTCCTTTCCTTTAGGTAATTTACTGAAGGAGGTACGCTCTGTCATTGTTGAAAAGACCTTAAATCATTGAATAATACCATTATTGCACCTTTCTGATTCACAGCTTATTTCTTTATGAGACAGCTTCTCATCTTGATATGTACTAAGTGCCTTCCAAGGGGGTCTGATAAACTTGTAAAAATAATCCAAATAATGTTATTATTCTTCTTTTCTTCGCATAAAAATTGTGCTGGCTTTGGCAAGGATTTGAACAGATTTTTATATGTAGTTTTGTATATTATGAATATGCATTTTGAAGTATGAATGGATTTTGATTTAGAAAAAGAGTATACATCATGAACGCCATTTTTGGTCGATTATAACCAAAATTTGACAACAAGATTATATTTTGAACTTCATTTATTTAAGCTGTAGTGAACTGTACAGTTTTCACGTTTTATATGCACGGAAATGTACAGATGATTATTCTTCTGTCAGCTGAAACTTTGATGAAAATTTATATTTAAGGTATTGAAAATATATCTGAAATTTCATTTATTTAATTTTTTTCCTTTTTAGCTATCACGTTTACGTGCAACCGAAAGTGCGAAGAATAGATAGTTAAAGTTTTGATAAACTGTCTTCGAATTTCAATTTTGAATATTTTAATCAAACGAAGAACACTCGTACCAAATTTTATTTATTTAGCTCCCTGTGTTTAGTATTTATGGTATTCATTTATACCAGGGCAGTCAGTTAGACACATTTCCTCTAAGTGTATTTCGTCTAAAACTTTTATAGAAAACCAAATTATTGCATTTAAAAAACCACATGTCAAATATTATTAATTTATATCAAAGCATCTTTGAGCTGTCGTGTTCACAGACAAACATTAACTCCAAAAATATAGTTTTTGTATTCAGGGATTCTGAAATTTAGCGATATCAAGCAAGTTGTATTTTTTGCAAATAATAATACTTTCTCTTTGTATATATTTCGTTTTCGTATCTAAAAATAATAAAATACGGAGATGTTTTAATTGATCTAGCACAAAGTCCAGAACTTTTTATCACGGTGTGTAAGTACTAATTCGTCGGTTTTTTTCGTTCCTTTACGGAATTTGAAAAACAATTTAATTGTTAAAAGATAAAAAAGAAATTGGAATATTCCTTAAATATTTTTAGTAAAGTAATATTAAAGAAGGAAGCAGCAATATTTTTCCTTAGCGGCAACATTTAGAAAGCAGTCAGGAAGACTTAAATTTCTAATTTGGAATTATAGCAATACACTGAAATTTTTATTTACTACAATTTTCAATGTTTTGCAGCTGACACATATTATAGTGAGTATTGATCTGTATGTAAAATTATTTTGATTAAAAAATATAAAGTATTTCATGGCAAATATATTTATTGCCGAAAAAAAAAAAAAGAAAAAGTTATGCTTCGTTCATTTTCTCAGTTTCAATTCGATGTGAAAGAATGTATGAGAATTGTGACATATAGTGCTTAAAAGAAAGGTTACAATATAGGAATTCATATAGGTGAGCCCGGATAAAATAGAATATGTAATCTTAATGTTAAGCTCTGATATGACATGATGATATGAATTTGAGCAGTCAAGAAGAACCAAATTTTTAATTTAGATCCCTACCAATCCATTAGAACTTTTATTAAATATTTTTTATGTTTTAGATCTGATACATAATATAGTGAGTAGGGAATGCATGCAAGATGTTTTTGAATGAAAAACTACAAACTTTTTTTCTGAGAGAATAGATTTATTGTTGAAAAGAAAAAACGTACGTAATGTTCATTTTCCCAATTTCTGCTTGATTCGAAAGAATGTATGAAAATTTCGATGTATAGTGTTAAAAAGAAAATCTATAATATAGGATTGTAGGTATGGCAGCTTAGATAAAATAGAATACACAATATTTACGTTAAGCACTGACATGACATTCAAAAGATACCGCTTTTTTTGTTAAGTGTGACAGTTTCAGAATTTTCTACAAAATTTTTCCTTTAAAGCTATGAAAAAAATAAATTTTGGAAAACAAAATTTCATAATAATGAGCATATATGCATATTTTATTATAATTGTACTATTATATTTATGTAAACATGGTATGATATATAAGTATTAAATAATAATAAATCTATAATTTAATAGTTAATTATTTGAAATTAAATAGAAATATGTTTTAAAATTCGATAGCAAATTATAAATCATGCCTATTATCATATTTCCAGTTTTTAAGTCCAATGAACTATATTCCACGTTTTTGAAATTGGCTATAAAACGTTGAATTAAAATTTCAATGAATTCATTTTACATTGCTATGTTGACAATTAGTGACCCAAATATATACCTAGCATTGTGCAACGCATACATATATATTTTTTCAATGAATATATATCTAGCATTGCGAATTTTATTTTCATTTACATGCGCGTAAAATTTAAGAATTGAAATATATGGTAAAATTCAAATATGTGGTAAGCAGAAATATACCTTTTTAAGTGGAGAAACTATTAATACCCTTTATTTTTTACGATATCTATTAAAAATGCGTCTATATTTGAATATAAATTATTTCTAAGAAAAAGTTAATCTTACTTTAAAAGAATAAATTTTAATTTCTGGTATTATTTACAGAAATACAATTTTGATTTCACAAGAATTTTTAATTAAATAAATTTCTATTTAATTCAACATTGATGGAAAGCATCATTTTATCCATCAAATATTGCACCTAAAATATTTATCTTTCGTGGTTGCCAGGAAATTTTTTTTTCTGAACACGAAATTAACTAAAGAAAATATGTGTAATAATAGAAAATCGGAATAAAGTCAATATTACTTGATTTTAAAAGTCAATTTTTTTTTAAAATTCACTTAATGATTTACAGTCGATATTAACAGTACATATTTGAAGGTTTGTTGAAAGTTTGAAGTATAGGTGGGTAAACAAACATAAATTCTGAAATGGTTAAATTTATAAAAATATTTTGAATAAAAATCAAGGATTTTATAAGAAGGAATTTTTGAAAAGTTTTAGAGCAAAATCTTAAATTACGTTCGTCATTAAGATTAACATTTAAGCAATTACTGAAAGAAATAAGGAACACATTTTCATAGAGAAATCTTAAATTACATTCTAAAACTTCTTAGCATTTCCTTTCCCATTTAAATTAAAAATATTGTTATTTCTTCACTCAACACATCGACGGACCATATTAATACTCCTCATAACACATTCATTAGGTTAAGGATCTCTAAAATAATTCTCCTCAAGTAAAATCACACCAATTTAAAAAACAACCATCTTTTATTAAAACCCAATTATAAATTGATAGAACAACACAGTAATAAATATATGGTAAAATCCTATTTTAGCCCACCTCTGGCGACTTTTCCAAAATCTCGCCAAATCGAAAGTATTTGAATTAAAATGTTAAGAAAAAAGAATTCTTACCTTTCGCCAAAAAATTCTTATTATTCGCTAAAGGTAGGCTAAAATAAGATCGACCCAAATATATATATACAGCTCGCGACACGTAATTGCATTGAGTCATGAGATTGAGCGAGATGGAGAAATGCGCGTGAACAAATATTTTAATCATTTTTTTCATCAATGTTTTTTTATCATACCAATAATTGAATATAAAGCTTATATTATAATTTTAATAATAACAACAATGCTTGTTTAAAATACAGCAAAATTTTTAAACATTGTAGATATTGAGTATTTACAGAAAAAATGTTCTTTCACTTATCTTTCTAGAAAATATCTTACTTTATTTCTTAAAGACACAAAAATAAACATTTAAATTTTTCTAGTTCTAATTTGTGCAAGGCTTAACTTGAAATTTTAATTTGACTTTTATAAATATGACAACAAATTATTGATAAAAGCTAATCTCTCCCGTATATGTATAATGGGATCATGTGGGTTAAATTTTACTTTTATTTTTAGAGAAAGAAATTGCTGGAAGATAGGATTAAATATTTTGAAAAAATGGAAATCTCCTTTATACATTGAGAAATTCGTACCAATTAAAAAACAAACTTTTGCATGTATGATAATATGAAAATTATTTTCATACTGTTACACTTTCGGATGTTATTTCCAAATTACATTAAAATTTAATTTAATTTAAATTTATTTGAAGTTTTATAAAAGGAGTTGTACATTCTTATTTTCCAAAGTATACATATGTGCCAAACAGTCTAATCTGTAAACAACCAAATTCTCCACCCGATTCCCACACGTATTGAACCCTATCCTACATAAAGATTCTATTGATATTTAATATTAAAAAGGAATGACTTAACTACAAAGTCCGACATTTTTTTTTACTTTCAGAAACATTTGAAATAACGATATAACATTCAAAAAATAAGAAACCTCACAAATTCATAAACATTTCCAAAGTTGTACGATAGGTTATAAAATGGAATATCTCTAATTTTTTTCGTTTGATAACTTAAAATATATATGAATTCTAAGACATTTTTATACTTTTAAAACAAACGGAGCGAAAAGTATCTTTCTCGTACAAACCCGAAAATTTTTCCGTATTTTTCACTCAGTTTTATAAAAGTCTTGAATGGGTCTTTTCCCACAAATGGTAAATATCCCACAACTGGCAATCCCCACGGTCCCGGCGGGAGTTTGTATTTGCTTCCACTGTTCCACCATAAAACCATCAAAAGTGCTGCCACGCATCCTAAAATTATGCCAAATATATCCCAGTTATTATTCATTTTGTAACATTGCACACTGCGAAACAAGGCCACCAGAAGAAACCTTTTAATACCCTTTTCATCAATGACACTGTTTACTTTCGAATTTCCGCCAGCGAAACTACAACGGGTTAACTTGACGAGTGATATATATATATCTATATATAAAGAGAGGAAACCGGTTCCATTGATTTGTTTCGAATTGCAAATTATCTCTTTGTTTTTAATATTGAGATGAAATCTTTACCTTCTCAAGTATTTTTGCGCTTAGAGTTGTCAGACGAAGCTCTTTATGCAATGGAAGTTTAACAGCTCTACGTCACGTGTGAAACAGATAATTCTAGTTCAATTGTTTGTTTTATAACTTAAGTAAATAAAAATATTTAAAAACACATTTTTACATTCATCAGATTTTCTAAACACAACAAAATATTTCTTTTTTATGTATAGCGAAAATAAATATATATTTAACAGCTTTTGCTCTCAGAGGGTTAATATACATAAAAAAACATTGCACTCTAAGGGAATTTTTATATATATCTGATAGATATCTCTTTTGTATATATGTACATTTTACATATAGAAAATTCAAAAAACCTTATTGTCTATCTTTTGTTTATGCCATTTATTTAATGAATGTAACGAAGGCACTAGTTAAATATAAAAACTACAATTTAAAAAAAAAGTCAAGGAAGTTAATTAGGTTCATAATTTGATTGCTTGAAAAAATTTCGATTATTTCTTCAATTTAGTATTCTTTTTTGAACAGATTTCTTTGTAATATGCGAACTTTACTTCTACATTCATTTTTTGAGAAATTAGATTCAATTTAATAGTAGTTTAGTTTATGTAGTAATTCCATTTTACGTTTTTAAAAAGTATTTTCTCAAAATCTAAATTTTAATTAAGTGTTCTTATCAAAACTTCATGATTGAAGTCGTTTATTTAAATTTAGTTTAATAATTTCTTAATATATTCTCTGTTTTCTGAATTACAGAACAAGCAAGTTGTTTCTTTAAATTTTTTTATTGTTATTTGAATATTGACAATATGAAAATTTCACATTATTTATAATGGACTGAATAAAACTACAGTATGTTACTTCATTCAGTGACTATATCATATATTTCTTAGCAGAATAAATCCTTTGATCATTTTTAAATGGGAAAATGTTTGCTACCTCTCTGTTTTAACTAAAAAATCCATTTTCTCATTTCTTAAAACAGTTTTAGCTTGTAATTATATAATTTTTTAAGCAGTAAAGGCTTCTTTAAAATCTATATGTGTCTATGTAAATAGATCTTATGCAAAAATTTAAAATATAAATACTATTTATATCTTTCAATAAATTCACAAAAAATAGTGATATATATCTTAAGGAAGTGATGGGAGCAAAGTTTTTTCATTCTCTATACATTTTATTGCAACAAATTTTATCCATTGTTTATTTTAGGGAAAATCCAAGACAATGAATGATGTTTTGAGACAGATTGAACCTAATTTTATATTAAAGCTTCAGTCTTTTATTATTGACTTTTGGAAGAGATAATCTAAAAAATTGATAGTACAAACTGGAGTTTAATATTACGATGGTAAAAATTCAATTCTTTTCGATACTATAGTTAATAATTTTTAATAAATTATTTCATGGAGTATTAGAGTGATTAACAAATCATTATAAAATATCGATTTCCACCAAAAAAAGTAATATAATTTTTTTTAAAAATTCACTTCCTACCTAGGTTAACAAAGAATTTTTTTTATTTTAGTTACTTTTTATTAAATAATAATAAAAAAAATTATGATAAAATATTATTGATTTTAGAAAGAATTGAACTTGCATTCTCCACCTCCACTTGAAAAATACTGAAATCCTTGCATTTCTCAGATTGAGCTATAAGAAACCTATTTGTCGAGAAAAATTTGTCTTGTTGCCTTTTCGGTTACGAGGGAGTTTGATTGCAATAAAACAAAGAGAGCAAGATGAGTAAAATTTATTGCGCATATTTAATGCCTGAGGTGCAGATCTGTATTAAATTTTGAATCATACCCTCGTACAGGTCATTTGATTGTCTATTCCTATGCTCGCAGGCTCAATAAATGACTCAATTAAATGAAATTCGGTATCTAATCTTATTACGATGTTGTAGTTATGCATGAGTATTGTCTTAATTTGTTTGTGAAATAGGTGCTAAAAATGCTTATTAATTTTTCTTTATTATATATAAACTTAGTTGCGCAGATTTAACACGTGAATAGCAGATGCTGGTCAAATTTTCATTAAACTTTATCCGAACTAAATTCATGAATTCTATCTGGATGACAAATTTACATCCAATTCAACTGACTGTCTGCCAGTCTGTATTTTTGCTTTTATACAAACGCAATATTTTATATACGGAATCTTTAAATAGAATGAAAAGCCGGTATGTGATCGTACGACTACTTCTGTATTTGCATGTAAAATTTGAATTTCAATTGGTCGGACAAAAACCTCCCAATTCTCGCAAGGCTGTTGTCGTGACTTGTGCTACTTTACAAGCCGGCTGGCAGTTATTCATAACTGATATAGCCCAGTGAGCTTGTTTCTTCAGTAGCGGCCCAAGAATACGACTTAACAACTTCATGCTTCTTACACATTCGCTTGCACAAACCTTTCGCTTTTCAATATTCTGAAAGCTAAGCAATATCTTGCAGATATTATAAAAATGTCCTGGTTTCGAGATTTTATTTTGATGTATGAGATTTTGTTTCTTTTTGTGTGCTTATTTTTATAACTGCAAAAATAAATAAAGCAACCGCGAGACATTAAAAAAATCTCATTGCACAGGATATTGCATGACGCTAATCACAATGTTGCTCGATAATCTGAAAGGCTTACAATATTATGAAGATATAATAAGAATATTGTTCTGCATTTTATGTTTATACCATCAATGCTTCAATTTTACTTATATTTCTAGTTATCGTATGATTTTAGCAAGATCAGATTAAACTTTCTCGTAGTCCGTATACAATGTATATCCTGGAGAAACATTTATCCTTCAAATTTTATAATAATTGTTTCAAAAGTTTTAATTTGTCTTTACTCAGGCAGTTTTGAGTAGCAAATTTTCATAAACTGAATAAAAACTTTTAATGGCAGATTACTTAAAAAAAAAACGTGTTTTTTAAAAGAAAAGGATGCATAACTGACATTTAAATAAGATAACAAAATATTTTTTTCGTAACGCAATATTTGGTGCATTTTGTTAAGGAAACACAACATAATAAATATAGAATTTAATATCAATATTGAGTTCAATTGAGTGAGCAATTGATATCAATATTAAATATCAATTTAATATCAATATTAATATCAATTAAAATTAAATATTTAATGTTAGGGTCTATAATAGAATCTTTTTTTAAATTACAAAGCGTCACATTATTTTATGATTATAGAATAAAGTAATTTGAAATTGCAAATGATAATTAGAAGTAGTTAAGCTGTTATACAATAAATACATCGATTTTTTTCAAATAAAAACGATTAACTTAAACATTTTACCAAAATTAAATTAAATTAAAAATTAATTAAATTAACTAGAATTAATTAAGTTGGAACACAATTAATTAAATTTGCAAAAATTAATTAGATTAAGAAAAAATAATTACATTAAAACAGTAATAACATCAACAAAATTTAATTAAATTAAAACATCATTATTAAATAAATAAAATTATTTAAATTAATAAAAAATAATTAATAAAAAAAACCAAAGTAGCAAATTTTAAATTATCTAAATTAATCAATTTTAAAAATACAATTAAATAAATAAAAATTAATTAATTTTAAAAACAAAATTAATAAAACTAATAAAGTTAATTATATTAATAAAACATTAATTAGCTTAAAAAACAAAATTAATTCAATTAAAAGCTTTCATATTGAATATTTCAGTCAGTTTTCAACTGATGTATATGTTAAACGAACTATATAATTATTATAAACTATATATGCTTATTTTTCAGGTCCTCTGGTTGGTATATTGGGGCAGCGATTCGGCATTCGTGCTACCGTATTGATGGGAGGTTTGTCAGCTGGAGAGGGCGGAGTTTTATGTGTTTTGGCTCCCAACGTCTTCTGGATTACCATGTTCTGGGGAGGAGTACATGGTAAGAACCGATGAAATTTCTTTCCAATAATTTCGTTTAAATTTCAAGGCTCTTGAGTAGATATTTGAATATGAAATAATTAGCAATTTTAGGTTAAGGAGCAATGATTCCATCTCCAAACATTGCTGAATTAATAAATAATGAAAGCAGACAGCTACCTAGTGTCCTCAGCTTTCGATGCCACTATGCTTTCAATTTTTCTTTTTTTGGGCAGTGAAATGAATGTTATTTAAGTGTTTGCTTTAATTTAATTAAGAATGCCGTGCAATCGAAATTATCCAAATTAAAATCATTGTTTTATTTAATAGTGTAATATTATTCTTATTATTCCCTTAATTAATTACTAGGAGAAAATTTTGTTTTCCAATTTTATAGTTCTAAAAACGCAATTTATGCCTTTAAAAGGTGTCCGATTCTGCTACTAAATATTATTTAGATGCCGTAAGAAATATTTTGTCCTTTCTTGTAGTACTTTGTTTAAAAAATATCTTTAAGTTTAAGAGGGGGGAACATTTTTTATACACGATATAGGGAAGCCAACTTTTAAGAAAATAACCTACAATTCAGCATTTTTCTATTTTATTTTGTCAAAAGCTTCAACTTAAAAGTACAGATTAAACTAAAACCAATAAAAACACATTGTGTTTTGAAATTTTGCAAAGACGAAAGGGTCCAGTTTAAAGGCTTAATTAGACCTTGATTATATCAGTGAATGATATGTTACGTAATTTTATTTTACAACAACTGAACTACTTTTGCTTTTGAATAGGATGGTAAATTACCGAGTACACACTACATCTTTTACTGTAGTTTCTATTGAAATCAATAGTTATAATAAATTACTGCTAAGGGTATAAAAGCATTTATAAGTCACAAAAACTGATATTTTTAGTAAACAAATTATTTTTCTTCGAATGATTATAGATTCCAAATGAGGATTTTAAACGCTAAAAATGCTTGTCATGAATAATTGTTAAGAAAATATAATTTTGTTGAGGAATTTAACTAAGAATATTATTCTGTTTCTTTGATTTTCAAAAATGCTGCTGAAATAAATCTTTGAAATATTCATTCGATTATTTAATGTGGTTTCCATTTAATATTCAAAACAAAATCAAAGCGATTTCTTAATTTTTTTTATTCCGAAGGTATTTTTTATATTTGACAGCATTATTATAAGTCCTGTTATTTAATGCCATTTTTTGCTTTTAGGTTTAGGATATGGATTATGCAATATAATTCATGTGCTGCTACTGAATCAATATTTTGACAAGTACAATGTTAATGACCTCATTACTCTTCCAGAAACTAAGAAAAATCTTCCTTTGGAATCCTGAGCACATGCTTTGTCTCTGAAACAAGGCCCAGTTTTGAAGTACACCACAAAAACAATGTTTCTCATTTTCCTATTATTAAAGAAAATATAACTCTTGTTAGAACAAGTTGCATTTCTAATGACAGTCATGGCTTTGTTTGGAACGAAAATTGCAAGGACAACGAGTCTAATTGTATCAATCTATTTTTTAATCATTAATATTGATTATTCATTCTGTGTTGTAGTGAATAACTATAATAAATCAAACAACAATATAAATCTGTAAAATACAGGCTCTTCCGAGTCTGTGTGTGTTACCTAACTTGCAAGTTTCCCATCATCCGAGTATTGATATTGGCGAAAAATTTAATTGTTTCATTTTTTAAGCTAAATGAAAAATAAAACTGTTTTCTTACACATCTCAATAACTGGAGTCAACCAGAACTGCAAGGAATCATTATTAGGCAATATCAAAGAAAATTTTCAAAATTAGAAAAAATTAAAAGATAATCGAATAATATATTCAGATCTGAAATAATATACTGTTTGCTATACAAAAATAGTGCAAGTACACACTGTAATTTGAAAAAAAATATGAACATTGATTCCGTATTTGTATAATTGATCATTCTCTTGGAATATATCTTAATTTCTGGGGATGAGGGCGAAAGGTGGCCATAAACATGCCTTCCAAAATGAGGGGAGTGTTGTCCACGGGTCGAATGTCAAATTTCTGCATAGTAGCGATGAAATACTGAAATATTTCCATCATGGCTATTACCTCTCCAGGACAATTTCGTCTGCCTATTAATAATAAAGGAAAATATTAAAACTTAGAATTTATTTCATTAATCTTTTAAAAATATTTTTTTTCATATTGGGAAATTTTAAGTGATACTTCTGGATAAAACTAGATTAAACCGGATTGTATATTGTAATTTATGCTTTATGCTTTATGAAATGCTTTATGAAACCGATAATGGATTTCGGCATTTTGAGACCTCCAAACCCATGTAAATTATTGCGCCAATTCCTATATCAGCACATTTTTAATATTTTAATCATTTAATATTTGGTTTTATTAGCTTTACGGAAAATGCATTTGTTTTTATTTATGAATTATCATTATCATTTTATTTATTATGACTATTACTTTTGCTTTTCTACATTTAAATAAAATATTTAAGTAGTAAAAAGTTACAGTGATTATACATATATTCATCTATTGTTAATACAAATCATTTAATCCAATAATTGAAAGCTTTGATATGCAATTTAGAAATTTTATTTATGTTCTTTAAGCGTTGGTCATTATTTTGCATGTTAAAAAAATGAGATAGTTTAAAGGAGAAAGTCGTATAATGATTCATTTTCTAAGATTGTTGTGCTGAAATTTCACGTGTTAAAAATTAAAACATAAAGCATTAAAACAAGATGATTGTTTGTTAAGGCTTTGGATTTTATCTGGAACTTATCATTAAATTCAAAAGTTTTTCACAAAAACTAAAATTTTCTCCAGGTCTCTAGTGTTTGGGTGGGATTCGGTAGGATTCATAAATATTAAGAAGAAAAGAGCAACGATACGAGTTTTTACAATGAGATTTCGGTATCATATTTTAGCTGTTTTATAAAATCTAGAGAAGGAATGATAATAATCGTAAGAATTACTATAATTACTTGCCATTATTATTTGTTGTTGTCCGGTGACCATATAACATACATATTAAAGGAAGCACTACCAGCGTTGTGAGTGCGAGAACCAAGGAGGTATAAATATCTGGGATTAGCATTTGCATTTGTCTTTTTTTCGAAATCAAGCATGATGAGTTGGCTAAAAAATTTATATTACTGAAAGTGGACTTTTGAGTGACAGAGCTGAGAACACAATAGTAGTACACAATTAAAATGTGTGGAATTTGAATATTACATTACATATTGCCAACGGCAGATTTAGACATTTCGTGATTTGGTATAGTCCGTATTATGAGGACTCCTCCTCTTAGAAAAAGGTCAACATTGTTTAACATTTTAATTCATTTTTAACTTATTCCACATGATAATTATTTATCTTTAATCAGTTTATTTTATAAATTTTTGGATTCAAATTTATTTATTATGATTCTAGTTTTTCCATTATTCCTGCTGATATACAATATCATTGAAAAAGATGTTTGAATTTACGAATATTACAATAACTAAGGGAATATAATATAATATATGGAACATTTAAAAAAGCCCTGAATATTATCCGAACAATGAATAATTTATATAATTCATATATTTGAAAAGGGTATTTATTTGCAAACTAGGAACACATTTTCTTTTATCGATATTGTTGTGCCCACCTTTTTTAGGCAGAAATTCGTCTCTGCATATTTAAGTCACTTGTTTAAAAACGATCGATCTCAACGATTTATTTCGATACAGAATTTTTTAATGAACTTCCATGCATTGATAACCCACTGTATTATCAGACAAATGAACATTTAAAAAAATGCTATTCCATTAGCGATGAGAACAGATCTTACTTAACTTCCAATTGCTGAAGTAAAATAATTGTGCGTAATAATGATACATAAAAACTTTCCATTAATCTATTCTCATAAAACACAGAAAAGTTGCTTGCCTAGAGAGAAGGGTGCATAGCTGTCGAGTCTATGCATTTTCAGAGATCCGTCTTTGTGCAAAAATCTTTCTGGTCTGAAAACCTCCGGGTCTTTCCAATATTTAGGATCATTATGCAGTGCATGCATATTCGCTATGACATGGGTACCTTTCGGTATGTCGTAATTACCGATTTTCGTAACTTGAGCCGCTCTGTGAAAAAAAAATACATTCGTGAATTTTCGCCAAATATTTAATTCTCTAATTCTTTCTGGTCCATTAATTTTCCTAAAATTGTTGTTATATTGTATTATTTCTCTGATTTTTTCAAGTTGACTTATTTCTTTTTATTTATTAACTTATACATTGAACATTTGGTTGTTAAATATATATATGCTAGTTTTCTTCAATTGTATATCCCTTTTGAGCTTGCTGCAACCGGGTTTGATTATGCCAAAATAGAGATGAGAGAATTATGGTGAAGGAATCATATCTTGAAACATTTAATATATTTCGGGCTAAAACATATTATTCAAGATAAAAAAGGAAATAAAACTTAGTCCAACAGAGATAAGATAAAAAGAAAACGCTTCTAAAAAAAAGAAATTCATAAAATAACTCTGTATTAACCGGCGCTTAACGCTTTTGTATAGAGTAAAGCCGTCCGAATGAGATTGCTTTAAAAAACAGTATGGTGGACGGTTTATCTTTGCTAACTTGTAAACAAGATGAAGTGTGCCTATGTTTGGAGCAGTCCTGAATTGAGAAGTAATCCCGTTGTTTGAAGTAGTGAGTCGGTAGCAAAAGCAAGAAGAAATAGAGCAGTAGTTTCAGCCGTTTGGAAAGACCTACGTGAATGTTGACAGAATCCTTCAAAGAGTCCCTCTCCTGCTGAATCCTGTCTGGTCGTTTTGAGTGCTGTTGACGTTGTCAGTACGAAATCACTGCGTGTGGACTATTGTTGTTATCGGGGGTTACTGTTAGCTGTAGAGTGCTGCTGTCTGCTGACCTGTGCGTTCATCTCGGCTGTATATAGTTGTTTTCTGTAAATATTTGTTGTCTTTGTGTTGTTCTGTCTTTCTCCTGTAAATATATGTTATCCTCGTTGTATTTTATATTCAAGGATTGATCATTGTCATTTATTTTCTCAAATCATACATCCCACGACACAAGTAAATGAACCGGCCTGATAATGACAGGAGGAAAATCCGTAACAATATCATATACTGGGTTCAGTGATTTAAATTTATGAGTTATTGTATTTCTATGAAGGAGACAGAAAAAGCCGGCAGTTTGTCAACTCTTTAACAGATTCATTTCAAAGTTTTATAAGGATTTACTTTCTAGACTCTAAACTTATGCACCTAATTTTATTTATCTAGATCATTCTGTTTGTAGATATTTAATTCGCCTGTAAGAACAGCAGACAGACGGAATTATTGTGAATATATTTGTCTCAAAATTTGTAGAAAACTGCAAGTCTATCTTAAAACCATATACCGAAATTCAGTCGTCTAGCTCGAGCGTTATTTAGATATTGTGTTTGAAGGCAAACAGATAATAATTTCAAAATTAAGTTTTTCAGTTTCAATGAGGTTAGAATCGAAGAGATTCACTAAAATCTTAAATTCATTTTTTTTTTTACTATGAAAAATCTTTGCATATTTACTTTTCTGAAGGAGGCACGTCCGTTTCTTTGAGAAGACCTTAAATCATTGAATAATTCAATTATTACACCTTTCTGATTCACAATCCATGTGACAATTTGTAATATCGATATGTATTAAATGCCTTCCAAGGGAATCTGATAAACTCGTAAAAATAATTGCTAATAAGTGATTTTAGAGATATCCACCGATATAAGAGATATATTAATTGAAAGACATTATAAACGATGCTATTATGGATCACTTTTATTGTATTTATAAAGTTATCAAAACCGTCATTTTCAAAAATACATTTATTAAATCAATAAGTTAGTTTGCACTATATATCAGGGGTGGGCAACCTACGGCACTTTTGATGCAAAGTTGTGGATATGCAGTTCCTTGATCCTTGAAGGATCCTTTCGTTGAGAGTTTCGAACAATTCAAAACAAACAAAACTACTTTCACGTTCATAGTACATCCTCTTAACACAAATACAAATGATATCGACATTGAGCCTATTTTAATTGATGCTGGATCGCTTCAAATGTAATTGCTATATTCGAAAACCAAAGATTTTTGGAGTGGCAAGTTCGTAGAACTCAAGAGCAAGATGAAAGAATAGGAAGTCTAGAAATGCAAGCACATCGCGCAACCAAAGTGGACAGCTCTAAAAGAAGTTCCGAGAATTGCAGAGTTCCTATTCGACACGGGAAATAATCTTCAGAATGCTACAGTAAGCTAAAGAATCTGGCATATGGAGTGCTGACGATCTTTGGGTCCACATATTCGTGTGATCAAGAGTTCTCACGCATGAATATAATGAAAAATAGATTTAGAAGTCAACTAACAAATAAAAATCTACAGCCGTGCTTGAAACTTAAAACAACAAACTATAAGCCAGATTTAATCAAACTTCCAAAAGGTATGAGAAACCAGTTATCTCATTGATGTAATTATCTGCACTTGTGTTTTTTGTATGAATAAATATTATTCCGTATTTAAAGCCGTTAATTTAAAATCAGAAATCAAATATGTGTAAGAAAATACTATAATATTAAATCAAAAACTTTTAGTGTCTCTTTAAAAACTGAAAAATAAATTGTTAATTGTTATTTTTCGCTTTTACATTTCAATAGGTTGCCAATCCTGCACTATGTGAATATAAGTTTTCGCACAGAGACACTAATAACAATTGTGCATCATTTCTTACTGGTGCAAAACTCCTAAAGGTAATGTAGTCCTCCACCTTTGTACTTCTAACGTAGCTGCATATGTCAGAGGCAGTTTCTCGCGCTCATCCCACTTCAGTTTCCCATCCTTTCCCAATACATCGTCGATCTCCTTCTGGATTTTTTTCTGGATATCTGGATAGGATGCCATGGCGAGAAAAATCCAGCAGACAACTGTTCCCGAAGTGTTGCTGCCCCCAATGATCAACGCTTGAGAAATCCCCGCCAAGTTGTTCTCTAATTAAAAAACGAAAGAGAGGATTTCAAATTGTACTAAGTAAGGAATGGTAAGAATTTCTGGCTTTTGCTATGATGATATTATTATGGATGCTTTTTTCTGATCTTTTTTGAAATTGTACAAAGCTAGAAATAGTAAGAAATTCTAGAATTTGCTAAGAAGATTAGGGTTATCATGAATGCTCTTTTCAGATATTTTACAAAAATAAATTAAATAAATAAAAAATTACTTTTTAATGTATTTTTATTTGAATGAGTTTCTCTTTTATTATCTTTATTTTGTAATACATTTTCCTAAATATAACGGTTCATTTTTCCTCACAAATTCCCGACCATGAAGTAACCTTCATACAGAATTAAAACTAAATTTAATTACGAAATAAACTAATAATTACAAACTCAGTTATGAAAATTTTAAAATATATTCTTATAAATAATACGTAAAGGCACAAAGAAAAATGTATCAGAAAAGAAATTAAAAGAAAAATCATTTGTAAAATTTCATTATTACCAGTTGAATTCAATAAATGTCTGTAATGGAAACAAATCCCATTGTTATCACCGACTGTAAAAGAATATGAAATAAGAAGAAAGAAGTCAAAAATTTATTTTCTTTCTGATTTTTATCATGTGAGAACATGTTATTGTCTTGGTTTAAAAATTTTGTAGCCTCGAATTGCGTAGACAACAAGTTGGCTATTTATCGTCTTTGAGGTATCCAGTTTTCGCCTATTGGGTTATTAGGAAGTAATGCAGAAGGTTGTCACATTTAGCAATTTATTGCCAACTAAATTACAAATTATTCATTATCTAAATTCTTACTAATTTACAAATTCTCTGAATTCTAAAATTAATTAAGTCATTAACCAGGTTAAACTACTTTGAAATAGCTTTTGCGATCGTTGATGTCATTTTTATCTTTATTATTTTAGTTTACTTAGCTCAAAGGAATTATACTATAAGTGAAGAACTAAGTAAATCAACCAGATTCGTACGATGAATTATCTTATCTGTAAACGAAAGGTGAATTATTTAATTTCTTAAAATTAATACTTATATACTTACATTACAGTAGCAATGTTGTCCTGACCTAGCATTCCCAGTGACTTGGGTGTCCTGGGTTCGAGCATGGTTGTGATTTTTCCTGTGTTTTATTTGTGAGGGACTTCAAGGAGCCCACGTGTACTGGGATTAAAGTCACTGATTTCGTCAGCTGGCTTGTCTAAGTACCTTAAGAAAGTATAAATATACAGTCGTACCTAACAGAGCTCATTTGGTGGAAGTTATTTTTGATAACGATTTTTTTTTCTTAAACAATGACCGTTATTACTATTTTGCATCTAATATACATGTCTGAAACTGAAAATATATACATATATAAATTTCTGAAACATTTCTTTGACAGTAAAGATAATTTATAACCTACACGTTTACACGTTATTCAAATTAAAATTACATTTTTATCCTTATAGAAGGCTTACCATTCGAAGTAGTTTACAAGTGTTAGTTTATAGTATAATAGTGACAATAGATTGAGTAATAATAATAATAGTATAATGATAATTTATGATATATAAATGATACAATAAAAAAATTCACGAGTTTCTTCTAGTGATTTTCTCAACAATTTTGAGTTACAATGCCCATCGTGTAATAAGATGGAGGGTTTGATATTGTAACTGTATTTAGACAGATGAACTAGAGGTTGGGGAAACAACTCAAAGGCAGATAATCACCCCTTCACTAACCTTAATAATTCTAGATCTGAGCATAAAATGATACCACGACCCATTTCCCAGAAATTTGTACAATAGCCTAGCGTGTTCTCGTCTTAGAATTTATTCTTGTGTGAGTCTAAGATTTGTGATTTCAGAGGTTAAGCGGATTTTAACCAAAGTTCAGTTAACTGGAGTTTTACTCTAATATAAAAAATTAAAGATTTGTTTTAAATTTAAGTTCGTTTATTGTTACTCTTGAAGGAATGAAAGATTAAGTTGTTCACTGTTAATAAAGTTAAACCTAAATGTGATTTCTGCACTACAAACTTAACTACACATTCTATTAACTGTTTGATTCTACATATTTTTATTTGGAAATATTCTCAATGAATTTCAAAATTAAATTAGTATAATTTAATTAAAAAACAACCTAACGGACTTTATGTGAAGCGATTTGAAGCGACTGTCGTTTTCGAAAATAAAATTTAATGTTTTCAAAAAAGGATTGTTCCTGCTTTATTTTCGAAAGAGTTTTAAACAACACCCGATGTTATTGAATCATTTGAAAAGCAAGTTAAGGTAAAGGATTGTTGTTCAGTATTCCTTGTATACATTACCATTGTACCAGTTTTCAACGCCTTTTCCTGCCAATTTGTCCTTTTCCAGCAAGTATCCATCAATGAAAATATCCTCATTCAGTTCTGTTTGAGGAAGTTTCTTGCGGGATTCAATTTCACTTCTAGAAACGAAACGATCAGATGCCACCAAGGTAAAACTGAGTGCAAGTACAAAAATAGAAATAACGATAGATAAACTATAAAATAAATACTGTATATAGCAGATTTATTGAAATGACTGATTCCTAGGTAGGATTGATAAATATTCATATGCAATCAGTATGCGATATGAATTTAAATATTTTCTTCCAAAATTGAAAAAGATTAAGTTCAATATTAAATAAATAAGTAAATCATATGTTTAATATAGAATTCCAATTGAACAATTGAATATTTTTTTTCCTAATTAAGTTTGTATATAATAATGAAATAATACAAATATTTCGCTTTAATTGATTCATTTGTATCCTTTTTAATGAAAAGAATCAAAACGTGAAATAACTTTAACTGTTCGTTAATTCTGTTTACATTTATACTTCATGGATTCAAAATATTATAGTGTTCTATCCACATTAACTTGAAACTTTCTATTGAAAGGAAAATCAGTCGAATGCTTAATAGTGTACTTTATGAAAATATTTTACCTAATAAATCTGTTAAATTTGATCATCTTCTGATAATCTTCGGATTTCTTCGTCAAACCAAGCTTAGCAACAAATTGTGATAGTCTGGGAAATAGGAAGACAAGGCCCACACTGATGAAAGTATTGATGACGGCCTGCACACCGTCGTCGACGGCCTTCCTCCTCGGATCTCCTTTCAGAAGACGCTTGCCGAGGATGATGCTTGTAATATTGTTAGAAAGACTCGTAGAGAGCAGATCGAAGGTATTCAGCGGCTGGGCGCCTTGCTTCTCAAGAAATTGCACGAAATCTTCAACTTCAGCCTGTAAATAAACACGAAGTTATCGATTCAGAGAAGAAATAGTAGCAACTTTTTGTTACATAATATTCAACTAGTACACTGACAAACATAACAAATGACGTGGTTATATGATAACTATCGCTATTGTAATCATGGGTGAATTGAGATACTTGTGTGTTCTAGGCAATGCGCATTATTAGGTACCAACTTTTAATACTACTACTAAAATAAGTTTCACATTTCAGTACACATTTAATAGATGTTTTTTTCGGTTGATACATTTTATCATGTTAAATTTCTAAATATATTTTTATTTTCTAAAAGAGAGTAGACTCTTCTTGTGTAAAATGCAGTTTTAATTATCTTATATAGTCGCTTTTCCAAATGCGTTTCCCTGTTTTAAACATAATCGACCTAAATATCGATGATGAAATGTTGGCTGCATTAATTCAAGAAGTGACTGTTATGTGGGTTAAACCTTCAACATACTAATGAAAAGAAATGCTTGGAATAAAATTTTACCGAAAATTTGTTATGGCTTTGATGTGTTAGAAGAAAAAAAAAGGATAAATTTTTTGGTAAACTACTACAGTTTCTCATATATTTACCATCTTCATTCTGAAATGTGCAGGTTGGTTAGTTAAGTAAATGTGAAGAGAGTTCTAAAGTCTTCGAATTGGAAGAAGGCTTTATCCGCATTGGCAAGTGTTTTTAGATTTAATTATAAATTTGAATTATTATTATCGTTACAGACATATTTGTTATTATTTATAAATATTTTATTTGTAAAGATATAAACAATATTGGGAAATTAGAAACAAAATCACATTTTCTAAGAAATTTTATTGTAATTTTATTTTTTACTGTTATAATAAACTTTTTGAAGCAAATTAAAAAAATATTCTTAAAATATTCGCACAAAAGAAGAAAAACGTCCATTTTACAGTTACTGTTGTTATGACGATCAAAATGCAGCCTGGACACTTTTCTAGAAACCTCTCTCTACACTTGAAGTAAAACAACTAATTAGAACACTTCTCACATGATTTTGCCACCATGTGGGTAAACGCTATCCAGGGCAATGACAAATTTATAGGAGTGAAAAAGTTCGCCATAAGTGAAACCAAACTATGTTTTTGGTTCAGTCGTTTAAAAGATTAAACACTACAACTTAATATTTTTCGTAATGTAATAAAAGATTTTCTACAATCCTGTTTGATAAAATGTTAAATGTTCTGGGATGTCGTATTTAAAATTCTCGACGTTTTTTTTTTTGCAGAAAAGTCGAATTTTTCAAATAATAATGAAAGTATTTTTCGAAATCTTGTATTAATTATTTTTTTCTATATATTATTTATTTATGTGGAATTACAAGTTTTTTCAAATTAGATATTTTTAAAAATGGCCCCTTATCTAATTAAGTTGTTGTGATGTTTTATAGCCATTTATATATTTTTAGTATATACAATTTTTTTTTTCATTTAAAGCTTTCCTCTTAGTCTAATGGTTTGCCGGTTTTCGTTTCCTATTTCAACCTTAGATAGCAATGCATTACTGTTGTCTTGAAAGCTTTGCAGAAACAATTTCTTGTTGGCTTGGTAGTTGACGTTTATGTGAATATGAGTGATCATTAGCTCGAGAAGAACCGTAGTTATTTAAATTTTTTAAACAATCTTGTGAAATTCCAGCAAGACCCATTTTCTTGTGAAAATAGTAGTTTACAAAGAAAACGATTTTAAGAAATACATTCTTTAAAAATATTCCTAATTGTTATGTTGAATTGTTGATCGGAAGTCGTAGAAAGATAAGATGTGACTCATTGTGAATAAATGGATGATTAGTCAAGAAAATATTCTGATTTTTTTTGTGTGTAGAATCTTTGATTTTTTTGTAATAGCTTTTTTGCCCTTTTTTGTAAGCACAGTGTTGTGCTTACGAACAGTGCAGAAATACTTCGTTATGGAAATGCTATTAATGCTATATTCAACATAGCCTTCTATCTAAACGTAAATATGCATTGTTAAAATTTGCAACTCCCATTTTCTTTTACGGTAGCATATAAAGGTTCAAACTTACAGGCCTGCTTTAGATAGATAACACAGCAAATGAAGTCAAACATACAAAAAATGGAAGAAATAAATTGCACTTTTTTCTTAATTATTTTTTTTCAGAAAAAAAATCTATTGCACCTTCTCATCATTATGCAAGTACGCCAAATTTTGTTTCATTTGCAATTTCTAGAAATTTGAAATCGTTTTTGATTTTATCACCTACTTCTACGCTGCTCTCCCACGGAATCTTGCCCAATCCGACATCTTTCAGGGTCCGCATGGTGTGGCGGCGCTGCTCGATCCATTCTTTTCCGTTGTAGCCTGCAAATCCTACGAAAAGCAATTCATAGTTTCCAGCACACACAAATTGCCCAAAACATTCTTTTGTCGATCTATTAATTTAAAAAAAATTTTACTCAAAAATATTTCTATATATGAATTTTGGTACAGAAGGAAGAATTGTTTTCTGATGGATTGCTTATTCAAGGGAATATTCAACTCTCTTTTTAAAAAAACTCTAAGGTGTTTTTAGATTATTTGATTGAAAATATTTGACTCCTTGAGCTGAGAAGCTTTTTAATATTATTTATTTTAAATTGAAAACTGATGCTTTTAGATTTCCATCGCTTTTCTGGTAGGAAACCGTTCGGAAAGAAATGACTTTCGAAACTAAATTGGTTACAATTTCGGATGATAAAAAACCCCCTTCTATTTTAATAAAAAATATCCCAAATTAAAATTTCTGATTTGCGACTCCATAATCACTATGTGATAAAAGCTATTCTTTAGATGCATTCTATTAAGAGAATTCACTAAACTAATGATCGATTTCAGTTCTATTTTCCTGCTCTATATATAATTTCCGTGAAAGAACCAAGAAATTTTCTGAAAGTATCTTCGAAAGGAGGTATTGTTTTCTACAATCGAGATACAGCCAAAATTTCCAGTACTTTCCTATAATATATTTTTTTAAATAAAATTTTTTCAATAGTTTCAAAAATCCTTATTTTTATTGCCAAAATCGTCAGATTTGCAACCAAATTGTTCAAGGATCGTGTTTGTTATTACGTATTTATTCAAGAAGTTTAATGCTCTAGGAAGCAATATTATAAGTCCATTCTGATGTATTCTTGAATTTATCATATCCATTTAAAGTCTAAAACCGTTCTTAATTACATTTTCTGAAATTTTTTTCGAATGCAAATACTTTATTCAATCTCGTGTAGTTGCGCTTTTGACTTTGTTTCTTACTTTTAAAGCCTTTTTTTATATGTGAATGATAGTTTTAATTATATATTTTGATATTATTTTTTTATTTGTATTCCTGCTAGAATTTTCTTTCCTGGCCTATTACTTGCTTTAAACACTATTTCCCTTTAACTTGCTATTTTCTTCAGCATTTAACTAATATAACTTACCAAAGCCATCCGGGTGAAAATCAAAGATCTTCGGAGGTCTGTCTAAAATATCGTTATTGCTGAATGCATCTTTCACGGATTCAAAATCGTTCAGGATGACAGTGTAATGTCCTCCAAGGGTTAAGCTGAAAATTGAAATTGGAAAGGAAAGAATCTGAATAGAAACGTTTATTCTTTCAAAAGTACTGTGCATATGTAATCCATAACATTAAGGAATAAATATTTTAATTTAATTATATTATATTTAATAATATATTAATTTATTAAATATATTATTAAAACTGTAAACGGTTTTACGAAACATAACAAACAAAAAATTCTCTGAAAAAATAAAATTATTTAAAAAAGCAGAAATTGTAAGCAATCACATATTTAGACATGAAATGTAATGTTTGAATATTTTAAAGTTTTTTGAAAATTGTTAACGTTACTACCTTGAGTTTAGCGTATGTTTCATGTCATACAAGCAAGAAAGTTGTAATAATGCTTGATTAATTTTCATGTCATAAGGGAAAATCTCGAGAAAAACAAATCACGAGATGAATTTTTTTTCACTTTGCTTTACTTACTTGTAGTTTCCCTAGAATCTAACTACTCTTAATAAACTGAACAAGGTTCCGAATTATCAATTTGTCTCAATCTTTTAAAGAAAATGTTACAGTTAACATCATTATATACATTTATTATCATCAAATATTGTATTTCAACGAGGAAATAAACGAAATTAGCTTATTATGTATTATGCTTCTTTAATAAAAGCCATCAGGAAGGCCTTCATCAGATGTGCATTAATAGACTATTTTAATTTTAAAAAAGAACTGAAATAATCTTTTTAATTTCCAACTTGTAAACGCAATTAAAGAAATCATATTTTCAACCTCCAATAAATTTTCTACTTGTTCCCAAATAATGTTGTTATTATTCTTTTGTGCAATTGTGCAATTATTGCAAGGCTTAGCACATCACCAGTACTCAGATTTTCGTATGTAGAATCTCACACGTGAGAGTTTTGTGTTTCGTATGAATATGCATTTTGGAATATGGATGTATTTTAAAAAAGAATATGCATTATGAATGCCATTTTTGGTCGTTTAAAACAAAAATTTGGCACCAACTATATTTTTGAAAATAAGATTATATTTTGAACTTCATTTATCTAAGTCGAGGAACTGTACAGTTTTCACAATTTATATGCACGGAATGTACAGATGATAATTCTACTGTCAGATTTGGTTAAAACTTGGATGAAAATCTACATTTACTATTTTAATAGAATGTCGGGAAAAAAGTCCATACCGCTTGTTCTTAAAGGTGAAAATTTTTATATATACTGAATGTTTTACATTTGATATTAACAGTGCAAGGCTGGTTGAAAGTATGAAGTACAGGTTGGAAAAAAAATGTAAATTCTGAAATATTTAAAGTTAGAAAAATAATTTGAATTAAAAATAATGATACTATATGAATAATTTTTTTAAAAGAATCTTTTAAAAACTTGAAAGAAATAAGGTGCAAAGTTTCAGAGAAAAATCTTAAATTATGTTAGAAAAAAATTTAAGGATTTCGTGAAAAGCAATAAGGAACACATTTGCAGAGAGAAATCTTAAATTACATTCTAAAACTTTTTAGCCTTTCTTTGTCCATTTGAATTAAAAATATTTTAAACACATTTTTTTCATTAATGTTTTTCTATCTAACCAAGTGAATATATACTGAAGTGACAAAAGTCATGGGATAGCAATATGCAAATATACAGATGGCAGTAGTATCGCAGCGAAAAAGTATAAATGCGCAGTTCGTTTTCCAGAGCTTTCATTCGTGTTCAAGTTATTCATGTGAACAGGTTTTTCGTGATTTATGGCGGCACGACAAGAATTAACAGACTTTGAACGTGGAATGTTAGTTGGAGCTAGACGCATGGGTCATTCCATTGCGGATATCGTTAGTTAATTCAACATTCTGAGATCCATAGTATCAAGAGTGTGCCGAGAGTATGAAATTTCAGGCATCACATCCCATCATGGACAGCGCAGTGGGCGACCACCTACACTTAACGACCGAGACCGCCGACGTCTGTGTAGAATGGTCAATGTTAATAGACACGCAACACTTCGTGAAATAACTGCAGGAATCCATGTGGGACGTACGAGGGACGTGTCCGATAGGACTGTGCGGCGAAATTTGTCTTCCTTGAGCTATGACAGCAGAAGACCGACTCCAGTGCCTTTACTGACAGCATGACATCGCCTGCAGCGACTCTCCGGGGCTCGTGAGCATATCGACTGGTCCCTAGACCAATGGTAAACCGTAGTGTGGTCAGAGGAGTCACGATTTCAATTGTTACGAGCTGATGGTAGAGTTCGAGTGTGGCGCAGACCCCACGAAGCCATGGACCCAAACTGTCAGCAAGGCACTGCTCAAGCTGGTGGTGGCTGCATAATGGTGTGGGCTGTTTTTACATGGCATGGACTCGGTCCTCTGGTGCAACTGAACCGATCATTGACTGGAAATGGTTATGTTCAGCTGCTTGCAGATCACTTGCAGCCATTCATGGACTTCACGTACCCACAGAACGATGGGATTTTTATGGATGACAATGCGCCATGTCACCGGGCCAGAACTGTTCGCGACTGGTTCGAAGAACATTCCGAACGATTCCAGCGTATGATCTGGCCACCTAGATCACCCGGTATGAATCCCATCGAGCATTTATGGGACATCATCGAAATGTCCGTTCGAGCCCAAACTCCTGCACCATCCACACTTTCACAATTATGGACGTCTATACAGACAGCATGGCTCAATATTCCTGCAGAGGACTTCCAACGACTTGTGGACTCCATGACACGTCGAGTTGTTGCACTTCGCCGGGCAAAAGGAGGACCGACACGATATTAACAGTCATCCCATGACTTTTGTCACTTCAGTGTAAAGCTTATACTAGAATAATAATAATAATAAAGATGCTTGTTTAAAATACGGCAGAATTTTTAAACACTATAGATATTGAGTATTCATAGAAAAAATGTTCTTGTATTTATCTTTCTAGAAAATATCTTACTTCATTTCTTACAGACAATTAATAATTTTCAAGTTTTAAATTACGCAAGATTTAACTTGATCTTTTAATTTGAATTTTATAAATATGACAACAAACTGTTGACAAAAGTTAATTTCTCCCGTATATGCAGAATGTGCCCATGCTTGTTAAATTTTATCATTATTTTCTGAGAAATAAATTGCTGGAAAATAGGCTTAAATTTTTCAAAAAAAAGTAAGCCACATTTATGTATTGAGAATTTAATACCTATTTAAAAAAAGCTTTTGAATTTTAGAATAATATGAAAATTATTTTTATACTGTTACACTTTCGGATGTTATTGACAAATTACGTCAAAATTTAGTTTAATTTTTTATTATTGGAATGTTCAAAAAACAGGTGTTTATTCTTATTTTTCAAAACATATATTTGGGCCAAATTTATTAACTTTGAAGCAAATAGCCTAATCTGTAGACAACCAAATCCTCTACCTGATTCCCACACGTATTGAACTTTATCACACATAAATATTCTATTGATATTTAATATTAAAAAGGAATGATTAAGATACAAAATCCGAAATTATTTTAAATACGTTTATTCACTTTGGAAGTAACGATATAACATTCAAAAAATAAGAAACCTCACAAATTCATAAACATTTCCAAAGTTGTACGATAGGTTTAATGTCTCTAATTTTTTTCGTTTGATAACTTAAAATATATATGAATTCTAAGACATTTTTATACTTTTAAAACAAACGGAGCGAAAAGTATCTTTCTCGTACATACCCGAAAATTTTTCCGTATTTTTCACTCAGTTTTATAAAAGTCTTGAATGGGTCTTTTCCCACAAATGGCAAATATCCCACAATTGGCAAACCCCACGGTCCCGGAGGGAGCTTGTATTTGCTTCTGTTCCACCATAAAACCATTAAAAGTGCGGCCCCGCATCCTAAAATTATGCCAAGTATATCCCAGTTGTTTTCCTTTTGAAACATTGCAATTGCACTGCTACTAAGGCCTTAACAACGGCAAAATATCACCGGCACTTTCATGAGAAAACGTGAAGAAAGTGACGTCACTTGAGCATTTGCTGCTTGGTAAAGCTAAAATAGCAGTTGGTGTATTTCTTCTTCTTTATTTACTCCTTCCTCTAAGTGAATATCTGCAGTTTTCTTATTTCATAACTCGTGGGATTCTATTTACGACGTTACTTGATTTTCTCGGTACAAAACTGATTTTGCAGAGACCGTATTATGGTGCTGCTTTCATTTTTTTTTACTTCTTAAAACTGTATACTTTATTAACTTTTTAAAACTGTAAAATAATGACTATTTTTACTTGCTATACTTATTTTCAGTAAATTTTGTTTTTCTTATTAAACCTCGAATAAATTGTGTTTTAATGATCCCATTAGCTTTCAATGTACGCAAAAGTCCATGATAGTTTGAATTTTTAAAAAATTACAATTATTATTGCTATCCTGAAATCTGCAGATAAATTATGGAATTAATGCAATGAAATTCCATTGCATTAATACATTTCTACTTCTACTGACACATTTATTTTCAGCTCAAAAATTATTGAATTAAATGGGATTTAACCACTTTTGCTTCAACTTTAATTTTTAGAGTATAAAAAAAAAGATTGTAAAATGAGAAAACTTATACATTTATCGAATTTGAAATGCATTTCCTGCAATTTTTTCTTTGGATGTCTTTTTCGTTCCTAATTGTGCCAATCTTATTGTATCGTTCAACTGGTTATCAAAATTTGTAACTTTGTAACTAACAAAATTTGTAACTAAATTTATAATTTCTGTAAAACAATAAAGCTTTTTTCTTGCTATTCTTAGTAACTTATTTGTTAATTTTTGCAGTAATAATGACACGTTAACAAGCAAAAACATTTTATACTGCATCTGTGTTAGTATTTTATAAAGTAGAATTAATTAATCCCCTCTTTTCCATATTAAATTTAAAACCAAAATGTATTGAAAAAATTGATTTTGTGTGTGTGTGTGCAATGAAGCTTAACAGAATGCATAGCGTAATGAAAAGTTTTTTAAATTTGAAAATCATTTTTAAGTACCTTAAAAGTGCTTAATGTTTTCGAAAAGTAAAAAGAAAACAAAAATAAAAAGAGTTAATATTTTTTTGCCAATTTTAATTCTTTTTTTAGCATACTCTCTCTCACACACGAGGTTTTCACAAACCTCCTTATTAATCCTCCTAATGATAATTCTCCCCTTCTATGTGCTTTTTACAAACTAGTTGGCATCAATCTGGCCATTCTTGACACACTACGTCACTATAGAAGTTTCACATGATTGGTTGAATTTCAGCATTTTCAAGCTGATTAAAAAAGCCCAGGAAAACTTGCTTGACTGATTATTTTCGGTAAATAAAGTCTGAAAAGGCTTATAGAAGGCGATTCGTGTTTAGACACTTTATAATTGCTGCTTTTTTTATTTCAGTTATAATATTATTAAGAAATAAAAGCAAACGAATTTTTCTTTGATAAACATATTTTATCTATATCTATACTTATAATAAATCTCAATGTGCGTGTGTGTGTTGACGTTCTACAGGCCAGACCATTGGACCTACAGTTACCAAATTTGGTACATGTATACCTTGGAGGTCGGGAATGTGCACCTCGGGGCCCTTTTTTCGAATTTTTAATTAGAATTAGAATTAATTAAAAATTTAGCGAAATTTCGATATTTTTCTGCCATGACTTCCGAAAATATTATTGCACAAAGCTGATTTTACATCAAATTAAAGATAAAAACAATTAGCTTTCTAATGGTACCAGTATTTTATCATTTAACTTAAATTTCTATTTTTAACAAATTTTTAAAGAAGTTTTTGAAACATTTTTCAATAATATATTTCAGTCAAAACAATAAAATTTTAAAACAAACGATAAATAATGAACGAGAAAAGGGGGAAAATAGTTTTTATTAAATTGTTGTCATCATACTGACAGAAGTTCAAATTAAAAAATTAATTAACTATGACAGCAAATGAAATCGAAAAAATTTTCAACACATGATTGGATGAAATTAAATAAATACTAAATGTTATGTTTTCTAAAAAAAATACAAGACAAATGTTTCTATGATCGTTTGCAATATCTATATAATTAATTTAGTAAATCAGCATTTTGTTTATAGTAAACATGTTTGAATTTATACAGCATACTCATTCAAATTCGTGCCAAATGGCTAATTTGTAAGTCATTAATAATTGGCGTGCATATTGTTATCAACTGTAAACTTGCTCTAAATAATTACAATAATAATAGCAATAATTACATTTTATGTAACTTGAAACAAAAAATGCATAATGAATAATTGTTAGATTTTTTCATACTTGGCTTATACTTAGTGAGTTATACTTAGCTTATACTTAGTGAGTTATATTTAACTTACTTAGTGAGCTATATTTAACTTACTTAGTGAGTTATATTTAAACAAAATATTTTTGCTAATATTTTAAGCAAAGTTGTTACATCAATCAGTCTTCTAAGCAATCATTAAAATTGACTGATTTATATAAAAAAGAATATTAATATTATTATTCATCTTTTAGATCTTTTCGTCCACCATCTTAAAAAAATATACCATTTCAGGCCAATCAATATCCGGAATTACTCCAAGGCTGATATCAAATGAATATGTGTTTGCGTATATGAATGAATGCATGTGTGCGTGTGTGTGTGTGTGTGTTAATGCTCCACACACCAGACCATATTATCTAGAGATAGTATATATATGTTTGTTTGGGCGATGAAAAAGCATACCTAGATGGAGTTTTTAAAACTTTAATGAAAAAATTCGGGATTTTTCTGCGGTAACTTCCAAAAATATTAGAGTATAAAACTATTTTTTTAACCTTTTAAAAATGTCTTTTCTTCATTGATATCAATGTTTAAAGCTATAAATTCAATTTCTATTTTTAATGAATTTTTTAAAAAATATATAATCTTATTTTCCATCAATTAATTTCTTACAAAGTTAAAGTAGATTTTAACCTGCACGTTATGAATGTACCAGTGATTGCCGTCATTTTGACAAAAACTGAAACTGAATAATTAAATTAACTCTTATTGCAAATTAAATCGGGAAAAGTGTAAAGTTCTGCACGTGTTTGAAAAGAAATGTAATGTTATGGAACAAAAATAAAATGTGGTATTTTCCACATGATTTCATGACAACTTATTGCGAGTCAGAGAGTTATATAGTGCAATGAACAAATAATCATGAGGCTTCTATAATGATATGAGTTACGTGACTTTCGAAGTTTATCTGGCAGAGAAATTATAAAGAGAGCAAGGCACATAAGTATTTAATTGAAAATTTTAAAATGCATTATTCTTGGCGAACCAGCTGGTAACTAATGGCGGCCAATTAATGATATTTTGAAACTTCCTTCTATATCCGAAGCGCCGGAGATAGCTAAATTAAAACGTCCCGAATTAGTATTAATAAAGCTTGGCAGTGAACAGGACCGACCGGTTGCATGACATTTTTTCATACATTCATCTGCGTGCTAGTCATAAAACTGTCAATAAAGGTCTCGTTTACAATGCGGTTGTGTTACTTCAAAGGATCAGTTTTGAGAAGAGGCTGCAACATTTTAAATATTATCTAAAATGGTCAGATTTGGCGAGAGTTAACATAATGTTTAACTCAATTTCGAACACTTAATGACTCGTTGTTTAATACAATTTCATGCGTTTTGATACTCTCTGAATATTTTGTACTTAGTTTTTTATGAAGCATGGATTGCTTTTCAATGAGTTTATTCAAAAATGTATGATGAAAATCAATGACGAATGATATTTCTGTTCACATAAATACTATATCCATTTTGAAACAATTATCTAGATTTTAGTAAAGGCATTACTTTACATAAATACAACGATTTGTATTAAACAAAAGAGTTTTTGTTTCATTAATTTTTGTTTTATCTCTTCTTGCTTATTTTGTTTAATTCAGTAAGTTCGAACACTGAAATGTATGTTATTTAAATATAGGAACTTTTTTTTAAAAAAAAAGATTGTTTCTTAAATATGAAGTGCAATTAAATGATGTTAAAAGTATTGAAACGATTAGTAAGATGGAAATAATATAAAAACAATTCTTGAAATTAATAAGAAAAGCTTCCAACAATAAATGTTAATTTTCCATGCTATATCAGGTTTTTTTAATTCCAGAGTAGAACACCTTTTCAAAATTAAACGTTTTTGTTAATCATTGTAGATTTAATTTCAACAGTGTTACATTTTTTAAAATATGAACTCTGATAAAGATAAATTATTTGTACATTATATGACTTTTTATTTTGTATACGGAGTATTGTAAGTACACGGTGCATAAAATAAGCAGCTTACTAAATCAAAAGTATATTAATATTTTGCCTACTGATCTTTTTTATCTGCCAAAATTTGTAGGCGATATAAGCTGAATTCAAATTTAATTTTCGTCTAGTTGCACTATTTATTAAACCATAATCCGAATCTACTGTTAAAATATAAAACAGAATTTAAAAAATATTTACATTAATATATGTAGTAATGAATTTAAGTTAATATATGTAGTAATAAATTTACATTAATATATGTAGCAATAAATTTACATTAATATATGTAGTATATGTTCTTCAGAAACTTTAATATTTTAAACATCGTTCTTACATGTAAAATAAGTCATTAACAATAGTATTAAATGAAGTTCTGGTTATACACTCTTCAACAAAAAACACCTACACCTTTATTGGCATTTACCTTTGTGAAATAATAACTCTTATCGTAAAAAGAAGTTTTTCTTTTTTAAACCAGAATCTTTAAAAGCATTCTTTAATGTCTAACTTTCTCTTAGCAGTTTTTTGTATTTATTACCTTCTGAAAATTCGTCATTATTCTTGCTATCTAGTTTTTCCCTTTCCAAGATTAAACAAATACTAAGTTTTGACCCACTTTCGCTTTCTTTCGAACGCGAATAAGACCACTCGTCCGATCTTAAATCTTTTCTGTCTTTTCTCTGCCCCATCTGTATATCAAGCGAGTTGCACTCTGGACCCTCAGCACTCTCAGCATTTGATGAATCATTCTTCCACGAGGTATAAATTACGGAGTTATAGACATCTGGTGTAATGAAACAAGGAATGTTTAGTTTATCTGTCAGAGCGAATAACATATTAGAGCTATAAAATATACAATAGTCAGGGTTTTTATAATATATAGGCACTGTACCTATTTTGCATCAACCATTACTTTGAAAGTTGATTCTAATATTATTTTTCCTTTCACTTCGATTTCTGTATCTGGAATTAATGTTGTTTTAAAAATAGAAATTTTCACGTCGCTATCAATTATTGCTTCAATTTGTATTCCTGCGATACAAACAGAAACTTTTTGTAAGGGGTGTATATTAATTAAATTAACATTTTCAGAACTCTGCAAATGTTTAGAATTTACATTAGTGACGATTGCGGGGTTATCATCAGGTTTATTTAAGGACACTTGTGAAATATGATTTGGTTTTCTTTGTGTATCATTACCTGTTTTATTTACCTATTCATAATTATTTCTTCTATTCAGGCAATTTTTTACTAAATGCTAGTTACTAGAACAAATGTAACATTTACGCATCTTCAAAGAATATTTGTTTTCATTAGCAATATATGATTTCCTTAACAGTGGTGGAATATACCTAATATTTTCATTTACTGGCTCGCGATAAAAAGACCGTTTCTCTTATTTCCTCAAAGGATCTACCCTTCGCAGTAAAATAGATGTCACATTTTTTAGCCAATTTACTTGGTTGTAGCCAGTTTCCTCTCTATCTGACTGCATCATGGGCAGACGTTTCGTCATCTAAAGTTTTTATCTGATATGATCAGATTTATTAATGAATCGAAATCATTCACTTTGCGAATTTTGGGAACAGTAAAGTCAACCCGATCGTAGACGATCGTAGTTTCCCCAGGTAATCTGCTATTTTTCTTAAGATTGTCTAAATAAACTAAAGGAGATGATTCGTATTCTTTTATAATTAAATACTTGATTTTTCCTCAAACATTTAAATCATCCTCAGCGACATAAACTATCATATTCGCAGCCTTTTCTGCTTTTAGTTTTGGGCTATTTCCCCCCCCCCTATTGTATGTTATCTGGCTGAATTCTGTTAGCTGCTTCAAACGATTAATTCGTCTTCCTTTTTTCACTGCTCTAAGAAGTGGCAAGAAGGTTATAAAGACTTGGTCTTAAAGTTTCTTTTTTGATTTTAACAGAATATCTCGCTGTTCAACTACTTTTTACTTTCATCTGCTGTTTCGCCGATCTACTGTAACACTGCGAGCTGATCAATTTTTGTAACGTTTTTAAACATGTTAGTGCTTATCTTTATCAAATATATATTGATAATAATAACTTACGAAGTTCACTTTATCTAAGTAATACAAATGTAAATCCTGTTGCAAACTCCTGTATGAGAGCGCGTAAGTCCATATTAAATTCAGAATACAAATTAGTTGTAAAGGGTTTTCATCCAAATGTGTGTTCTTGTTAAATTTTCAACCAAATCTATCAAAGGGGCGACAAGGAGTGAGCTTCTGTCCATTTGCCACTAGTCTTCATATAAATGCAATTATTTACAAACTCAGTCAATGAAATTTGTTATGTGATTTTGAAACTATTTTGTATTCTATGTGAAATTTGGATTTCAAATGGGTGGATAAAATACATATCCGCTCGTTAGATTTGGTAAAAATAAAACTCATCAAGAAACAAGAAAAAAATGAAGCAAAATTGAACAATTCTGTTTTCTGTTTTCATATTTTTCAAAACCATGTTTGGTTCCTGGGATTTTTTTTTTGTTTTTTTTAACTGAAATTTAATCTCTTCAGATTTAATCTGAATTCCAAATTTTACAGCAGATAACATGAAATTAAAGAGGACATAGCATACTGAACAGAATGTCGTAAGGCTTCAATAATTTGTATGAGTTCTATGATACTATCAAAGATTATAGTTAAAGGATATAAACAAAATCGTTTGTTAATGGAGCTATTAAGAGACCAATTTACATAAAATAGTTAAATGTAATAGATAAGTTTTAGTGAGTATTAATCCTGACTAACTAGCTAGTTATCAAAGGCAGCTAATAAATAATGAATTACATTATTATAAACTTGTCTGAGTTTTTTTTTAAAGGAATGGAACGCATTGTCCTATTCTTTAGGAAAAATTGTTTCGCAATACGAATAAGAATCGAAAACAAACTATGCTCGTTAAGTGAGGCTAAATTGTATTCAAATCGAGGATCCATTGTAAAGGATGCAAATTTTAGATAACTTTTTTCACATACAATTAAGTGATAAAAATAGAAAAATTTAAACAATTTTTCGAAAATGATTTGAAATTTTCGATCTTTTATTGAAGCTTTTAAGGATTAAAAATTTTTTTCTGGTCATTAGGAAAATAAAGAAAATGGAAAGGCAAGCATTAGTTAGAAATCTAACTAAGCAACTAAATATAATCCCATGTGAATACTTTGAATTAAAATGAGAGCTCATTAATTTAAAATTGACATATTTCTACAGAATTTTAACTTCATACTATGTTTTGAAACCAGTAATTAATTTTTGATCAATGAACTATTTCATAGTAGCATTCTAATTTTAAATCATTTTTCAATTATCTATGAATGCCTTTTTTAAATAGTTAATAAATATAATAATTAAATACCATTATGAACTATATCATCATAAATTAAATTGTAAAATACAATACGAAACTTTTTACTAATATGCAATAAAGAGAAGGAAAAAAGTATATTTAACAGTAGACGTTTTTCAAAAATGTTAAAATTTAAACTTAATTTAGTAATTGAACAAAGAATAATGATTCTAAAAAACATTTTTATTTCGTAATTGTAAATATAAATCATTGGGAGAAATGAAAAGATAATTGTACTTCTCTATTCTAAAGAAATGATATTTCTGACGATTTTTATTACATAAACACAAATTAAAACCATAATGAAAAATTAAGAGAATATTGAACAATCTGTTGACTTTGTCAGATCTAAAATAATAATTCGAAATTATATTTTGTTGTATATTGCCCGTAATATTTTTTAATACAAAGTGTATATATATAATACAAAAATGGCACTAACATATGCCCTAATTCGAACAAATATAAATGTGTTCTATGAGTATAGGGTAGATCATTCTCTTGGAATATATCTCAGTTTCTGGGGGTACGGGCGAAAGGTGGCCATGAACATGCCTTCCAAATTGAGGGGAGTGTTGTCCACGGTTCGAATGTCAAATTTCTGCATAATAGCGATGAAATATTGAAATATTTCCATCATGGCGACCAGTTCTCCAGGGCAATTTCGCCTACCTATTAAAAAAAGTAATATCTTAATGTTAGACATTCAGTTTTTGAAGTTTTTTTGAAATATTACTTCGATATTGTGCAGTTCAAAGTGGCAGTTTTGGAAAACGTCAGGTTAAGCCGCTATTTATACTGATATTTGTTTTGCATAATGAAAACAGAGGCGAATTTATTTGCATTTTGTGGTCCATTTTTAATTTAGTTTAACGTAATTTTTTTTAAATTTAGTTTAAAATTTTGGTAATTTTTTAATATTTTAATTTACGTTAATATTTATTAAAAAATTTATTAGTTAGTGAAGGCGCAATCTTTTTTAATTTTTCACTCTAGACTACCCGATTTTTTCCTATTTATACATAGTGTTAATATAGATGTTTAGGGAAGGCAGGAAATATTTAGTTTTATAAATAATCTAATTACTAAAAACGTAAAGTAACATTAATAACAAA